>JASPKZ010001602.1:352500-530000 GCA_030220185.1 Diploptera punctata
GATGGAGGTGGTAGTAGTGTTGGTGGTGATAGTGGTACTAGTGGAGGTAGCAGTGATGGTGGAATATTTGGTGATAGTAGTAGTAGGAGTGGTGGTGGTAGAGGTAGTTTCACTATTTTTTGGTAGAGGTGGTACTAGTAGTAGTAGCGGTTGTTGTGGTGTTGGTGGTGGTAGTAGTAGTGGTAGTAGAATTGATACTGGTAGTAGTAGTGATAGTGGTATTAGTAGTGATATTAGTAGTAATAATAGTAATAGTAGTATTAGGTGGGGGAATGAAAGACGTGCATGGAAACTTCTTGTAGGAAAGCCAGAAGGAAAACGCCCAGTTGGTAAACCAAGAATGAGATGGGAGAACAACATTAACTATGATTTGAGGGAAGTAGATTATACAGGGAATGATTGGAAAGCATTAGCTCATGATAGGGATGTATGCAGAGCTTATGTCCGTGCGGCCATGAACCTACGGGTTCGATAGTGTCAGTGAGTAAGTAAGTAAGTAGTAGTAATAGTAATTGTACTGGTTGTTAGTAGTAGTAATGGTAGTAGTAATCGTAGTAGTAACAGTAATATTAGAGATGGTGATTGTAGTAATAGTATTATTATTAGTAGTAGTAGGGGTAGAAGTAGCAGTGATTATAGTTGTATTAGTAGTAGTAGTCGTTATTTAATATTAAAATCTTATAATTCAAATTCAATTTTACCTTTTAATGGCATAACTTCTCTATCATACTGAACATCAAAATTAAGACATTCTTCATTAGGAATTAAATTCTGCATAGAATTACTTTTTGCATAAAGGGTAATAGATTCCATTATCTATTATATTTGATCGTTACAGACTCAACTTCATTCAATTCTTCCATCCATCGATTATATCTTCCTTACTTCTTACTGGCTTTCTTAATACCCAACCTCTGGAAATTCCACCTGAATTAAAAAATTATGTTTACAAAATAATTTAAGTTATTTTCTAGCATCCGGTACTTGTTACGAATATTCTGCACTCTGATAAGTATATCTTTACTGGTACAGAGTGAGGAATTAGTTACAGCTATTAACTAACGGTTTTGTTGGGCTCGAGTTTTATTTCTTTGTCTGTGATCCCGAGGGTCGGCAAATTCATTCTACGGCGATCGGTGGATTCCTTAGGATGTTAGAATCCAATGGATAAGTTCTCCGAGAGTGAACTTAAGCCGTGGGTCACGTGTCTGAAATCTTTCGGGGTCGTAAAAAATCCTCTAGTTTAAATGATAGCTTCTGAATTCAATTTTAATCGGTCTTTGCCTACCAAGTTATACATTACTTGTCTACAAGATATTTGTTTGTGAGGATTTGCTAACCACTACTAGAGGCTATGATCAATCTGAGAAGAAATAAGACGTATACCAAAGTGGAACTGGAACTGCGATTATGAGACCTCCCGTTTAGGGAGCAACCCGTGCCTCTTGTGAGCAATTATATAACATCAGAGTTCTATTAACTACATCTATCAATCTGCTACGTATCGGTTGTCATTATGCAGTTTACGTCCGGATGTTAATGTTGAAACTTTATAGACAGTCCGTCACGCAAGGAAACTGAGTGCGTAAATTTGGTGCATTTCCTCCTGAAGTGCCAATTAATTGGGTTGATCTTGACGGTGTAAATATAGTGGCTATATTGCCTAGAATTTGTTTCCGACAACGCAAAAATTGAGGGCCTCTAGAGCGTATAACACACACACACGCGCGCACACACACTCACACACACACCAGCGACACACACCCACACATGAAAAACAACACACACGACACACATATATATATATATATTGTATCTGTCCACTGCGTTTGGTCTCAAAGTAGCGTGCAGCTCTAACACGCAGCGGGCCTGGGTTCGATTCCCGGTCGGACAGTCTCCTGGGTGTGGTTTTTCGGGGGCTTTTCCTCACCTATGGAACAAATATCGGAGGCGTAGGGCCCAACGGTCCACGAGAATCATCCGGCCATCATCATCATCCATATCATTATCATCATTATCCTTCACTGATGTGGAATGCAACGGGAAGTTGCCACACCTATATTTCCTTGTGAAGGCTTGCAACATCATAGCGAGTGAAAATTCTATGGTATGTGCAGTGAAAGATGCTGCCCTCGGGGGAAGAATTGACTAGGTGTGGATGTAGTGTTGCTACAAGTACTTTCTCGAAGCTCCAATTTTGTCCTCTCACAATTTTCTCACTGCATCCAGAAACTTCCCTGTTTTTTATTTTAATAAGAATAAAACATAGTTTTATTTTATTTTCATATTTATTATATAATTCAGTGACAGCTGTTTCGGTACACTGTACCTTCTTCGGACATGTTAACAAATTATGAATTGTGTTATATTACATATCAACTGATCTAAGCAACAATACAACAATATTTATTTATTTTTTTTAATGTAACAAAGGGGATTCATTCAAATCAAGTTGAGAATTTAACAGTTTGTTACTACTCTTCAATTTATTTATCTCTACAGCCTCCAAAAGATCTAATTTCTTACCCTTATCACAAACAGTAAAATTTCAAAATTTGGATCGAAACAATGATTAAATTGAAATAGGTGGTTAGCATATTTTGAATATTCTATATTTCCGTTATATGCTCTCATGTGTTCCTTTATCCGAGAGATAAAAGGTATACCAGTTTGTCCTATATAGACATTGTCACATATGCCACACTTCAATTTATATACACCTGATAATTTTTCTTTTTTTATTTTGGTTTTGTTGTTTTTTATTATATTTTGTAAAGTTTTATTAGTTTTAAATGCCACATTAATGTTCAACTTTTTAAAGTGTTTAGATATTTTATTTGTTTTTTCTTCGCGCTCGACAACCCCTAATAGTTTCAAAACGCCATTCAACAACTATCGACCTGAGAAATCGCTCTGGCAGTAATTGTAATCTAAGTAGTTCTGTCACATTGCAAAATGACATAATATGTCGCCAATTGTTCCGCTTTTCTTGCAAAGCGGACATAACTTAATGTCGTCCCCAGGTTGTTAAATTATAGGTATCCATGTGTCCAGCGCAGTGGTCTCGAGGACGCTTGCTGCCTTGTCACAAAGCGGGACCGGGTTCCATCCCTGTCGGGACAGGCTCCTGGGTAAGGGTTTTCGGGGTTTTTCCTCACCTGTAAGACATATGTCAGGAGGCTTAAGGCCCAACGTTCCCCGAAAATCATTGGCAATCATCATCATACTTATCATTATCATCACCATTCTTCACCGTTGTGGATAGTAAAGGGAAGTTACACACCTAAAATTCCCTAGTAAACCTACAAAGCATAGCATGAAAATGCTATGATTGCAGTGAATGATATGCCCTCGGGCAGAATTACTATGGATTGATTGATGGATCCAGCCAAGTGGAACAATACAATAGCACTTTTATCATCCCCACCCAAAGTATCAATTAATCTCTGTTCCCCAGGATAATTTAATTTCTTATTCAAGTGTGAGAGACATTAATTTTGCAACCGCTACTGTTTAAATATTCCATTAAATTAGTACATAGTGACTTGCTTCACAGATTCTAGTTATCAGATTCAAGAGTCAACTTCAATGACAGCACAGGACAACTTAAAAGAATAAACACATAGAGACCTGCCCAGACGAAGTTAGGGAAAGTATCTGTTTAACTAATAGCAATCATAAGTAAACACCCTTAACATAGGAATTGCATAACTTTGAAGTTGGTGGAGGGTGTTTCTGTACATCTAAACCCCAAAGACTAAATTTGAAGTTGATTAATTGTCGTCAATTCCTCCTTACTGGACAAACCTTTGGTGAGAAACCAGACAAAGAAGCAATGTAGAAGATGTTAAAAAGCATCAATGGGTGAGAAAGTTTTCAATGGCAGATAAAAGAGAAATTAACAGGTAAGAGAAATTTATTTGCTGTAGAGAAGATAAACTTTCTACGGGAGAAAACCCAAAACAAATATTTCAATTTTGGGGTTGGAAATTAGACCGGTATCCGTAAAATTTCTAACAAAAGAAACTGTATTATGTAATATTAAGGAAACGTATAGTTAATAAAGTCAAACTGTTCCATCAGAGTTACGTTATTACTTATATTTAACGACGCTTTTTCATAGTTGGTCTCAATAGCTGAGAAAATTTAATCTGGGCAAGAGAGAGACAAAATAATTAGCTTTTTTTCGATATATGCCGGATACGCATACAGGGGACCACGTATTAAGTTCCTTCCGAAAGATCTCGTGATCAGGACTTAAAAAGCCTGTAACGTCAATTGACTCCTACACCCACTTTTAAACTGGTGAACCTTGGAACCAGAGACCAGATGGTAACTTGTAATCCATCACGATCGACTGCAGCGCCCAAAAAGAAAGAAGATAAAGAAGATGAAAATGCTGTAATTGAATGTATATTAAGTGTCTAATGTAAATATAGTTTTTTAACATTTAACTTATTGTAATTTTTTTAAAGATAAAACTGTATATGTGAATTACTTACTTAAACAGGAAATTCCACTACAAATCTAGATGTACATGTTATATTTAAATCGGTATGCGGTTTTATCCATTATGTTCAATTCATGTTTTTATTACAGAAATAAATTTCACAAACTTCTTTGACAAAATGCACCTTCAGTAGTGGCATAGCGATAATTACAATGATGACGTAATAACTCGCACGTTGCTAAGAAACGTCAGTGAACGTGAAACTATAAAAAAATTGTTTCTAAATTATTTTAAACAGGAATTAAAAACATTAATATTACACAGGTTAATTATTACTGTTAGTATATTATGTAATCATGAACTTGAATGGTTCAGGCCAGTAGCATCGGAATTCAAATCTGGGCGACAAGGGGACGACATACTTTGCTTATAAGTCTATTTCCAAAGGGTTGAGATTTATTTACGTGAAATGGTTATGCGATAAGATGCCCACATATTTTCTTCATTTCCGTACAAAATCCTTCTCAAGATTTTTACGCCCAAAAATCCATTAACACCGGAACCATACACCACTAGGCCACCAGGTCGATTCACAGTTTAAACAAAACAGATTCATTCAGACCCTCTATATTTTATATAGATTACGTTTATCAGATATCCAAAGTGTAGCTCCCCTGGCAAATAATATATATATATATATATATATATATATATATATATATATATATATATTGGGGCACGCCGTAGCGTAGTGGTTAAGGCACTGAGCTACAAGTCGGAAGGTCGAGGGTTCAAGTCCCGTTGGGGTCAGGAATTTTAAACTGACACAAACCTTCTGGCGGCACTATGGCCCTGGGGTCGACTCAGCCTCTAACAGAAATGAGTACCAGGCGCTTGTTCTGGGGGTAAAGGCGGCCGTCACGCAGGGCTGACAACCCGGCTGACAAAGTGCCGATTGTCTAGAAAAAGTGGGAGCCTTAACCTCCTACTACCCCAAGGGCCTCCTGAGGCCTGTTGTGGGATCACTTTACTTTACTTTATATATATATATATATATATATATATATATATATGAGTATATATCTTCAACTTAATATAGCCTCTTCTTTTATGTAATTTTTATATGCCCCACACCACATGGGGGGATTCAAACCCGGCAGTGGGCGATGGATTTTTAGGTTGGAAATATCCAAGAGACAAGTATTCCGGGACGGACTATAAGCCGTGGGTCCAGAGACAAAGATTTTCAAGCTCGTAAAAGAACCGAGTATTTGTGCTCCGAGTATTTGAGACTAAATACTTAGGAAAATCTTTGGACCGAAGAGAGGGAAACAGACGGGTGAATGGAGCAAACTCTATATCAGGAAGTAGATGATCTTTATGGTAAATCAGATATAATAGAAAAAGTTACGTATCGTATACAGTATGGGCAGAACATTTGCCATGAATGGGGAGGGGGTAGGAAACATCATAAAGGTTAATCAGAGAGAAATGGGCCGGTAGTTAGGCCACAAATTATGTGGAATAGTAGTATATTATAATGCGAGGTTGCGAAGTGGTTTTACAGAAGCGAGGAAAATGTTTAAAAACCTATCGATAGCGAGTATTTTAATTTCCAAGATTGTGAAAAACATATTTCGAACGTATGTTGTACATAATTAGTTGAGTGGTGGTGTTTTCAAAATAATAAGTAATAGTAATATAATGACATCTTAGTTGGAAATAATTTGCGTTTACAGTTATAAACAAAGTGACAAAGCATTAACTGGGTGTACCAATGTTTAGGTCAGGTGGTGATTATCAGGACCTGGTGCGACCATGAGTCGGTTATAAAAATGGCAAGCAGAGTACGTATTTGTTGTTTTATATTGTTTCGAATAACGTGTAGTTGTCACGGGGTAAAATGGAGTGATTTGTTGTCGTATAATGTTATATTAACATTACATTTTGGATATACTTTTGTACATTCATTGTTACGTAGTAATACATAGAGGGCAGTGGTTTTTCTTCCCAGACGTGGTTTAATCTATTTATATAATAGATTTATTTACTATTTGGAAACCCCGAAATACAGAATTGGACAACTTTCAATCATGGGGGTCGCCATTGCGGATGTAAGTGCACGAAATAATGAGCGCGCATTATCGCGTGCAAAAAAATAACATTAAAATCATTATTGAGGTGATGGAGGAGAATTACAAAGAGAATGATTGAAAGAACGAAATGCGAGGTTGAATATCTCGAGAGCATATGTCCGTGGCGGTTTTAAAACTCCGGGTATATTTCCAGCGAGTTAATTTCCGTTTTTAAAATTATATACATCTGTATCTTATCTCGAACTATAATTTATAAGTCCCTTTAAGATGACCATTAGTCGTATACGTGCAGTACACAGGGTAAAATTGCCTAAATGTGAGATATGTTATTTTGTGCAAGTATAGTATTTTACATAATGGTGACAAAATATGTATACAGTAATGTACAGTGCGATCAGTATAGCACTGGAAAGCAGTCTCGACGTTTTTTGACCACACAAGGACATGGAAGTCCTCCCCGAATTAGTAATCAGATCAATGCCATGGTCACCTTCGAGACAATACAACATTAAGACGAAACACACCATTCAGATACACATTCATATTAAACATGGCTAATATGATAATGATGATTATGATGACCAGATTATGTTCGGGACCAGTGGTAACAAAGCATACCAAATCATATTACTGGTGCCCATCTCACTTTCTTAATAAGTGGAATTGTTTTTTTAATTACTAAACTAATACGTAATTAAAAATTAATATAATTAATCAATAAAAACAAGTTCCTCTAATTAAGAAAATAACCTTATATCAAAATATTTTTTTAATGTATACACTCTTATAAGTTCTAAGATCATGTAGCGTCTACTTCTTTATTATAGGAATTTTTATTTTTTTTTAATGATTGTACCGGAGCTCAATGGTAGGCAAGAGATCTCAGCGTTATGAACTCTTTATAAGCAAAAGAACAACGTATAAAAGTACACTCAATTTTAACGAATCCACGAAACTGTTTGTTTACGGAAAAATACACTTTTGATAATGCAGTTACAAAGTTTTATCTAAGAGTGGAGTCGATGAAATACTTAGAGGTCTACGTGCTCGAGTCAATATTTTTAAAGTCTAAATGCTTAACGGACTATAACTTTAAATTTAACTATTTCTCGGACGAATCTAATATTAACACTGAATCGGAGATCGCGGTCTGCAGGTCTACGATGTTCCAACACTGAACACAGAGTCACTGAGAGTGATAGAGAATATTTTGATATAAGTTCTCGCTTATAAAGGCGGTGGCTACTCCCACTTTTCTCGAATCCACTCCTTACAATTGAATATATATTTATGTTTTATAATATTATTTACTAGTATGTATAACATGTCTAAGAACTGGGTAAATTGGTTCTTTGATATTTAATAGAAAAATATTTATCAGTTTCTTTGTAAACTGTCAATGTTAAGAGATTATCTTTTCTAGAGGTGAATGAATGTCTTTTGTTGTCTGTACTAGGCAGGTAGTAATTCTTTATCATCATTTCTTGGAATTCCTTAGTAGCGTTAATTGGTTTCTAAGAATTGGTCAATAGATTTTTAATATTTTTAATAGCTAACTAATGTTATCTTTTCTTATTAGTTGTATAGACTGCTAATTGGAATTCTTTTGACAATACCCTTTTTGTGTTCCTATATTATTTATAAGTTGTGTAGTAGGTAGAGCTCTGACAATACCTCTTTATTTGTCATTTGTATAGCAGGTAGCGTTTTACAGTATTTTATTCTAGACAAATGTAGGTGGAATTTTTACCTGGGTATTTTTACTTTTCCACATACATATTTTATAGCGATATTAGTGATATATTCTATTTTCATTTTTTTATAGATTTATTTAATTTTAATAACAATTTAATATATTTCGGAACATTTTAGTTTCAGCTCCATGCATATTAGAGTTGTATCTTAGTTTATATGTCTCCTTAGATATTAATCGCTACATGATATACTATAAATTAGAGATTGTGTCTTTGTAATGTTGTAGTGAAATTGCTACCCAGCATTTGCTTTGACAATTGAATAAAATCAGCAGAAATGTCAGTAAGGTTGGGGCGACACTTACGGTTTGAATTCGGAACCTCCCAAATTCGAGGCTTAAATCCATTCACTTGAACCATCACGCTCGATAATAAGCTTATATGAATTCCTTACTTATATCTGAATGTGTGGATTACTAATTAGGCTGAGATTCAAAGAGAAAGTTAAACGAAAATTGCATACCTCAACTTTGATTATGAGTTATAAATTGACGATTACATACCGTTACTGCAATAAAATTACAAAATACCAAAAACATTCTTATGATCAAAGCTGCTTTTTAATGGCTAGTTTTTTATCCTTGATAGTAATGATATAATTATGCAAAGAGTAAAAGTACACTTTGGCGCTGATATTGTACCTTTATATAAATTCTATATTCGGACACTGATAATGAAAATAAATTTACCTTTTAATTTCAGCTGGACAGGAATCTCCATCTGTAAACAAGAATAATCCCATTTTATTCGTATCCATCTCTGTAATATAACAATATTATCTACGTTAAGATTCTAAAATTTTTACACTGTCCATAATATTATATTTTATCTGGCAGAGTAAAGGCATTAAAGTCTTGTCTACGTTAAAAAATACAAAAATTACTGTTTCATCTAATTTACAATAAACAAAAGTATTACATAGTATATCTATAATACAATTCTATCTATCTATAATGGTGTAGCCCAATATTGAACCATAGACTTTCCTTTCTTAGGAGTTACTAGACCAAGTTAATTTTAATTACCTTACTTATTCATAGATGTCATAGATGACATGTAGCCAACACACCGAATCAATATGTAGCAGGGATAATAAATACTTACTGCACATACAGGTTAATTGTTCACGGAACTTTATTTCTAAACCTGTAAGTAGCTATAAAGTTCTTCTCTCTGAAGTGGACTGTATTTTTAGGAATTACTGTGACACAAAGAATTAAACATATTAAAATAAGACTATATTTCAACTAGAATTAATAATATACACTAATGTTACCACGTGCTCCCGTCGTGTTCAGTTCTCTCACAACTCACACACAGAGCGTACCACAAGACACGTCTGCTCCTTACGAGCCACACACACACAAGACCGCTCTCTAGGAGCTACACACGCACAAGACCGAGGTGCACACAACGCCGCTCAATCCATGAGAAGACTCAGGTTAGCCAACACTGACATATCCCGCTAACCACTCAATGGCCGCTAACCTGAGGCGTCAACATACTCCCCCCTTTGAGGGATCTCACGATTTAACACATCGGTGAATCTCTCAACACAACTGGGTAAGGGGACAAGTTTCACAATGGCTCGTCGAACTAATCCAGTTTTAGTCCTAATGGTGACCACTCGTACCACACCGTCGATCCCAGGGTGAAGCTGTTGGATCACACCAGTTTTCCATACCAGAGGTGGTAAGTTGTCGTCCCGAAGGATCACAATATCACCGACAGCTGGGCACCATCTCCCGGCAGACATCCATTTCCTCCTTTGCTGAAGCGACTGCAGGTATTGTCTGGACCACTGTTGCCAGAAAGACCTGTAGAGAGCCTGAACTACCTTCCACCTTGCATCGTAGGAAAGGGGACAGTTGGCTATATCAGGAGAGATAGTACTAGTTAATAGTCTACCTACCAGGAAGTGACTTGGAGTTAGGTACATTTCTTCATGGGATTCACTGGGAGTGCAGATAGGTCTAGAATTTAGTACAGACTCGATCTGACACAACAAAGTACACAATTCTTCAAAACTAAGAATAGTTTTACCTATAGTCTTTTTCATAAGGGATTTAACCGATTTTATTCCTGCCTCCCAAAGTCCACCAAAATGGGGACTAGAAGGAGGAATAAATCTCCCATTCAATGTTCATATTTGCTATGTTCTCGGTAATAGCATTCGCATGTTTCCTTACAAAATTTAATAACTCGTTATTGGCCCCAACAAAATTTGAACCATTATCACTCAATATGAGACAAGGGCGTCCTCTGCGGGCAACAAATCTATAGAGGGCAGCAATAAAAGTCCTTAGTAGTAAGGCTCCTGACAACTTCTAAATGGATAGCCTTAGTTACTAAACATACAAAAAGTGCTATGTAAGCCTTGAATTTCACCTTAGATCTTGGGTTGTCTCCCTTCATTACAATTGGACCTCCGTAGTCCAAACCTACCTTAACAAAGGGAAGACTTTGCTCTACTCTATACTCAGGAAGTTGTCCCATTATCTGACTAGTTCGGGGTGGTTTAACTCTGAAGCATTTGTAGCAGGACCTAATTACCCCACGAATAGTATTTCTACCACGAGGTATCCAATAACGGGTGCGCAGTGAACACAGAACTGCTTGAGCACCGGAGTGAAGTAACATCTCATGTTCATGCTTCACTAACAGTTTAGTCACAACATTTTTAGCCGGTAATATGATTGGATGCTTCTCATCAAATGTCAACTGAGAATTCTCAAGACGGCCACCAACTCTGAGAAGTCCATTTTTATCCAGGAATGGGTTAAGGATCTCAAGTCACTTGAAGAATCTACTTGTTTCTTGGAAGTTAACTCGTGGATTTCCCTCTTGTATTCAACGGCTTGAATGCGATTCACCACCATTAGTTCCGTTTGTTTCAACTCGATTGAAGACAAGGAACCGGAATATAATTTGTCTCTATTACGAGTATTATGGATGAATCTCAGTACATATCCATATACTCGTTTCAGTTTGAGAAATGAAGAGTACTTCTCAAATTCAGGCACTTGTACCTTAGACATCAATACCCGAATTTGTGTCTTCAATTCTGAGTCCACTCTAGGTGGCGATTCATTGTTGGTCGTTGTACTAGACTCTTTAGTTACGCAATGATGCGGTAAGTAGAAACTACTCTTGTTTCCTTCTAAGGGTGGTGCAAGCTCCATGTGTCCTAGATCGCTGTACTCTCTCATAAATCCGACATAGTGTTCTTTTAATTGAGAATGTTTATCAAGCTTACTCTCAATGTGCTTAAATCTCTTAATAGCAGTATGCTTAGATTCAGCGACCGAAGGAACATCAAGACGTATAGGTAACTTCACAATAAAACGACCAGATTCATCTCTTTGGACGTTTTCAACGAAATGTTGTTCACACGATTTCTCTTCTGGACTAAGAACAGGGTTTTGCAGTTCGTCTAGCTGCCAGAACCTTTCCAGTTTTTTATCCAGAGAATCAAGTTTCACAAAGTTTACCGAACGAGGATCTACTCTTTTCTTAATACAAAGTTCAGGAAAGGCACCTGAAAATATGTAACCAAACTCTGTTTTGATCAACGTGGGGTATCCCTTCCTTCTCAACGTCTCAGAACATCAATATCATGGTACACGTCTGCGCCGAGAAGAAGTTCAATCGTGGCAGGTTTATTAAAGTTTGGATCACTCAACATAATGTTAGACGGAATATTCCAGTTTGAATGATCAATCTCGGTGGCAGGACATTGAGATGTGATATTATCTACGACAGCACAATTCAAGTTCAACCTATAGTTAGACACTCTGGACAACAATTGCACCTTACAAGTAAGACTGACAGGAGAGACATCTGAGTCTCCAATACCTACAATAGGAAGTTTGCACGATTGGGTTGCAAGACCTAACTTGCTCAACAGATTTGTAGTCATAAAAGATAACTGGCTGGCAGAGTCCAGTAACGCTCTAACCTTAACTAACCGCCCTAATTTATCTTTCACATTAACACAGGCAGTGCTAAGAAGTACGTTTGAGCCTAGCCCGGAGGTTATCTTCATAGCAGTGGGAGACACAATAGCTGGATGCTCAACATTAGGCTTTCTTTCAAAATGTATTAGAGTATTGTGTTTGCGTTGACATTTGGAACAAGGTTTCTCTTTACAAAATCTCGCTGTATGCCCTTTTGAAAAGCAATTATAACATAATCTAATCTGACCAACTAAATGTACTCTTTCATCTACTGTTAATTGGTTGAACTCCTCACAATCTGGTAAATTATGTTTTTTTGATTTGCAATTATGGCAATATCTTGATTTGTTGTCATTAGCAATATGGAAAGATTTGACTTTAGGCTTTACATCTGGTTTCTCATTTACTACAATGTTTTTACATTCACTGAGCTCCAAGGTTTGAGCTTTTCTCTCCAAGAATTCCATAAAATCGACTAAGCTGGGATATCCATAGCACCATGTTTAGCTTCCCACTCTGACCTATGAATACCTTTCATTTTACTCGATATAATTTCCTGCAACATTAGATCTGATAACAGAACATCACTCTGAAGATTCTCTATGGCATTAATATTGCCCTTTACTTGGTTAAGTACCTTCCTATACTCTGCAGCAGTACCTGTACTACAAGAAGGTAAGCTGAGTAAGCACTTAACATGCTGAGACAATATCATGCGTCTGTTGTCGTACCTTTGCTGAATTAACTTCCAGGCCGTACCAAAATTGCCTTCAGTTATCGCTAAATTACTGAGTAATTGCCTAGGTTCGCCTTCAAGTGACGATAATAAATAATGAAGCCTTTGAACATTATCTAAGTTAGTATTGTTAATTACAAGGGACTCAAAGGTATTCTTAAACGAGAGGTATTCAGTCAATTCTCCTTGGAAATGGGGAATCTGAATAGCCGGTAACTTAAAACTACAACTCGATCTACTAGATGCACGTGAATCATCAAAACCATGACTATCTGTGGGTTTTTGAAGACTTTCTATTAAATCCTGAACCTTGCCACACAACTCATAATATTCATTTTCAAAATCCTCATGATCCCTTGCATGATCCTGACCTGGCTTTGAATCTACTTCAAGCTCTAAGAAATTCTTAACTGCCTCAAACTGTTCCCAAATATCTCCTAGTTTATTTTGTCTAGCTACTAATGTGTTTAGGGAAATGGCTTCACTATTAATATAATTTTCCAAATTAGTAAGGCTTCTTTTAAGAATGCCTCGCTTTTGGATAGCCTTTGTCTCACTTTCGAATGACATTTTGATAAATAACAAATTACCGAACAATATAACACATCAAATATTTTATAAAATAATTAAAATATATAAATCACACAAATAATATGGCAATTTGAAATATCATGTCAGCTCGACTCAATACTAATTTACTCAATTTGTTCTCAAATATCAAGTCTAGGTTTATGGAATGAGGTGGGACATCAACTCTAAGATAGGAGATGCAAGCATGCAATAGTACTTATCTTTCAGGCCTCTACTAGGATTTCCAATCGACCAGACATCTGTGGTACTCTAGAATGTGCCACCACGCTACTAGAAGGTCACAGCACTGATATCAAAGGATAGCTCACTCGAAGACAATTCACTATCAAACTGATATTTCCTTGCACTGGAACTAGACTTCTCGAAGCTCAAAGTTCTGCACGGGGGTCGCGGTCCACTAGTTGAACACCGCAACACCACGTGGTAACGCTTTCACTGTTCTTGTTATTTGATCACGGGAACACCACGTGGTAACGCTTTCACAGTTCTTTGTTTAATATAGTTCTTCACGTAAGCAATACTTTTTGTGTCGCAATATCACGATTTTTCACAAGGCGACTGTTATATCCGGCCCGGAGGACCAAAAATATGTAGCAGGGATAATAAATACTTACTACACATACAGGTTAATTGTTCACGGAACTTTATTTCTAAACCTGTAAGTAGCTATAAAGTTCTTCTCTCTGAAGTGGACTGTATTTTTAGGAATTACTGTGACACAAAGAATTAAACATATTAAAATAAGACTATATTTCAACTAGAATTAATAATATACACTAATGTTACCACGTGCTCCCGTCGTGTTCAGTTCTCTCACAACTCACACACAGAGCGTATCACAAGACACGTCTGCTCCTTACGAGCCACACACACACAAGACCGCTCTCTAGGAGCTACACACGCACAAGACCGAGGTGCACACAACGCCGCTCAATCCATGAGAAGACTCAGGTTAGCCAACACTGACATATCCCGCTAACCACTCAATGGCCGCTAACCTGAGGCGTCAACACAATAAGACATCTATCAGTCAACTAAGTTATTACTAGAATATTGAAGTCGGTAAATTTTGCATAAATGTCTTTTTATTCAGGCTTAAAGATATGTTACGAGCCTGAAAATCTTCAGACTCGGAATCCATGATATAAAGACCCTCCCGTAGGACTTTCTCCTTGGATTTTTCCTAATAAAAATCCATCGACCCCGGCCGGGTCTGAAACCTCGACCCTCGGCGGAACTAGAGGCAAGGAGCATAACCACTAGTCAGTCGCGGTCGACATAATAAAATTACTAGTTACAGTATGTTTTGATCTATTCTAGATTTCACAAATGAAGTATAAAATGTCTTCTTCTTCTTCCTTCCAAGTATTAGGCCAAGGTCTGTTACGATCCTATAGAAAATTTTCCCTTATGGGAAATTCTCGTATAAGACTTGAAAGCATAATAATAGTCCCTTCGATTGGTTGCTGGCCAAAGGAAAGCAAGACCAGTGATGGGGCTGCCATCTATAGCCTCTGATCAGGCTTTTCTGGAGAAGAAAAGAAAATAAAGGAAAGAAGAAAGGAAGAACACCCTAGCCCTCGGATGCCCTAATAGCGTCGGGCTCGAAAAAAACAAGAGTTAACCAAGAGAGGTTAGATAGTAAAGTTAAAAGAGTGCAAAACACAAGTAAGTGGAAAAAATGTTTTGCGCAGCTTGGGCACCTTGTGGTCGCCATCCACATATCTCCTAGATGAGAACCCCTGAGGGGGAAATATAAAATGTAAAAGATAAAAAATACTATTAATGATTCAATACTAATAAAATTCATTGTTAAAACCGTTGAGGTGGAGAGTCATAAAATAAAATATATTAAAATATACCTTCTTAGGTTAGATCCGTCGTCCTCAACTTATAAAATATGAATTATACTGAAATAGACAACAAGCTTTTAATAAATGAGTGCACTCCCAGACTAAACAACCCACTATATGATATCGTCAGGAAGAAGCTTTAGTCACGACAACATCACATTAGGACCAGCAGCATCAACCATCATACTAGATATTACAGCGAAGAAGGGTCTGCTGAAGATTGAACGGATGTTTTGAGAGGCCTACAGGCATAAAGTATACATATTTTATAAGTTGAGGACGACGGATCTTACCTAAGAAGATATATTTTAACTTATTTAATTTTATTACTATTAATGATGTTCAATAAATTTAGTTCTGGAGAAAAATTACTGATTTTACAACAAGTAGTTGTATAAGTGTGACTTAAAGCTATAAAATGTGCGACAATCCCTGATATCTTGAAGCAGGGAATTCCAATAGCGGGCAGAAGCTACTGTGAAGAAAAGTAGAATAAGAGAAAGTACAGTGGAGAGGGGTTGTTAGCAGATGTTATCTTCTGACCTACTGTTAATACTGTGGTAAGAAGATAACTTCTCAAATTGGACTCAAGGTCACTAGGAGTGTAGGAATTCAGAAGCTTGAAAAGAAGTGAAAGAGAGTGCAATTTACGTCTGTCACTAAGACGGAGCCAAGAGAGATTATTAAAGTGTTCGGAAATACGATCATAATGGCGATATTGAAAATGAAATGCATTATGGATACCGTATGCTGCAATCTTTATGATAAGTCATAGTTTAGGTCACAAGAGTCTGTGTTAATGAAAATGGAAGAAATTACTTTAAATGTCTACGATCATGTAAGATGGAGATTTTTTTACAGATGTGTTTCACTTGTATTTGTTTTGTTAAATCTACGTCTAGATATAGTCCGAAATATATTACTGAAGAAGAATAAGGGATAATTATATTATTTATAGTAATGTTTGGAAGTGTTGCATAGATATATCAAAGGTTGTCAGCAGTCTTTGTTGTCCCATTAGAAATGACTTCTGATTTGTTAGAATTCAGATTTAGACCGAAACTTGAAGTTCAATTAAAGATAGACATGAGATCGTCATTCATTTGCGTCAAGCTTATAAAGTATTATAATACATTTATATACTATATATCACAAGCGCCGAGGTTGAATGGTCTAGGGTATTATACCTTGACGCAGAGCTACGGGATATGCGCTGGTTCGATTCCCTATGTTGGAAGAAATGATCTCATTGAATTTCGGTACCCACACAGCATCGTGAAGAATTTAAGTAGTTATAATACGTACCGGGGCACGCCGTAGCGTAGTGGTTAAGGAACTGAGCTACAAGCCGGAGGGTCGAGGGTTCAAGTCCCGTTGGGGTCAGGATTTTTAAACTGACTCAAACCCTCTGGCGGCACTATGGCCCTGGAGTCGACTCAGCCTCTAACGGAAATGAGTACCAGACGCTTGTTCTGGGGGTAAAGGCGGCCGTCACGCAGGGCTGACAACCCGGCTGACATAAAGTGCCGATTGTCTAGAAAAAGTGGGAGCCTTAACTTCCTACTACTCCAAGGGCCTCCTGAGGCCTGTTGTGGGATCACTTTATAATACGTACCAGCTTCAGGTTGAGAAAATCAATTAAAACCGCAGGGAAGTTAGTTATGCTGATTACATGTCATCCCTAAAGATGGCTGTAGGATCGTCCATCTCTGTGTAAATGGCACATGTGGATGTGAGGTTAGCAGCCAGTTGGTACGCATAAGCCCTTCTAGGCTTTTCGCCCTCTGGAGTCAATATTCACTACAAAAGTAATTATGTTGTATAATAGAATTAACTAATGCTTAATTGTCAGGCTAGCATCATATGGATTCCTGGTTCAATTTCCAATTACACTGGTCGACAAGATTTTCTTCACGGGAAATCTGATTAGTGAATCTAGTGCATTTGTTCATATTGAATTCAGATATGTATTCAGAATTTGTCCATAAGGCACAGTTTTTTTTATGACAGCTACTCCCTTAAAAGGCACTTTTTGGACCCTCACTTCTTTCCGGAAAATCTTTGGGCTGTCTCTGATGAGCACGGTGAGCGTATTCATCAGCAAATTTCCACAATGGAAAAGAGGTACCAAGGCAAGTGGAGTTCTAATATGCTGGCTGACTACTGTTGGACCAAGAAGAGAGATGTTCCAGATGCAAAATATACCCGAAGATCACTATCTACCACTTTCTAGGTAAGTCAGAATGAGTTAGAGTTAGATGGATTTTATTAAAAAATATAAAAAATGTAAATTAATATCGCAGAAAACTCTTGCCTGATAGGAAAAAACTGAAATGACATTTAAATTCAGGATGAAAAATACTTCTAAAATCTCATATTTTTATTCTTGTGAAAGAAAAAAGTTTATTTTTATCGACCAGTGTTATATCACACATCTTTACTTTAAACTTGGTATCAAGAACGAGGTACACTTAGGGTCGGTTTCACCAACAAAGGTAACTGTATTACGCCAGTTTTCCCTATGTATAATGCATAGCTTAAACTGGCGCAATACAGTTACCTCTGTTGGTGAAACCGACCCTTATTGTGTGAAGGCAACTGAGTAGTTTCTTACAGACAAATAGCAAAATCCGAAGGTTGATGAACTTTCAAATCAAATAGTTTACATTTGATCTATCACCCCACTTTGAATTTTAGGAATTACTTTGGATTTAATTACAATTATTTATCCATAAATTTAATCTTCCAAATCCAATAAAATACTGCATAATAAAATAAGACAAATATAATTTAAATATGATAGAATCTCATTATTCATATTATTTGGAGGAATCTTGGTCTGAGTTATAAAAACGATGAATTGTAAATAGTTTATCGCTAACGGGATATTCTGACAATTTAAATTGCTCTATTCCTTATGTTGAATTTTATAAAAAGTTAGACTTACACGAATGTGTCTAAATGGCAAAAGAGTAGGTGCGTGTAGGCAAACAGTTTCCGGATATTTTTAAATCCAAAAAGGGTTGAAGCATGGAGATGCACTATCTCCTCTACCATTTGATTATATACTACACCATGCCATCAAATCTTTAGAGGATGAAGAAGACCTACAATTCAAAGGTATTAATTAGCTGTTAGTTTATGCTGACTATTTAACTCATGCCCCAAATGGGAGTCAATGACCAATCACGTTTCAATGATTTCTGTTTTACAACCAATCAGAGTCGTGTTTCACGAAATATTTATCAGTGTTATAATTACCATATATTAAACAAAGCTCCTCCTTTTTAATATTCTGAACAGGTCTGACCGTTATTTTGCAGTGACTGAGCCTATAAGAAATACGGCTACCAGATTGTATATATAGTGCATACTTGTCAACATTTGTAGCAATTTATTATACCACCAAAAAAAGAAACCACTGTTTGACTTTCTTAAATGTATTTTTTCCCAGGTAATAATCCAGAAAAATATAATTGTAATATTTACATCATACGACATCAGAAATGAATTAATATACAGATTGATGTTTCATTTTTTCTCCACTAGAGAGCATTCTTACAATATTGCGTTCCTTTGGCAATAAATAGTATGATCTGGTTGCAGTGATAAACAAAAGAAGCAGTAGAAGCGTACCTATCGTTTCTCATTTGTTTTCAAACATCGCCGTTTGCATTAAATATATAAATATTTTGAAATAACTACAGTTAAATAATGATTTGTGAGTAAACAGCTTAATTTTATTCGTTAAATAGTCCTAACAAATGCCACTCTTGATTTCCAAATTCTCTAGATAAATTCACTCCTCACTTCGTGAGTCGTGAATTTATCGATAATTTGGAAATCACTCGTGGCATTACTTATGATAATATGGTACTACTGGGCGATAGCAAGGGGATACTAAAGACCAACACGCACACACTAATGAGTAACACTAAGAAACTGGGACTGGAAGTAAATATCAATAAAACTAAATATATGATCACACATACAAGTACATTATATAATGCAAATGGACAGCTAATGACAAATGAGGGAAATTTTGAGGAAATCGCAGAAATGTATACCTAGGAATAATCACAAATAGGAATGAGATGCACAAAAAGTAATTAAACACTGGCTCAATTCAGGAAATCCATGCTATTATGCATTACAGGGACTCTTCACGTCCCAACTACTTTCAAAAACGTTAAACTGAAAATATATAAAACTATTATTCTACCAGTTATATTATATGGATGCGGAACATGGACTCTTACTTTAAGAGAAGAAAGGAGATTACGAGTATTTGAGAATAACGTTATTAGGAAAAATTTTGGACTAAAGAGAACAGACAGGTGAATGGAGAAGACTACGTAACATTGAACTACATGGTCTTTATAGGAAGCCAGATATAATAAGAACAGTTAAGTCTCATAGACTTCGATGGGCAGTACATGTGGCACGAATAGGGAATAAAAGACGTGCATGGAAGCTTCTTGTAGGAAAACCAGAGGAAAAACGCACAGTTGGTAGATCAAGAATGAGGTGGGAGAATAGCATTAACAATTATTTGAGGGAAGTAGATTATACAGGGAATGATTGGAAAACATTAGCTCAGGATAGGGATGTATGTAGAGTTTATGTCCGCGCGGCCACGTAATAATAATAATAATAATAATAATAATAATAGCTTTATTTTACCTGGCAGAGTTAAGGCCTTAAGGCCTTGTCTACCACTCAACCAGGTTTTAAAAAAATACAAACAAAAAATAGTCTTAAATCTAAATTACAATATATATATATATATATATATAAACGATTACAAGTTATGAATACAATACAATTAATATTTATAATGTATTTTGATTTACTCTAAATTTAACGAATTAAATATATAATATGTACAATATATATAAAAAACAGGAAAAGATTAATGACATAGTATAAAATTAAATAAATAGAGAAAAATTAATTATTAGACAACAGGTAACTGTATAAGCGTGACTTAAAGGTACCAAGTGTGCGGCAACCCCTGATATCTTGAGGAAGGAGATTCCAGGAGCGGGCAGAGGCTACTGTGAAGGAAGTAGAATAGGAGGAAGTGCTATGAAGAGGAATTGTTAGCAGACTGCTATCTTGTGATCTAGTGTCAATATTGTGGTAAGAGGATAACTTCTCAAATCTAGACGCCAGGTAAGTAGGGATGTAGGAATTCAGAAGCTTGAAAAGTAGTGAAAGAGAGTGCAATTTACGTCTGTCAGTAAGACGGAGCCAAGAGAGGTTATTAAAGTGTTCGGAAATAGGTCATAACGGCGGATATTGAAAATGAATCGAACGCAAGCATTATGAACACGCTGCAGTCTCTGCGACAAGTCATAGTTTAGATCATTATATATAATGTCACAATAATCGAAGTGTGGTAACACAAGATTCTGCACAAGGATTTGTTTTAACGAAACTGGGAGAAAATTCTTTAAACGTCTAAGATAATGTAAGATGGAGAAAGTCATTTTACATATGTGTTTCACTTGTGTTTGCCAGGTTAAATTTGCGTCTAGATGTAGTCCAAGATCTATTACTGAAGAAGAATAAGGGATGATTATATTATTTATAGTAATGTTTGGTAGTGTAGATATGTCAAAGGTTGTAAGCAGTCTTTGTTGTCCCATTAGAATTACTTGTGACTTGTTAGGATTTAGATTTAGACCGATACTTGAAGACCAGTTAAAGATGGATATGAGATCGTCATACACCCTTTGACAAAAAAAAATGAGTCATCTCTTGAACGCACATTTCTTCTAAGTCGTACTCGGCACAGCGCTGGGTTCAAACTAGGAAACTAATCATAATTGTGCAGTCCCTGAGCTACTGTGTTATATGGCATAAACTGAAGACTCTACTACGTGTCGTGATAACTCAGCGGTAAAGCATGCGGTCACTGTTTCTGTTAGTGAAGATTGCGGTTTCGCGTCTCCAATTCGCATTTTTTCGTGATATTTGTATTGAAACGTTATATGAATTAAATACATTTTATTTCGACATTTGAATTAATCTATACTTTTTAAGTTCATAATTGTTTTTTATACCGTTGAGGTTATAACAATGTTAAATTATATATTTTTATAAGCTTTATATTAACTTGACCTGTATCTATGTAACGAATTTTTGAACACGATTTTCACTCACTTAAAAACATTAGATCGACTTGAAACTTTGTATACTTGTAAAGGACTCATAACAATACAATAATTTCATTATTTCTTTTAAATCCTGGCCAGAATCATAAGAAAATAAAAAAAAATACATAAAAACCGGTGTAATAGGTTGCGGACTTCTCGACTTTTTAGTCAATCGATTTAAGAGCTCAGTTGGTAGAGCGATGGAATAGTGTATATAGTAGTGGTATATAATTTCAGTAATCCATAGGCCGCTGGTTCAAATCCAGGCCGGAGGATATTTTTTATAGAAGAGTATTAAGCAATTACATTTTCATGGGATTCCAGTTTATGACAATCAATTAAACTAAAAATTAAAAAATAAATAATAGTTTAAAAAACTGAAACAACACGCCTTATTAGAAAACCATACTAAAAAATTAAAAATAAATAATAGTTTAAAAAACTAAAACAACACGCTTTATTAGAAAACCGAACTAAAAAAGGAAAAATAATTTTAATTTCCAACACGCTTGGGATAAAATTAAAGTGGTCAACAAAAAATCACCTCCAACACATCTAGAATAAAACTCAAGTTATCTACTTACTTACTTACTTACTCACTGGCACTATCGAACCCGTAGGTTCATGGCCGCACGGACATAAGCTCTCCATACATCCCTATCCTGAGCTAATGCTTTCCAATCATTCCCTGTATAATCTACTTCCCTCAAATCATACTTAATGTTGTTCTCCCACCTCATTCTTGGTCTACCAACTGGGCGTTTTCCTTCTGGCTTTCCTACAAGAAGTTTCCATGCACGTCTTTCATTCCCCATACGCGCAACATGTCCTGCCCATCGCAGTCTACGGGACTTAACTGTTCTTATTATATCTGGCTTCCTATAAAGACCATGTAGTCATTGTTATGTAGTCTTCTCCATTTACCTGTCTGTTCATCTCTCTTTGGTCCAAAAATTTTCCTAAGAACTTTATTCTCAAATACTCGTAATCTCCTTTCCTCCCTTAAAGTAAGAGTCCATGTTTCGCACCCATATAATATAACTGGTAGAATAATAGTTTTATATATTTTCAGCTTAACGTTTTTTGAAAGGAGTTGGACATCAAAAGTCTCTGCAATGCATAATAGCATGCATTTCCAGAATTGAGCCTATGTTTAATTTCTTTGTGCATCTCATTCCTATTTGTGATTATTGTTCCTAGGTATTTGAATTCAGCCATTCCTCAAAATTTCCCTCATTTGTCATTAGCTGTCCATTTCCATTATATAATGTATTTCTACGTGTGACCATATATTTAGTTTTACTGATATTTACTTCCAGTCCTAATTTCTTAGTATTACTCAATAGTGTGTGCGTGTTGGCCTTTAGTATCTCCTCGCTATCGGCCAGTAGTACTACATCATCAGCATAAACTAACAGCTTATTAATACATTCAGTTGTAAGCCTTCCTCATTCTTTAAAGATTTAATGGCATGCTCTAGTACTAAATTAAATAGTAGAGGAGATAGTGCATCTCCTTGCTTCAACCCATTCTGGATTTCAAAAGTGTCTGAAAACTGTTTGCCTACACGCACCCTACTCGTTGAGCCATTTAGACACATTCGTATAAGTCTAACTAACTTTTTAGGAATTCCGAACTCCAGCAGGATACTATATAACTTCTCCCTCTTAACTGAATCATATGCTTTTTTGAAGTCTACGTATAGTTGATGTACAGTACCATTATATTCCCATTTCTTTTCTAAAATCTGTCTTATACTAAAAATCTGATCTGTTGTAGACCTGTTTTCTTCTAAATGCACATTGATGATCTCCTAGAATGTCATCAATATAGGGAGTAAGTCTGCTTACTAATATATTTGTTAGTTATCTACAAAAAAAATAATTTTACCATCAAAAGCGTGGGGTGCTTTTTATGGTTTTTACGTTTTCTTCTTAGAAACTTTAATTTTAGGAATATCTGTTTATTATCAAATATATTAATTGATATAGGGCACCCCACGCTTTTGTTGGTAAAAATATTTTTTTTATAGATAACTCTAGTTTTATTCTAGATATGTTGGAGATGATTTTTTGTTGACAACTTTAATTTTATCCCAAGCGTGTTGGAAATTAAAACTACTTTTCATTTTTAGTTCGGTTTTCTAATAAAAGCGTGTTGTTTTAGTTTTTTAAACTATTATTTATTTTTACCTTGTATACTACCGTCTTCCTCAACTATTTAAAATTTTTGTTGATTTTACTCTAGGCCTTTCGATGCATGCTTCATCTTCTGGAGTTGTTGTAGTAGTATTGAATTAACTGTATGTCTAATAGAGAGTTTTGCTCATTAGGCATATTTTCGTTGAGAATGTTTCTATTTTTGGACTTCTTGATAATTTAGATTTCTTCTAAAATGTTAATTTTGTGTCTGTTGTTTTCCCTGTGAATAATTGACATTATATTATCGATATTGTTGAAACTGTGGCCGCTTTCTGAAATGTGTTTAGCTAAATTTGATTTGATTGCTAAAAGAGAAGGCAAATCAAATTTCGCTGTTCACCTGATTTGAATCCAATCGAAAATATATGGGCTAAGATGAAAATAGAGATGAACGCTAATTGGACTGCAGATGCACGAAAGACGAAAGATATCTTATGGCACAAATTCAGGACGCCTGGGATGCTCTAGACAATTGTCCATGTGCCTGTAGAAATTTGATTGGATCAATGCCCCGAGGATTGAGGGCGGTAATAGATGCTGAGGGTTCATACATCCGATATTAATTTTGTTAAATTTTCATTTTAGAAGATATTATTTCCTTTCTTCATTTAATTATTAGAAGGTTTTCATTTATGTGTTTTGTGTGCATTAAAGCCATAAATCTCAAATCTAAAATTAAATACGATACTATGTTACAGGCGAAATGCTATCCTAACATTCAGTAAAAAAAAAAAAAAAAAAAAGGAAATAGGACGGGAATCGAACACGTGAGGTTACGAACGCAGATGCTGTGTGTTAAACCTCTCGACCACGGAAACACACAAAGGCAAGCTCTCTCTTTTGTGTTACTTGCGTGTGCACTCCGTTAACTAGCAAACAACACAGTACAATTATTGAAAACGTGTTAATGTGAATAAGGCTTCTGCGAGTGCTCACGAAGTTCCCCGATCGGTTGATAGAATCAAGAGATGACTTTTTTTTTTTGTCTAAGGGTATACCTACGGTTTTGATAGTGCCAGTGAGTTAATTAGTTAGTTCTATCCTTGAACAAGAGAGAGAAAAAAAAAAGGCAATTCAATTCATTATAATCTTACTTCATAAGAAATAACTTTCTTTTTATTTTCTACAATCCTTTGCCATCAAATCTTCAGAGGATGAAGAAGGCCTACAACTGAAATTTATTAATAAGCTATTAGTTTAGGCTGACTACTTAACTCATGCCCCAATCAGAATCAACGATCAATATCACGTTTCAATTAATTTTGTTTTACAACCAATAACAGTCATGTTTCACCTCGATATTTATCGAATTCTGTTTACCAAAATTATTAAATTCCTCCTTTTTTAATATTCTGAACAGTTCAGAGCATTATTTTGCAGGACTGACTCTCCAACAAATACACTTAATATAGCAAATAATGAACAGATTCCTTGGAACTACACATAATTGTGTGTTCAATAATTGTGTTTTTAAATAATGATCTTATTGAGATGTTTCCTAAAAAATATATTAATAACCTATAATGTTGGTTATAATATACAGTTTGATGTGCTTCATTTTTTTCTACTAAAACCATTCTTACAATGTTGCGATTTTAGTGGGTTACCGCTGATCGCGATCCTATTTGACAACAAATAATATGATCAAGTTACAGTGAATAAACATAACCACATATTCCTGATTTGTTTTAAAACATCGCCGTTTACATTAAATATATGCATATTTTAAAATACCGGTAACTAAATTATATTTAAATAGTGATTTATGGGTAAACAGTCAAGGACTTGTTTATTTTATTGCTGAGCGGTGTTAACTTTTACATAGGCCTCTTTTCTCCGACTATCTCCATCAACAGCTAAGTATATCCATTAAAGGTCTTGACGATCTAATATATTTCGCCACTCTTCTTCGTTCCTAGCTTTGATCTGTTACGAATTCCAAAGGCTTCAACATCTCCTTCAACATTGTCCTCCAACCTGATTTTCGATTACCATCTAAGCATTTTGATTGTACAAAATGACTATTTCTGTTGGCCTTGTGTCTTCCATTCTTGCTACGTGTCTAGCCCACCTCAAATGATCAGTTTTTTATAAGTGTAATAATATTTGATTCCTTAAATACTTCGTACATTTCTCTGTTGAAATGTTTTCTCCACTCATTATTCAATTTAATGTGAGACTTAGTATTTTTCTTTTAAAATATTGTATATTTATAACCTGTTCATTAGAATCCATGTATCTGAGACATATGCCACAACTGGTGTAGCTAACTCACTGGCATCATCGAACACGGAGATTCATGGCCGCGTGGACCCAATTTCTCCTCCATCCTTATCTTAGGCTAATGTTTTTGAATCATCCTCCTGTAAAATTTATCGCCCTCAAACCATGGATAATGTTATTCTCCAATGGATAATGTCATCTTGGCTTACGTACTGGGTGCTTTCCATTCAGTTTCCATACAACAAGTTTCACTAAAGTTTTACATATTCTGATTTTACTTTAAAGAGTTAACAAATTTAATTCAATGCGTCTTGCAAGTCCATAGTATCACATTTTATTACGAAATGTATCATCGTCGTCGTCGCCGCCATCGCCGCCACCGTCGTCGTCATCGTCATGACCATCACCATCACAATCACAATCAATCACAATCACAATCACAATCAATCACAATCACAATCAATCACAATCAATCGCCATCGCCATCGCCATCGCCATCGCCATGGCCATCACCATCACCATTATTATTATTATTATTATTATTATTATTATTATTATTATTATTATTATTATTATTATTATTATTATTATTATTATTATTAAAGGAATACCTCGAAACTCCTGGATGCAAGAAATAAGAACAGGAATGAGAACAAGAGGACTGGAGGACAGAGAGTGTGGATGGATAGAGACGAGTGGAGAAGAAAAGTAAAACTTTAGGCACAGAAAGATGTGTAAACATTAAATAAAATTATTATTCAGATTGTTACAACTGACCTTGTTTCTCTGTTCCCAAGTTACATTACATTGTGTCTAAGCAGTTATTTTCTCCCAATCCCCTTCGTTTCATGACTTCTGAAACACTGTTCTTCCAATTATGTTATTTTCCTAATTTCATATGTACGGTAATATAAGTATTCAGATTAATCAGGGAATCAAAATATGTGAAAGCAACAACTTGTTCTAACTTATAATTTCCAACATGTCTATTATCTGGTATGTTATATATTTTGGACTAGAAACCATATTTTTTATTTTCCTCTCTTTAATAATTGTAATTGTAAACGTATTTTCTTTCTTGCTTGTATATCCTCTAGCTAGTTAAGCTGAAAATAGAGCGTGCATACAAGTTTCTCTTCAGACGTCTTGAGAAATATCCAAAATGTATAAGTTTCTTAAGAAATCATAGTGTTTTAATTGTCCTTTACTAACTATACATACTTTAGGAGAGAGAATATTAAGATGATTTATCTTCCTACACATCCCTATTGTCTGAATTTACAATAAAATATATAGTCTAATGTTAAAAAGTAACCCTTAAAAAGTTTGATTCTTCTAGTAAGGTTCTTAAGTACCAAACTCTCTTTCATTCTTAGCTCATACCGTATGTAAGTCAATCATTTAATTAAATATTGTTGGTATGGTATATAATCATAAGTAATGCCACAAGTGATTTCCAAATTATCGATAAATTCACGACTCACGAAGTAAGGAGTGAATTTACCTAGAGAATTTGGAAATCAACAGTGACATTTGTTAGGATTATTTAACGAATAAAATTAAGCTGTTTACTCACAAATCATTAATTAAATATAGTTATTTTAAAATATTTATATATTAGTGTAAACGGCAATGTTTGAAAACAAATGAGAAACGATTGCTACGCTTCAACTGCTTCTTTTGTTCATCACTGCAACCAGATCATATTATTTATTGTCAAAGGAACGCAATATTGTAAGAATGCACTCTAGTGGAAAAAAAATAAAATATAAAACTGTATATTAATTAATTTCTGATCTCCTACGACAATTATATTTTTCTGAACCTGGGAAAAAATACATTTAAGAAATTCAAACAGTGGTTTCTTTTTTTGGTGGTATAATCAATTGCTACAAATGTTTTTTTATATTAACTCCCGCTTGCGCTATGTGTTGACATTCATGTACTATATATACAATCTGGTAGCCGTATTTGTAAGTCACTGCAAAATAATGCTATGGCCTATTCAGAATGTTAAAAAGGAGGTGTTTCTTTATTATGATAAACTTTAGTTGGTAAATTCTAGGCGAAACACGACGTGATTGGTTATAAATAAAAAATAATTTAAATGTGATTGGTCATTGACTCCCATTTGAGGCATGAGTTAAATAGTCTAAGTAAATGGATTTAGATCTTAAGCCGCTAATTTGCAGAAAGAATGTCAACGTGAGTAACTTTAGTTAATTAAGCAATCTTAGAATTTCAGCATGAACAACACATCATATGTAATATTAAAAGGGCATATCCAAGAATAGTAATGGACATGTATTAAATTTATCGCAACTCATCCCATTTATTTCTTTAACTACGTCTTACAGTTCACCTCAGCTTATAAGAACAATAAGGATTTAGAAGAAGAAGAAACAAGCAGATACAATCTCCACTATAAAACACATAACAAACATTTTGAAGGTGAAACTTAAGTTAATATTCCATCCATAGTAATTCTGCCCGAGTGCAGGTCTATCACTGCAATCATAGCACTTTCATGCTATGCTTGCAGCTTTACTAGGGAATTATAGGTGTTGTAGCTTCCCGTTGCTTTCCACACCGGTGAAGGATATGATAATGATAAGGTTGATATGATTTCGGTGACCGTTTGGGCCTTAAAGTTTTCCTGACATTTGTCTTACAGGTGAGGAAAAATCCCGATAGAAACCTCACCCAGAAAAACTGCCCCGACCGGATCGAACGCGGGCCCGCTGCGTGACAAGACAGCACACTACTTCGAGACCACAGCGGTGGACAAGTTAATATTATTGGTACTTATTCTTTATATCTACTTCATATAACTATTAAATTCAATTATATTAAAATAAGACAGTAAATATTTCGTCCCACCTTTCATTCCAGTCCTGAATTAAAAGACTAATGATTCTACCTTTGCAAGGTCAAAATATCGCGGCCAATTAATTAAATCATTGCAAAACAGGCCAACAGTCTGGCTCAAATAAAGGCTCGGAAACAGTGTGTAAGCCTAGGCATTAGGTATATTTATTCTCTATTATTTTTATTTAGAATAAAATATAAATTTTCATTCTCATCTGTTACGTGATTGTCTCTTTAAAAACTTATTTTAAGAAGAAAAAATGCAAATCCATAAAATTGAAACAAATAATATCCTTATTCATGAAATTCGATAAAATTAGTATAAGAATGTTATTATTTTAATTCCAATTTAGCTATCAAAATGTCATATAATAGCATTATATCTCAAAGGTAAACGTTAAATCTACTATACTGTACTACTGATAATTAACTCAGAGACATAAGCCCTCCATACATCCCTATTCCAGAAAGTAACATGCAACAATTATCTATTACAGTCAAAATAAAAATATTTTCGGAAAGTAAATCCATTCTACACTGGACAAAAAATTATATTCATAACTAATAAATCTAATATGAAGTAAATAGTATTGTTTATGTTTGATCTACTATAATTAGGGATAAAAGGGTGCAATGAGAATTACTTTGTCCAAAGCTTGGCACTAGGAGAATTGTGTCCCACTTCTGAGAACAGCGCGCCTGGAAGGGGGTATTACGTTACCCTGATGATATGATGGGCCTTAAATGATAGCAAAGCACTTGGAGAGACCTTAATACAACATAAAGAAAAATGTATGCCTAAACCGGAATTTTAACAAAGGCCTCCAGCATTACACCATGGTGCACTAACCAATTGTGTTGCTTAGATAATCCAGTAGTAGACACGAATCCTTCTCTATTTGAAATGTCTCTGCACCCTTATTGGTGAACTTTTATTTAAGTTACATCACGGTAGCTTCTAAGAAGACATTATGATGGCATTTATTCTGTGCGGTATCAGTTAATTAAAAACTTTATATTGAAATGAATGTATTCAGCGTTGCTAAAAATTCCAGATCATGCAATCATGAAAGAAAATCGTGATCATCATCGTCGTCGTCTTCGTCAATATCGTGGTCGTCATCACCGTCGCCGTCACCACCGTCGTCGTCGTCATCGTCATTTTTATTATTTTTATTTTTATTATTATTTTATTTTATTTTATTTTATTTTATTTTATTTTATTTTATTTTATTTTATTTTATTTTATTTTATTTTATTTTATTTTATTTTATTTTATTTTATTTTATTTTATTTTATTTTATTTTATTTTATTTTATTTTTATTATTATTATTATTATTATTATTATTACTATTATTATTATTATTTAAGGGAAAAAGAATATTACTATTATCTGATAATAAAATTCTTAGGAAAATGTTCGGACTAAAGACAGGTGAAATAAGAAAAATATATAACCGTGAGCTACATGGTCTTTATAGGAAACCAGATATAATAAGAACAGTCAAGTCTCGTAATCTGCGATGGGTAGGACATGTGACACGAATGAGGAATGAAAGAGGTGCTTGGAAGCTTCTAGTAGGAAAATCAGAAGGAAAATGTATAAAGAAGTTTATCCCTATTTATATTAAACTAATCTCAAAAATTCAGTTAACAATAACAAGATCAAAGGAAAGTTTTAAATTAAATTTTTTTCCCCGTAAAACTAGTTGGTAAACCAAGAATCCGGTGAGAATTACATTAAACTACATTTGAGGGAAGTAGATTATACAGGAGATGATTGAAAAACATTATCTCAGGATAATGTCCTATGGAGAGCTTGTGTCCGCACGGCCATGAACCTTAGAGTTTGAAAGAGCCAGTGAGTTGATTAGTTACAATTATTATTATTATTATTATTATTATTATTATTATTATTATTATTATTATTATTATTATTATTATTTTTATTAGTATTTTATTTTAATTTTATTTTTTTATTATTATTATTACTATTAATTATTGGACGAATACGATAATTGGGGTTTGAAAATTAATGTAGAAAAAACATTTAATATGGGATGTGGAGGAGAAACCGAAGATTTAATACAGAAAGATCAGAAGGGATATATTAGAGGATGTGAAGAATTTGCGTATTTGGAGGTAAAATAGATAACGAGAATGGGCATATAGTGATATTAAATAAGGGAATAAATAAAGGTAGAGCAATAATAAATGGTGTCTATGAAACAGACATATGAGTATAACCAGGAAAAATAAGTTACAAATATGTAATTCAAAAGTGAGAAATACTTTCATATGTGGAGCTGCAATATGGAAATTCAACTAAAACTTAGAACATAAACTTATGTCGATGGAAATGGATTTCTTCAGGAGAGCTCTAAGATGTTTAAAATTGGAAAGAAATAAAGTCATACGAGAAAAAATGAATAGTAAATATTCAGTTATATACGATATACGCAATTAAATTGATGTGGGCATGTACTACGAATGTAAAACATGAAAGTTACCCAAAAACACATTGGAATGGTGTCCACCTGGAAGAACAATGAAAGGAAGATCTTGAAACTCGTAAATGCAAGAAATAAGAACTGGAATGAAAACTAGAGGACTGGAGGATATGGAGTGGATGGATTGAGATGTGTGAAGAAAAAAATTAATCTTCTGGCACAGAAAGAGGTGTAAACTTTGAAAATCTGTTTATAAATAAATAAATTGTTACTATTAGTTTTAACATAGGATATCAATTCAAGGAACTACATAAGGATAAAGTCAATAGAACAAAGGTCAACAGTGGGAGGGAACGATATGCATGTAGGCGGATATTCGTACAAAACCACTCATTTCACACTTACGTACGTACTTACTTACTCACTCACTGGCACTATCGAACCCGTAGGTTCATGGCCGCGTGGATATAAGCTCTCCATACATCCCTATCCTGAGCTAATGCCTTCCAATCATTCCCTGTTTAATCTACTTCCCTCAAATCATAGTTAATATTGTTCTCCCACCTCATTCTTGGTCTACCAACTGGGCGTTTTCCCTCTGGCTTTCCTACAAGAAGCTTCCATGCACGTCTTTCATTCCCCATACGCGCAACATGTCCTGCTCAACGCAGTTTACGAGACTTAATTATTATTATATCTGGCTTCCTATAAATACCATGTAGTTCATTGTCATGGGGTATTCTCCATTCACCTGTTTGTTCACCTCTCTTTGGTCCAAAAATTATTTCCACGAACTTTATTCTCAAAAACTCGTAATCTCATTTCCTCCCTTAAAGCAAGAGTCCATGTTTCGCACCCATATAATATAGGCCTAACTGGTAGAATAATAGTTTATATATTTTCAGTTTAACGTTTTTTGAAAGGAGTTGGGACATCAAAAGTCTCTGCAATGCATAATAGCACGCATTTCCAGAATTGAGCCTATGTTTAATTTCTTTGTGCATCTCATTCCTATTTGTGATTATTGTTCCTAGGTATTTGAATTAAGCCACTTCCTCAAAATTTCTCTCATTTGTCATTAGCTGTCCATTTCCATTATATAATGCATTTCTACGTGTGACCATATATTTGGTTTTATTGATATTTACTTCCAGTCCTAATTCCTTAGTGTTACTCAATAGTGTGTGCGTGTTGTCCTTTAGTATCTCCTCGCTGTCGGCCAATAGTACTACATCATCAGCATAAACTAACAGCTTATTAATACCATTGAGTTGTAAGCCTTCCTTATTCTCTAAAGATTTAATGCCATGCTCTAGTACAAAATTAAATAGTAGAGGAGATAGTGCATCTCCTTGCTTCAACCCATTCTAGATTTCAAAGGTGTCCGAAAACTGTTTGCCTACACGCACTCTACTCTTTGTGTCATTTAGACACATTCGTATACGTCTAACTAACTTTTTAGGAATTCCGAACTCCAGCAGGATACTGTATAACTTCTCCCTCTTAATTGAATCATATGCTTTTTTGAAGACTCATTTCACACTATTAATATAAAACAAGTTGTTATAAATGCATAAAATGCAATAAAATTCTGCAATTTGATAAAACTATATATTTGTGGTAATACAAATGTGGATTACAAGTCTGCTAATGCCAGGAGGGAATACTAGAATTGTCGTAATAATAAACATGGTGGCATTTAATATATATACTCTATTCGTATCTGCAGATATTCCATTCGGAGAAGCACCTGTTAAGTTATTGAATTCTGTAATATACAAGGATGCCAACTGACCAGGTTTGTAAAATCTTCACAAGTTCAAATGAAATCAATAATAAACAAATTGCATTAGATATGGAGAAGTGATGGAATTTTGTTTTAGTGGGGAAAATGGGGGAAACCCAAGAAAAATCCTCTGGTTTCAATTCATCACGAACTCCGCATGGAAGTAACCGAGATGCAAACTCGAGATGCTTGAGATAGAGGACGAGTATTTATTTTGTACCACAGAGTCCCCTATATTTATGAAAAGAAAAATATATGGCCAATAAATTGCTTTATTTTGCTATAATTAATTATTCTCACTTGATTTGCATTAAAATAAATAAGTATTAATAATTAAAATGGGTAACTCTTTAAACAAGATAAAAAATATATGTTATCTTATGTTTGAATATTTATCTTTAGAAAAGTTTAATAGCTATATTTTTTTTAAAGTGCCTCATAAATATTCTAAACAATTGTTATTTATTGACATTCTAAATTTAGATTACATTTATTATTACTATTATTATTATTACTATTATTATTATTATTATATTATCATTATTATTATTATTATTATTATTATATTATTTCATATTTTCATTATCCGCTCCATGCACTGTCATGTTTCATGCGTTATTAATTTAACTGTACTTCATTAATAATTGTTAATATCGGCTTAATTATGTCCTGGTGAAGTGGAAGAGAAGATATTATTGTCTTAACTTCATCAGATAAAATAAATAAATAATTAATATTTTTTATTTCGGAAATTATCCACAATATAATGATTTTCCTTCACGATAAAGAAATTCTCTTTCTCTAATGTAACAGTCATGAACACCTTCATCTGTAGATTCCAGTACACTCATACTTCTCACATCATCCATCCAATCTTCTTTAGATCTTCCTTTCTTCTTTTCCCATCTATTTTCCACTCCCAGGTCTTCTTAGGGATTCTATTAGATATCATCCTCTTGAAGTATCCATACTCTCTTCAACTGTCTGTAATACATTTCTTTAAAATTTCATAATTTTAAAGTTTCTATTTTTTAATCTGGGAATTTTAAGTACAGAAATGGACGTTCTAGGAAGATCAGCTGGAAAATCTAGACTGGATAGAATACGAAATAAATAAATAAGGGATATAATGGGTGTACAAGAGGAACCGGACATCATAAACATAATAGAAAAGAAACGATTACAGTTGTATGGCCATGTCAAAAGAATGCTAGAGCAAAGGTTACCTGAAATTGCTATGGAATGGAACCCAATGGAAAGAAGGAAGAGAGGAAGACCGAAGAAAACTTGAATAGAAGGGGACAAGCAGCTATGAATATCAGAGGATTGGAGGAAGATCAATGGATGGACAGAGAGAAATGGCGTTTGATTTCCAGAAGACGGCGGCAGCTGCCATGATACCGGATGATTATATATATATATATATATATATATGACAGGAGAAGAAAAAACGCCTGAACCGGGATTTGAACCAAGGACCTCAAATTTGATACGTTAGTGCGTTTCCAGTTTCGCTATCAAGGCAACGTAGCACAAATATTTATTATATATATTATATACGTCCCACATGGGGAGAGGGGTGCTCCATAGTGGGAGTTTCTTAACCAAGTTAATTTAGTTACGCTTATTTACCTACAGATGTCAACGAGTGGCATCGCCTCAATTAGACATCTAGTAGGCAACTAAGGTATTACTGGGATGGATGAAGGAAGGTTAAATTTTGAACACAGTCCTTTTTATTCAGGCTTGAGTTCCTTTTAAGGACCCGAAAATCTTCCGACCCACGGCTTAAAGTTCCTCCCAGAGTTCTGTTCTCTCTGATTATTACATACACCCAGGCCGGATTTGAACCCGCGACCTTCGGTACTAGAAGCAAGGAACGTAACCACTGTATCACCGCCGCCGACACCTTACGTATTAATTAATATAGTACACGAAAGATGTCTAATTCATGGCGAAGCCACACCATAGGAAATCATTCTACAGAAAGACGGGTCACTTTAGTACGAATTACACAGCTCTACTTGTTGCCCTGGATATCTCAGCGAATTTCTATGTTTTCAAGTACACAGTTTACGAATATATTCATGAAAGTTCTGAATGTGTTCTAGTTTTTATGATTTTTGCATATCTTATATCTTAAACAGTAAACGGCTTGTTACTAATACAATTTATGTTTCCAGTCATGATTTGATTTCTGCACATTTTTTTCGCGTATATAAACATCACGTGATCCCCACTCTTACATCCCTCACTCCGCACATCGGCCGTGATCAAAGTTATTTGACAAAATTAAAGTACTCACGACGTGCGTTGTCAAAGCGTTGGACAAGGAAGGAAAGGTAGAAAATTTCCTAAGCTCAGAATGTAAAAGTTAAAAGGCAGAGTATTTGATGATCCTCAAATTCGGCAATTGATGAAAGATGCAAATTTTATCAAAGTTATGACTGTTCCGGAAAGTGAAACTTGGAAGTGTTTTGTAATGGTAGCAGAAAATTTCCTAGGTAACTATAAAGCACCAAATTATAAAGAAATTGTGCAGAATATGTTGACAAGCTTCAAGATTCTAGGAGCAAATATGAGTATAAGGTTACACTTTCTCCACAGTCACCTGGATAGATTTCCGGATAATGAAATTATAGCGATGAACAGGGAGTGTCCTGTCACTAGGATCTAAAAGTAATGGAGGAAAGGTATCAGGGTAGATGGGACCGTCACACGATGGCAGATTACTGCTGGTCTTTAAAAAGAGATTGTCCCCTAAAAATTATAAAATAAAATCTTATAAAAGGCGTTTCACTAAAGTGTAACATTGGTTTTCGATATTTTTCTTTCTATTTACGTCAGTGCATACTAATTTTTCAAATAACAATTGGCATTATAAATATATATGTTATATTTTTTCATATTTACTGATTTTTGTAGTGTAAAATTAAAATAAAGATTAAAAAATCCAGGGCAAATCTTCCAAAATCATTGCTAGTTTCATGAATTGTGAGCATAAATATATCCGAAATTAATCTTATATCAAGGGCAACAAAACCACTGTTGAGCAGTGTTATTATTATTATTATTATTATTATTATTATTATTATTATTATTATTATTATTTCTGCAGGAATTAATAGATCTCATAGCCCAGTCATTTGTAAGAAAAGAGGTAGAATTCTGAACCACATATTAGGCAGCTAGGCTGTATGTGGCGGGCCTTTCTGAAGCATGATAAGGAGTGTGCAAGGATCAGGACACTATAGGATAGCATATGGCCTAGATCCACAATGAAGATTTAAAATCCCATACCCAGTCGTAAGTCGAAAACGGGCATGGATTCTATCGGCCACGCCAAGTTGACAATGCTCCTTTCTGTAACATCAGTTTAATATTTAAATAATTGATTTTAATCTATTTTGAACTAATATTATCTATGGGATCGAAAAGACACCAAAGACAAAATTTGTTAGGTTTCAATTTCCTATGTAACCTACTACTACTTATTTTTATTACGCCAACTGTCTCGTAATTAAGGTATGTTCACTTATGTATAACTTTTTCTCGTATTTTATAGTTTACTGAATGTTATTCTAATACGTTATCATAAAATCATTTTTAACTGCTAATTTAATTTATACCGATTAAAGATATTCCTTCAGTGATAGACACACTATTGTTGACACTAGTGATTAACTATTGTTTTTTTTAATTGGCAATACATTTATATTATACTGTAAAACTTGTTTAAACCGGAACGTGAATAATGCGGAAATCTGTCCAATATGAATAAAGTTATTGTTCCCGGCAAAATAATAGTAATTTTACATGTATTTATTTTGTATAAAAACGGAATCTGTCCAACGCGAAAACGGAAGGGCATATCTACACAATTCATGAAAAAATGTTTATAAGGCGGAATGATAGTGAAATAAATTAGTTTCCTCTTCATTGAATTCCCGTTAGGCGAATTAACAATAAGTGATGAATCCTGCCGCCCGAGACGGGTGAAGTAGAGTTTATACCTGTATCTGGAATTTTCTTTCGGGCTTGTTTAACGAATAATTAGCGTGTGACATCTGTCTTACAAATAACCAGTACACTGTAAAATCTTAAATTAGTTCAAGATCTGAGACCAATTGTGTACGTATCTTTCACAGGTAGCGTTCTGAATATATGGAATAAAGATGGCTAAATCGTATGTATCATTGTCATTAAACGAAAAAGTGAAAGTGGTTGAAGATAAAGAAGAACAAACTCTCAGTACGCGAAATAATGACTAAATTTAAATGTGGAAAACCCAAGTTTATGATATTTTAAAACATAAAGAAAAAATAATGAATGAATGGACGCAAGGAAAAATCAACGAGGTATGGGACTATTTTACATGTCCACGATCAAAAAATCTCCAAATTTCCGGACCGATGCTTGAAAGTCAAACTGTAGCTGTTGCTATCTCCCTAGGGAATAACGATTTCAAGGTAATGCAGGTTGGTTTCGACAGTTTTATAAGGTGACACAATGTAGTGTGGAATGAAATTTGCTGCGAATAAAAGGATGTGGACGAAAGTACAGTTAGTGAGTGGAAACCGAAACTGCATACTTTAATTTCAGGACACGCGCCTAAGAGATATTTTTAACGTTGACGAAACGAGACTGCTATTTTTCGCGCGTTACCGTTGAAGTTGCTCGTGCATACTATACTTCACTTTCCAACGGCAGCGTAACTACAATTAAACCAAGGTACATAAAAAGACATATACGGTGCTCTATAATCCAAGATTGGTTAATATATTTTGTTTTTTATAATGCGGAATGTTGTCTAATATGGAAACAAAAATTGGCCCCATGCGATTCCGCTTTGAACAAGTTTTACTGTATTTTGAACAGGTCATAGCATTATTTTACAGTGACTGTGTCTCTAAGAAATAAGGTGAATATATCAATTTATATATTAAGGTGTACGAATCCTAGAATGCATGTGGCTCCAGATGGTATATATAGTGCACGAATGTAAATAGATACCGCTTGCGAGGTATAATAGATAAACATTTGTAGCAATTAATTTACCACAATAAAGAAACCACTGTTTGCACTTTCTTGAACGTATTATTTTTCAGGTATTTACGTTCCAGAAAAATAAAAATGACATATTTGGGACATTCCACACAAAATCGGCAAAAAAAATGTGAAAATTGAACTCACATCTTTAAAAGTTTACTATTTTTTTTTACAGTGAAACTTTATGATATACTGAATATCTGAACCGAATTTCAAGTCTTCGCTTGGTGTAATTAAAGAGTAATAGAGCTGTCAATTTATCGTATTGTTTTAAATAGTCTCTTTTATAAAATACATTTCTCGAAGTATGGCTATTCCCTCAACTTGAAAAGATAGTCACATTATAGATGATTTTATGCTCTATCGCTTGAAAATTAGTATGTTAATATTTACGTTTTTCTGAAGGGCGTAAATGCAATTAATATGCAATTGACCTTCCTCACCAAAAATTTTATAAAACCAAAAAATGCCACATTATTACCTGAACACCAGTTAATTTTTTGTAATTAGTATTAAAGTGGAGTCTTGAAAGGAAACTACCAAAAATAATTATTTTTCCTAAAATCTCCTATGTGTAGACTGCCCGCAATACCTTTCGCGTGAGTGGAGATCGCTCGCTCGTACAAACAATGACGGAGCTACTTGGTAATAGTCCTTTGCGCACTTACAAATATTTTTATTGTTATTATCATCATTACATTATTTTTATTATCATTATTACAATTATTACATTATCATCATCATCATCATCATCGTGGACAAGTGGTTACTCTGCACGCCTCCGATTCCGAGGTTCGCGGGTTCAAACTCGATAGGAATCAATGGCATTTTAAAGGCGTAACAATTCTGAATGTAGCTTTCTCCAGAAGGAAGGAAATCCGTGAGTCCCGTGTCGTAAATTTATGGTACGTAGGAGAACCTCGCGCTTGAAATAAATTGCTACATAATAAACGTCATTAAATATAACAATCTTTATTGATATATTCAGTAGGCGGTTAATTTTGTGCTGATTTTGGCTAATGTATAGTTTAATTTAAATTACTAAGCACCTACGAATTCAAGCTGGTAGGCCTATTAAAAATATTTTCTAGAGAGTAGTTTTGTAATGTGTTGTAATATTTTGTACTTGTACCCTACACCAATGTCTGATGTTGAATATTGCAAGTAATGTTAAGCTATCGATAATAATTTATAACAATTTTCATGCTGTTACAAGTAATATTTAAGAGGTATAAATATATTTTATTGGCTTGGTATCACTTACTGATCTTGCATCCCCTACTCATGACATATCTAAGATGATATTAAAATGCACGATAATATTAGCTTTTATTATAAGCTAAATTATTATAGTATTTAATTTAATGTCTAAACTTCCCATTATTCTCCTTTTATAACACAAAATGTATACCTCTACGATTATTCTCTCATTCCAGAAACATTTAAGAAATTGTAAAATTATATATTAACACATAATATTGTTAATAACTATTGTATACTAATATATGCATAATTAAAATTATATTTAACTTCTAACTCACCATTCAGTCTTTGTAGATCTGCAAACTTGTGAGTTAAGATCAATAAGATATTATTTTTTAATTTGACTGTGACACTTAAAATGACGAGATGCACTAAACATACTCACTGGTGTAAATCAACTGTCTAGTATGTAATCTGAACTTGAGAATTGTTGATGTAAAACAGATGTTTAAGGAAGACTTTGCTGACACTGCATTATTATCGTTTGGTAGGAAGTGGTACGAGTATTAAAACATTCGGTTTTATTTGGAAGTGATATCTTATAACAATACTATTTCGTCAAAGTTATCAGGGTACAATACAATACACTGAATAAAAAGTTATTTTAAGACTGAAATTAGTAATTATAACATAATAAAAATTTATACCAGTTTATTCAATTAATGACGAAATAGTTTTTATTATATAATATTACATTTAAACTGTAATGAAAAATTTGTAACAAAATAAATAATTTGTTTTAAAAAAGGACAGAACATTACGAGTATTTGAGAATAAAGTTCTTAGGAAAATTTTTGGATCAAAAAGAGATGAACAGACAGGTGAATGGAGAAAACTACATAATAGTGAGCTACATGATATGTATAGGAAGCCAGATATAATAAAAACAGTTAAGTCTCGTAGGCTGCGATGGGCAGGAAATGTGGCACGTATGGAGGATGAAAGAGGTGCTTGGAAATTTCTGGTAGGAAAACCGGAGGGAAAACGCCCAGTTGGAAGACTAAGAATGAGGTGGGAGAATAACATTATACATGATTTGAGGGAAGTAGATTATACAGGGGATAATTGGAAAACGTTAGCTCGGGATGGGATGTATGGAGAGCTTATGTCCGCGCTGCCATGAACCTACAGGTTCCACAGAGCCAGTGAGTGAGTTAGTTATAAATAATTTGTTTAATAATTCACAGTAAACGTAAGTAACAGAGCTCTTTACTTCTCACTTCAGCAATAAAATTTGATAAATAAATATCTACTGCGTAAGAATTAAAATATCGCCACTTTTATAAATTTACGGTACTGTTCCATTAAGCAGAACATATAATAATCTATTCGATTTAATGGCAGTTGAAAAAGTCACTGATGAAGCTCTTTCAATAAAGTATGCGCGCGACCTTGGTCGTGAAATGAATCTGCTGCGCCGTGGACCCGCGAGTTTTTTTTACGAAAATAGAATAAAAAACATTTATATTGTCTGAACTATTCAACTCTCCAAAAAGGTAATTGCTGGAAATTAATCCTTATTACGTGAGTAGTATCCTGTATTTTTTCCGTTTTCATTTTTTGATATGTACTGCAGTAAACCGCCATAAAACAGAAAATTGACACCGAAAATAAAAATATCCTAATTATAAAAATAACACCCTTAAACTACATGATATCACCTATATAAATATGTTTGAAACAAATTTTTGCTGTTTACTGTTTCAGAAATATTAGTTAGTAAACGTTTTAGTTTATCATATTTACGATAATTTTAGATCATCATAACTACGAACCTATAAATGATAAAAATTAAATTTCTGTATTAATACGTTTATAAATGTATTCACTATATTTAGGGATACATAAAATTAAAAAATAAATTGCAAGATTTTTGCTGTCCGATTTGATATGGATTGTCCCATTTACATCATGGGACATCAGAAATTAATTAATAAACTTATAATGTTGGATATAAACAGTTTGATGTGTTTAATTTTTTCTCCACTAGAGTGCATTCTTACAATATTGTGATGCTATTTGGCAATAAATAATATGATCTGGTTGCAGTGATGAACAAATGAAACATAACAAACTTTTCTCATTTGTTTTCAAACATCGCCGTTTACAATAAATATATAAATATTTTTAAATGGCTATATTTAAATAATGATTTGTGAACAAACGGCTTAATTTTATTCGTTAAATAGTCCTAACAAATGCACTCTTGATTTCCAAATTCTCTAGATAATTTGGAAATCACTTGTGCCATTACTTATGATAAAAGTTCAATTCTGTAGAATTACATGTGTGTGTTGCATTAGATGTTTATTTATAATAAAGTATAATCGTTTATATAAAAAGGATAATATCTAATTTATGACTCCCAGTAAGGCGCGCCTCACAGTTGAAAATTCCTGAGAATTAATTTTACAGTGTTATAATAATGCGCCCATCTTTGTGTCATCAAATTAAATTTAACCACTGTAAAATTTGTTCGTAGATTAAATATACTTGCGCTGGTTCAAGTCTCCACGGGAGAAGACATTTTCTCAAGAAATTTCGGCCAATGTGGGACTGGTGCTCACCTAACATCGTGAGGAATTTTTGTAGCTACAATAAGTAGCGACAGCAGGTTAAGAAAGCTACCTGTAACGGCGGGGACCCCACTTGCTGACCACATGTCACCCCTGTACTAGCTATATGATTTTCTACCTCCGTAACTAGCACATGTTAATGTGAGGCCAGTAGTAGTATATATATATTTAATTTGGGACGCGCCTTAGCGTAGTGGTTACGGCACTGCGCTACAAGCCGGAAGGTCAAGGGTTCGAGTCCCGTGGGGGTCAGGATTTTTAAACTGACCCAAACCTTCTAGCGGCACTATGGTTCTGGGGTCGACTCAGCCTCTAACGGAAATGAGTACCAGACGTTTGTTCTGGGGTAAAGGCGGCCGTCACGCAGGGCTGACAACCCGGCTGACATCAAGTGCTGATTGTCTAGAAAAAGTGGGAGCCTTAACCTCCTACTACCCCAAGGGCCTCCTGAGGCCTGTAGTGGGATCACTTTATTTTATATATTTAATTTTCTATTGAGAAACTCTTCGTCTTCTGCTTGTCTACAAGATGTTCTTCGCCTCATATACAGGATAGCACTGAAAAACTGCTAGGTGAATGATTTTTAAATTCACAGAAATAAGGTTAGACTTACTTAAATAAGATTTTAGCTTTTTATCCCATACATTTTTATTGTATTATCGTGATGAACTGTGCTCGGATGCATACATATAGCAGCCCTTGACAAATTTTAAAGTTTGAATCTATCGTCTGATTATATTATCAGTCTCACGATTACGGTACCTACCTTGTAGAAATAGTCTCTCAAATTCACTATAAACAATTATTTCCTAAAGTAATAATTTTGAAATGTATGTCAGTAAGTATGTTTGTATAACTTCAAGGATGATTGTGTATATGTAATGCTAGGATTTGACAATGAATTATTTTCCTTCAGTTTCCCAATTGTTAATAGCAATATCTAAATTCATATTCAAAGCTTGGCAAGATTTTAAATGTTCCATATTAATATTCCCTCATTCCATGCAGAGTAGAAGTATGGTGATGATAGAACAATTTTCTGTAACTGACCGTTAAGGCAATCATGGCCATTAATAAGTGGACCGGATCAACAGTACCTTTTCGGGGGAATTCTAGAATTATTTTAGAGTTTTGTGCATTTTGTATACATTTAGAATATTTTCTTGTTTTCTCTTTCAGGGGTAGTTGTTATTAAATTTTCTTTTACAAAACTTTTAATGGATTAATATGGAAATTATGTGATAGCTTTCTGTTCAAGTTTACATCCTTTATCTGCTAATATGTCAGCCTTTTATTTCCTTTCACACCAAAATGGGCTGGGATCCACTGAGTGTCACATTTTTGTCTAATTTGTTCTATCATCTTGTGTACCTTTTTAATTATGATCCTATTGCTTGATTTACTGTCTGTGAATCTGATAAAATTATATTTTGTTCATTGTTGTAATTGAGGGAAGTATTTTTAAGGGATATATATATATATATATATATATATATATATATATATAATATATATATATATACGGCTATGACCTCTCCATCAAAGTTTGTGGTGATCAAACGGTTTTATAAAATGAGTACAACTGAGAAATATATCCTGCTCTTGACTTTCATCACTGTTAGACAGGTATCTATCTGTACATGTGCGTGTCTATTGTTGTTGGGAATTTTGTTTTCTAATGTAAGAGCTTTTGTACATTAGGGTGTTAATTTTTCTTGTTCATATTATCATTTGGTTTCTCTTGACATGTTTTTGGGAACATTCTCAACAGGTTTGGCACAAGTGATTAGATTTTTCTCTCTGTGTTGGTACATTTAGTTTTTTAACTTCTTTTATAAATCTTGACTGTTCGTTTTAGGGCACATATTATGATACCCCACCCATTGCTCCATTTACTGAAGTTTCGAAGTCTAATTATACTGCAAAACAACTTGTAATTCGATCTCCAGAGTTATTGGTTCATTTGATGTGGCAGATCGTAGTGACCTGTAGGGGTTGTCTAAACCACTCTAGTTATTAATTTAAGTGCCTGGCATCGAGTACCTTCAAGTTTTCCTTCATTGGATGTGGATGATGTAATTAGTATTTCTCTGTAGTACTTAAGTGCGGATTTGACGCAGGCTAAGTATTGTATGTTGTATTTAGTGCCTGGCTAGCATTTTTATAATAATAATAATTTTCAAATTAAAATTATTGTTTATGCATATACAATTTGTGTTCCCTTATTTTAAACCATTTAATTTTTATAAGGATGTCTGTACTTTCTCTGTTTTACTGCACATTTTAATTCGAAATTCTCTGTACATCTATAATCAATGATAATTCTGATATCACATTACATAGAGCAAAGCATTTAATTAATTTTTTACATTTCCATAAAAAATAAGTTAATTAAATACATAGTGGTGTGCTAAGAACAAGTCATTAATTACCAGCCACCGACAATTTCACTCGCAATATGCAAGATATCCTCCCACCAAATCCAACATAATGGGATGGGCGAAGAATGATGAAGCATGACTAACTTATTTCTCAGTGTTAACTTGAAATGCAACTTGCACATTTTCGACTTGTCTAAACACCCCTGGTCATATATTCTAATAAAAATCCTAAAACCATAAGCAAATTTCAAATTATATTTTATACACCATTGACTGATAAATCATCTCCGAACAGTGACATTTTCTGATAACAGCACCCAGCTTTAGGGTGCTTCGGGATCTGAGATTTAAGAATTTAATTCCAGTTACAGCTAATATAACTTCTAGGTGAGGAAAATTTAAGAATGCGGTTTCCTTTCAAAAATAAATTTAAAGTTATCGATCCTGCATAAGAAATGAACGACACATTAAAAAGATTTTCAAACATAAATTGTATATATTAAAAAAACAATCTCGCGTCTTGGCCGAGTGGTTAAGGGAAGATGCCTCAGCGCAGAGTTACGGGACTTACGCTGGTTCAAATCCGCGTGGGAGAAGAAATTTTCTCATGGAATTTCGGTCAATATGGGACCGGTGCCCACCTAGTACCGTGAGGCATTTGGGAGCGGCTCCAGGTTGAGAAAACGAACTATAACAGCCGGAGACCCAACATGCTGACCACATGTCGCCCCTACACTGGCTGAATGATTGTCTACATATGTGATAAACACGTATGAATGTTAGGCTGGTAGGCCACGGACCTCCTAGGCTGTCGCGCCTTGGAGTAATGAAAAAAATTCCAGATATAGGACCTCGACTCCTTGTGTAACGATTAAGTCGGCGTAGAAAACGGTTCATTTAAATCCAAGAAACAACCAAAGATTTCCAGGTTTACGAGCTGGAGAAGAAAACATCGTTCGACTTATCATTCCAGGAGCAGACACAAAATGTTCTCTATTTGGAATCCCCGAGTACCCAATTTTGTGAACTTCTTATTCACATTACAACAGAGTTGCTTTTACTAAGTAGAATATACAAATTGGATTTATTCCATGTTGTATCAGCTTAGTACATGACATTGAAAATAATGTTCACAGGCCTGCTCTTCGCATAGAATAGTTGATTACATTAAAGAGAAAATGTACTGACTTAGGTTTTCACGGCCGGAGTTCCTATGATGACCTTGAAGATGATTTCCGGGCTGCAGGCCGTGGTCTCAAGGCTTGAAGTTCCCCGACGTTTCGCCGGAGACTACGTCTGGCATCCTCAAGGATTGTCTTGAGACAGTCTCTGGCGAAACGTCGGGGAACTTCAACCCTCGAGACCACGGCCTACAGCCCGGAATCTTCTTCAAAATCATCATAAAGAGAAAATGTTTTGTCTAAACCGGGATTTCAACCCAAGGTCTCCAGCCGTACAAGTTGGGGGCACAAGCCCTTGTGTTAATTAGACAATCCAGAAACAACCTCAATTTTTCTGTATTTGAAATCACGCTGTATCCCTATTAGTGAACTATTCACATTAAAACAGAGTCGTCTCTATTATACTGTCTGAGGAATAACTTGAGACGGTTACCTGCTTCGTTTGCCTGGAGTTAGAGGTAGAATTTGTCATTTGTCATTGTCTTCTGGACATGGAAGGTGTTATACCAATGTCATAGGCCCCATTTAAGTAGCCCTTGTACGAAAGAGAGGGTGAGTACCAGTTGCTGTAACTTTCTAAAATCCTGTCTCACATTGTTCCTTTTAGACTATTAGAAGATATCATAATGGGAATTAATCCATGATATGTCAGCTAATTACGGACGTAATATTGTATTAATGTACTTATTCTCATTTATTGTATTAACTATTGCTTACGGAATTACAAAATAATAAAATATGAATAATTGAACTTGATTATCTTAGAAGAAGTCTTCAAAAAAACAAGTAAGGATAAAATAAGAAATGAATTCCTTTGGAGAGAAATGACTATCACCACATCTGTTGTTAAGAGGATTGCAAATCAAACTCTTAAATGGTATGGCCATGTACAAAGAATGGAAAATGAAAGATGACCAAACAAATATATACCAATGGTCACCCCCTGGAAGAATAAACATGGCAGATCAAAATGTAAATTTAAAACCTATGTCAGAACTATAATGGATGATAGGAATTTGGATGAAGAAGATTGGAATGATAGAAATAAATGGAAACTGAAGACGGCAAACCTATAAGTAAGGGAAAGCCGAAGAAGAAGAACTATTACTTCAGAACACAAAGACTGTGTACATTGATTTCAAAATTACGTTCATATAATGTTAAATCTGGATACCAAAAATAATATAAGCCAAGATAATACTGAAAGTGCAGTACAGCTGAAAGAGAAATACTCTTCATATGTGGGAAGACTACACAATGAAAATGCAAATGTCTTATGTAAAAATTAGAGAACAAAGGCAGTTGTGCAACAGTGGTCAACACAAAAAAATTCGATGTCTGCTGAAGTATGAAAGCTTTATAAAAACTCTCTACGGTCAGTGAATCATTTCCTAGGGCAACATCTCTCTGGAAACCATTTTGTACCTGGAATATTTCTCAGAATAGACTATTGAAAAACTTTAGAAGGAAATTGATTTTAAATGCTCTTTGTTTCATTCCTTTGCAATTTCCGGTTTATAAAATTTCTCAAATTCTCGTTGTCCATTCTTAGAATGAAATATCAAAGTGCTCCTGAAGGAACAATAGAAAATATTACTTTCGCTACATAAGAATGCTATATTATACGATTTTGAACGGATTCATTTATCAATCTAGCCTTTCAAAGAATCATACAAAAAAGAAGAAAAGAATCATCCAAAAGAATTGAAATATACAACAAAATCAAATAAATATACGTTCATATCCGAAGATTTTTAATAGAAAGATATTCTAGTAGCAAAACTCACGAATACCATGTAAATATATTTCACCGCTGTGGTCTTAAGTTGTCGTGCTGCCTTATCACGCATCGGGCCCAAGTTTCCTGGACTATGTTTTATTTCCGGAGTTTTCCTCACCTGTAAGGCAATTTTCAGAAAACTTTAAGGCACAAACGATCCCCGAACATCATATGACCATCATTATCATTCATATTCACCTTAGATTAAGTTTAGGATTAAGGACTCTACTGGCGCACCATCGTCATCATCATCATCATCATCATCACCCATCTCATAATCGGATAAGCGTAACCCCGTCTTCCAGGCGTCCAAATCTCAGAAGTGGGTTACAATTACGCCAATGCCAGAAAAGAACACCTGAAATGTCGAAATGACAAACCTGGGGTACTGAATAAAAGAATCTATATAAATAGTTTCCTTGTATGGAATGTTTAATCGAATAACCTAAAACGATACGAGGAATTTTCTTTATTTCAATTAATTATCTTTATTAAATGTAATCTGCCAGAATAAATAAAACTATTATTATTATTATTATTATTATTATTATTATTATTATTATTATTATACCATGTTGAAAATACCGATTCTCGTCCGATCACCGCAGTCAAGCAACATTGGGCGTGGTTAGTACTTGGATGGGTGACCCGCCGTAGCGTAGTGGTTAAGGCACTGCGCTACAAGCCGGAAGGTCGAGGGTTCGAGTCCCGGTGGGGTCAGGATTTTTAAACTGACCCAAACCTTCTGGCGGCACTATGGTCCTGGGGTCGACTCAGCCTCTAACTGAAATGAGTACCAGACGCTTGTTCTGGGGTAAAGGCGGCCGTCACGCAGGGCTGACAACCCGGCTGACATCAAGTGCCGATTGTCAAGAAAAAGTGGAAGCCTTAACCTCCTACTACCCCAAGGGCCTCCTGAGGCCTGTAGTGGGATCACTTTACCTAACATAAATATCTAGATATACGGAGGGTTGTTTCTGATCTCTGCTAATAAATGATTTTTAACTTTTACCTTGAGAAAAGCCGTGTCTCCACCTTCGAGCATGCTCTAATTGATGGCTCTTCACCCGAGCTATAGTTCGGCATCGGAGTTTCCGCTGCAGAAGACTCTTATGCAGCACAGCCACGTCTAGAAGTTCCCATTCCTCTTTATATGCTTTCCAGAGACCGTCTATTGTTCGAGGACGCCTGTTTCCCAGTGCCCTTTTGAAGAGTCCAAAGACACAAAGTCCATCGGTGCTGCATCAGGAGACTTCACTGGGATGTTGCTGAATGGATGCTGCTCCATTTCTCCAGAAACGCCAAGTTGAACCCGAAGTGTAACTGGAGGCCTTGTCTTGGTGCACCCAGACTTGGTTTTTGTCTGTGCCATAGACAGTTGGGATTTCAGTCGGGTAAATTGGAGTGAGAACTTCTTCCTGGTAGTACTGGGAGTTGATTTTGGCCTTTTAGCTACTCTACGAATGGTCAGTTTTTCATTGTAACAATATCCCGCGATGACCATAAATCCCTTGGAGAAACTTTCTCTGCATTCGGCATACCACTTTTGAATATTTTTTCACCCCTTTCTCTATAGTAAATTGCCCGGGGTTTGTTGCAGTCTCCTAGATAAACATATGCTTCATCAAGTGTGATCAAACATTTCCATTTTTCTCCTGCCAGGTGCTTTTCATAGTTTCCTGCTGTTGGTGCGGCATTCAGCAATGTGACGTGGTAACAATTTTATGAACCCTCCTTTTGTGGCGCTTCTCCATGTTTAAATCTTTGTTTATTATGGTGTTTACAGTTTTAAGGCATAATCCCAATCTGTTCGCAATCGCCCTTTGTGTGGCAGGGTTACCACCAGAGATACCTTGACCTTTCTGATTACATCTGGGGTGCGGGTAGTAGCAGGTCGTGGATTTGCCCGTTTTTTTTTTCCTTTTGGAATTAATCCCAAGCGACCCTTTCCCTTCTTATTAAGCACTGAGCTAATTCCACACTTTGACACCATAAAATTACGTTTTTGCAAACCTCAATAATCGCGGAATAACTATAATTAGCGTCGGAAAGGGCAGTAATGTACCCTTCCCAAAACGGGTCTATCTGATTAGGCATTATGAGAGCAACACGCGCGCGAGTGTACCAGAAGCAGCACACTGGCTGGTTTGATCACCTCGCACACTTCTGTCCTGATCACTCACACTCCAACGTCACAATCTACTTGGCAAATCGTTATCAGAGATCGAAAACAACCCTCCGTATAATGGAATTAAAATAAACACGCAGATATTAATTTCCGGTACACATTATCTATGGTAAATGTAATCAAAATACTTTGGGACACAATCGCATGGTTTTCTCAGAAATAAAACACAAAACCTTCATCTTGTATTACTTTATGATGATGAGTATTGATATAATTTTCACCCTGTGCATAGGAGACATTTTAACTTTTCTCTGTGGTATTTTTGATTTTTTAATATCCTCAACTCGTGTCCAACTCAGGGACGAGTCGAGATGAAACCACTTATAGAAAGGTCTGTGAATAACAAGGGTGCTGGCTGACCACGACTGACGTACCATCACCGGGACAGATGAACGGAATTAAACGAAATGGATGTGATGTAGATGAGATGAGAATGGAGAAATGGTGGAATGATAGTATGGCAGGAGAAAACGGGAGAAAATCCCGAGAAAAATCTGCACAACCTCCGTTTCTTCCACCATGAAACCCAAATGGAGTAACCGAGACTCGATCTCGGAACCCCTGAGGTGAGAGGCGAGCATCTAACCGCTTGCGTCACCGAACCGTCTGGTATGTTTCATTACCTAGCATAAATTTTAACATAGATTATGCCCAAATAAAAAAAAAAGAACATACGTTATAAGTAGAGCCCAGATTTATATGCTTTTGTTTTATGCTTCAAAAAGTACGCGGAAATGATTTACATGTTAAGTGGCCCCTTTACAGGCAATATGAGCGGGTGTTTTGATAATGCATAGAAATACATATTTCGGGGAAAAATGCTTATTTTAGATTTTCTTCTTCTTCTTCTTCTTCTTCCTTCCAAGTATTAGGCCAAGGCCTGTTACGATCCTATAGAAAATTTTCCCTCCAGCGTTTCATAGGACGGCCCAGTGATCTTCGTCCTCTTGGTATATAATTATAAACAGCTTTGGGGATCCGATTTGAACTCATTCTTTCAAGATGGTGTTTCCAATTTAGTTGTTACTGTTTAATATATTCCAAAATTGGCGTAGTCTTCAATTCTTTTAAGATATCGGTGTTCCTTTTCTGATCCCATCTGGTGTAACCCGCTGTTCTGCGCATGAATCTCATTTCACAAGCCGTTTTTCTGCTTTCATGTTGTCTTATTAGTGTCCATGATTCACTACCATAGGTCAACACTGGTCTAGCCAAAGTGTTATATAAACGTAATCTGGTGTTTTTTTGTACAAGGGATGGTTTCATAACTTGATTAATAGTTCCTAACTTTTATTATAACTAGTATTTTTTTCAGGGATATCTTTTTCATCCCAGATAGAGAGATAATATCCAAGATATTTAAATTGATTAGATCTCTCTAAAATTTTATTCTGGAGACAGAATTTACTTTGTATGGGGTCCTTCCCATGAAATGCCATAATTTTAGTTTTGTTAATTGATATTTCCATATTAAATTTGGCACCTATTTTTTGTAAATTATAAATTGATCGTTGCAAATCATTTTCGGAAAGTGCCAGAAGAGCTAAATCGTCTGCAAAAAGAATAGCATCGAGTTTGATGGGTATATCCTTGTTGTGAATGCATAAATACACATTTCACTCCTAAATGTGGTATTATATTATAATTTTCCCTTCAGATAATTACTAGAAATTAATTAATTAATTAATACTTTTTTAATTAATAAAGTCGGTGCAATCAACTGGATATAAACATATCATGTTTATTTACATTTGTGTAAGAGAGGAATACCAGTGGGTTTTGAGAAATGATATTACGGTATTGCTAAAATTGCATTTGATAAGCTTAGTGAAGTATTAAATAAAAATCCTGGCCACAATAGAATTTGTCAAATTAGCAAAATGCTTTCTTATGATAGTAAAAAAACATTAACCGAAGAGAAATTCACTGAAGAAGAGCTGTGGCGTTATTTCACATGCACCTGTGACATGTGATTAGAAAATGACACCTTCATTGTATAAAACCTTCTTCAGTGACATATGAAGGAGCCTCACACATGAAAATCTTTCTTATCTACTGTAACAGTCGGAATAAGCTAAGATTGTCCACAAAAATAATTTATTTGATTTTGTTATAATCTGTTTTTTTCCATATTTAGGATGCATATTTTGTACATTTTTCATGCATATTTAGTACTTTATTTTGCATACTAATCCGGGCTCTAGTTATAAGCATTTGTTTGTACTACTAAATTTCACATGAAAAATTGATAATGCTGCAGCTCTACATTACGTGTTGTATCTAAAACATAGTGTTGCGACAAGAGTCGCTCTCTCTGTCGGTAATAGCAGACACCTGCCGTCTGTTATTACGCTATTGATGTAGTTCATCTGACTGCCGCTTGTAGGCGCCTGAATACATTAACGCTGAGTTGTGTTGGCAGCATTTAGTTATAATGTTGCCAACTTCTGCGTATTGTTCAGGTCTGTAGATGACTACAACACTCTCTCTCAGTGTGTTTTAGGAGCTCGTGTTAGGAGCTCAGTGTGTACTAGGAGCTCAGTGTGTACTAGGAGCTCGTGGTAGGAGACAGTGTGCGTTAGGCAGCCTCAGTGTACGTTAGGCTCTCGCAGTGTGCGTTAGGTAGCCTCAGTGCGTGTTAGGTATTCGCAGTGTGCGGTGGGAACACTTACGTGGTTATTGAGGACCACGTGCTGCCTCTTCCGAAGTGAATACTCTTCGAGGCCCCTCTAGTCCTAGGAACGGACATTGATTAAACATTTGATTCTGCTTATTTGTATCTACGTTAAGTTAGCACAGAAATAAACTTGATATTTTCACCGATTACATATGTTCGTAATAACTAAATTTCCCTTTTATAAAATCCAGCACACCAGAGGAATACTAGGCAAAGAACTCAAAATTGGACCGTGTTGGCTACAACACATAGCTATAAATTATAATAAAACATTTATATTAATTTTTCAATAATTGATTATTAAGTTTAATGTTAGGTTCTAATAATATTATTCTTTACAGGAAAAAGAGAGGGAAAGCGCCCAGTATTTAAGAAAAAAGTGATGTGGGAGAATAACATTAACCATGAATTGAGGGACGTGATTTATACAGAGGATGATGGTTGGTAACGTTAACTCCGTGAACCTCTGGTATCGAGAGTACTATTGAGTTAGTCTAGTCAATTAGTTGATTGTATTTTATATTTTCTGTATTAATTAAATCTGCAGAGGAGAAGAGAAATCATGATGACTGAGGCAGTAGCAATTCACACTGGCATTCGGAAGTTCCCAGGTTCAAAACCGGTGCCGACCAACCCAGTTTTGTTTTCTTGTTTTCCTCACTAATCAAAGCTGGGTTTGAATTTAATATTACTATGGCCCATTTCTTCATAATTGTCATTTATTTTTTGTATTGTAAGCCTATGTTTTCCCTTTACAGAGATTTAAGCGTTCTCCCCCTACAGGGAAGAATTTGAACCATACTAATTTAGTTACACTTGTTTTCGTATGGATGTCATTTTGAGTGGTCTGTGGTCAACGTTCCGCCTCATACTGACATCTAGGAAAACAAGGTAGTACTAGGACGGGAAAATTCGATAAATCTTCCTTAGAGGCCTTTTTATTCAGGCTTAAGGATTTTTTATGAGCCTGAAAATCCTCAGACTCGGGACCCACGGCTTAAAGTCCCTCCAGGAGGACTTGCTTCTTGGATTTTTCCGTCCTAAAAAATCCATCGACCCCGGCCGGATTTGAACCCGCGACCCTCGGGACCAGAGGCAAGGAGCATAACCACTAGTCCACCGCGGCCGACTTAATTCGGAATTCAAGAGTGGCATTTATTAGGACCATTTAACGAAAAAAAATTAAGCTGTTTACTCACAAATTATTATTTAATTATAGTTATTTTAAAATATTTATATATTTAATGTAAACGGCGATGTTTGAAAACAAATGAGAAACGATTGGTACGTTTCATTTGCTTCTTTTGTTCATCACTGCAACCAGATCATATTATTTGTTGCCAAAGGAACGCAATATTGTAAGAATGCTCTCTAGTGGAGAAAAAATAAAACACATCAAACTGTATATTAATTCATTTCTGATGTCCATCCATCCATAGTAATTCTGCCCGAAGGCAGGTCCTTCACTGCAATCATAGCATTTTCATGCTATGCTTACAGCTTTACTAGGGAATTGTGTAGGTGTGGTAGCTTCCCTTTGCTTTCCACACCGGTGAAGGATGATAATGATAATGGCAAGGATGATGGCCATATGATTTCGGGGACCGTTTGGGCCTTAACGTTTTCCTGACATTTGTCTCACATGTGAGGAAAAACCCCGATAAAAACCTCACCCAGAAAAACTGCCCCGACCGGGGATCGAACCCGGGCCCGCTGCGTGACAAGGCAGCACGCTACCTCGAGACCACAGCGGTGGACTTTCTGATGTCCTATGATTTAAATACGACAATTATATTTTTCTGGGATGTTATTACATGGGATAAAAAAATACATTTAAGAAAGTTCAGTGTTTTTTTTTCGGTGGTATAATCAATTGCTACAAATGCTTTTTATATTAACTCCCGCATGCGCTATGTGTTGACATTCATGCACTATATATACAATCTGGTAGCCGCATTTATTAGAGAGTCAGTCTCAGCAAAATAATGCTATGACCTATTCAGAATGTTAAAAAGGAGGTGCTTTCTTTATTATGATAAACTTTAGTCGGTAAATTCTAGGCGAAACACGACTGTGATTGGTTATAAATAAAAAAATCATTGAAATGTGATTGGTCATTGACTCCCATTTGGGGCATGAGTTAAATAGTCATACCTAATGTCACGAGTGATTTCCAATTTATCTAGAGAATTTGGAAATCAAGAGTGGCATTTGTTAGGACTATTTAACGAATAAAATTAAGCTGTTTACTCACAAATCATTATTTAACTATAGTTATTTTAAATTTTTATATAATTAATGTAAACGGCGATGTTTGAAAACAAATGAGAAACGATTGGTACGCTTCATTTTCTTCATTTGTCATCACTGCAACCAGATCATAATATTTATTGCCAAAGGATCGTAATGTTGTAAGAATGTACCCTAGTGGAGAAATTTATATCCAACTTTATAGGTATTACTTTAATTGATGTCCTATGATGTAAATATGTCAATTATATTTTTCTGCAACGTAATTTCGTGGAAAATAATTCGTTTAAGAGAATGCAAACAGTCGTTTGTTTTTTTTTGTGGTATAATCAATTGTTACAAATGTTTTTATATTATCTATCGCATGCGCTTTCTGCTGACATTCATGCACTATATATACAATATGTTAGCCGTATTTCTTGGCGGGTCAGTCACTGCAAAATAATGCTATGAGCTATTCAGAATGTTAATAAATAATAGTTTTAAAAAACTACAACAACACGCTTTATTAGAAAACCGAACTAAAAAATGAAAAATAATTTTAATTTCCAACACGCTTGGGATAAAATTAAAGTGGTCAACAAAAAAATAATCTCCTACACATATAGAATAAAACTAGAGTAATCAACAAAAAGAAAATAATTTTACCATCAAAAGCATGGGGTGCTCTATATCAATTAATATATTTGAAAATAAACATATATTGGCAAAAGTAAAGTCTCTAAGAAGAAAATGTAAAAATCATAAAAAGCACCCCACGCTTCTGATGGTAAAATTATTTTCTTTTTGTTGATAACTCTAATTTTTCATTTTTTTTAGTTCGATTTTCTAATAAAGCGTGTTGTTTTAATTTTTTTAAATTGTTTATTTTTTTTTAATTTTACAGAATAAGATAAAAATGTAAATATCTTTAAATTCGATACTATTGCAGTAGGAGCTAAAAGTAATACTCTTCTAAAAAAATCCTTGCAGCCGGATTTGAACCAGCGACCTATGGATTACTGAAATTGTATACCACTAGAGTTCACCGCTCTACCAACTGAGCTCTTACAACGATTGACTAAAAAGTCGACAAGTCCGCAACCTATTATACCAGTTTTCATTTTTTTTCTGACGATTCTGGCCAGGATTTTAGAAACAAATATGAAAATATTGTATTGTCACGCGTCCTTTACAAGTATTCAAAGTTTTAAGTCGATTCAATGTTTTTAAGTGGGTGAAAATCGTGTTCAAATAATCCGTTACATTGATACAAAGACACTTTTTTTATTTTCTGATGATTCTGGCCAGGATTTTAGAAAATAAATATAAAATTATTGTATTATCACGGGTCTTTTACAAGTATTCAAAGTTTCAAGTCGATCCAATGTTTCTAAGTGGGTGAAAATCGTGTTCAAATATTCCGTTACATAGATACAAAGACACTTTTTTTTTTATTTTCTGATTATTCTAGCCAGGATTTTGGGGAACAAAATATGAAATTATTATATTGTCACGGATCTTTTACAATTATACAAAGTTTCAAGTCGATCCAATGATTTTAAGTGGGTGAAAATCGCGTTGAAAGATTCCGTTACAAGATAGACAGATAGTTAAATAGATACAGGCCAAGCTAATATAAAGCGTGTAAAAATGAGGTGCTTTCTTTATTATGATAAACTTTAGGTGGTAAATGTTAGGCGAAACACGACTGTGATTGATTATAAATAAAAAATCATTGAAATGGGATTGGTCATTGACTCCCATTTGGGGCATGAGTTAAATAGTCATAAGTAATGCCACTAGTGATTTCCAAATTATCGATAAATTCACGACTCACGAATATATCTAGAGAATTTGGAAATCAAGAGTGGCATTTGTTAGGACTACTTAAGGAATAAAATTAAGCTGTTTACTAAGAAATCATTATTAAATAAGTTATTTAAAATATTTATATATTTAATGTAAACAGTGATGTTTGAATATAAAAGAGAAACGTTTGTTATGCTTCATTTGTTCATCACTCCAACCAGATCATATTATTTATTGCCAAAGGATCGCAATATTGTAATAATGCACCCTAGTGGAGAAAAATTAAACACATCAAACTGTTTATAACCAACATTGTAGGTTATTAATTAATTGCTGATGTCCTATGATGTAAATTATATTTTTCTGGAACGTAAATTCCTGGGAAAAAAAAAACGTTTAAGAAAGTGCAAAGAGTGGTTTCTTTTTATTGTGGTATAATCAATTGCTACGAATGTTTTTTTCTATTATATCCCGCAAGCAGTGTATGGTTACATCCGTGCACTATATATACAATCTAGTAGCCGTATTTCTTGGGGGGTCAGTCGCTGCAGAATAATGCTATGACCAATTCTGAATATTAAAAAGGAGGAGCTTGATTTTAATATGATAAAATTAAACTGATGAAATCGAGGTGAAAAACCTGTGATTATTTGTAAATAAAAATTCATTGAAATGTGATTGGTCATTGACTCCCATTTGGGGCATGAGTTAAATAGTCGAATGTAATCTCCAATTCAGAATTAAACAATTTACTGTATGTCATTCTGTATCCTAATATTGGCTGGGAACCAAAGCAGCTTTTAAAATAATTTCTAGAATTATTAACCTATATTACAAAATGAATTATAATTTAACATTTTGCTCTAATAGCAATATGTGAATACATTAGCCATATATAACTAACTGGCACTATCAAATGCATAGGTTCATGGCCGAAAGGATATAAGCTCTCCATAAATCTCTATCCTGAGCTAATGTTTTCCAATCAATCCCTATATAAACTACTTCCCTCAAATTATATCATATACTCCCACCTCATTATTAGTCTATCAATTCGACTTTTCTCCTCTGATTTTCCTACAAGAAGCTTCTATGCCACTCTTTCATTCCTCATTTATGTCACATGTCCTGCTCTTCGCACTATACGAGAAATAATTTTTCTTATTATTTCTCGTTTCCTATAAAGATCATGAAGCTCATTATTATGTATCTTCTCCATTCGCTGTCTGTTTATCTCTCTTCGGTCCAAAAATGTTTCCTAATATTCTCAAATACTCGTAATATTTTCTCCTCCTTTAAAGTAAGAGTCCATGTTTCGCATCCAAATAACGGGAAGAATAACAGTTTTATATATTTTCAGTTTGACTTTTTTGAGAGAAATTGGGAGATAACATGCATTTCCAGAAATGAGTCTATGTTTATGTTCGTTGTGTATTTCATACCTGTTTGTAATTATTGTTCAGTTATTTGAATTTAGCCACTTCTTCTAATTTCCTACATGTGCTATTAATTCTCTATTTCCATTGGATAAAAGTAAAAGTAAAGTAATCCCACTACAGGCCTCGGGAGGCCCTTGGGGTAGTAGGAGGTTAAGGCTCCCACTTTTTATGGACAATCGGCACTTTATGTCAGCCGGGTTGTCAGCCCTGCGTGACGGCCTCCTTTACACCCAGAACAAGCGTCTGGTACTCATTTCCGTTAGAGGCTGAGTCGACCCCAGGGCCGTAGTGCCGCCAGAAGGTTTGGGTCAGTTTAAAAATCCTGACCCCACCGGGACTTAAACCCTCGACCTTCCGTCTTGTAGCGCAGTACCTTAACCACTACGCTACGGCGTGCCGCACTTCGATTGGATACTTTTAATTTGTTTCTATGTGTGATCATATATTTAGTTTTATTGATGTTGTTTTCCAGTCCCAATTTCTTAGTGTTACTCAGTAAAGTGTGCGTGTTGACCGTTAGTAGTCTCCTCACTATCTCCTAATAATACTACATCATCAACATAAACTAACAGTTTATTAATACAATTGAGTTGTAATCACATCGTCATATATATGAAAACTAATTATTTTTCTGTTTCTCTAGTTTTAATTGTTATCCTACCTTGAACTATCGTTCTGGAAACTGATATCTGTAAGCAATTGTTATCTTTGACGTAGCGTAGTGGTTAAGGCACTGAGCTACAAGCCGGGGGGTCGAGGGTTCAAGTCCCGTTGGGGTCAGGATTTTTAAACTGACCTAAACCCACTGGCGGCACTATGGCCCTGGGGTTGACTCAGCCTCTAACTGAAATGAGTACCAGACGCTTGTTCTGGGGGTAAGACGGCCGTCACGCAGGGTTGACAACCCGGCTGACATAAAGTGCCGATTGTCTAGAAAAAGTGGGAGCCTTAACATCCTACTACCCCAAGGGCCTCCGGGTCTGTTGTGGGATCACTTTACTTTTACCGGGATATTGACGGGAATAACTTAATCAAATGCAAGACTAGCGCATAATGATACAGAGATTGTACCAAGTCATTCACTCAGCCTCCTTTCAACAGAGTAACTGAATAAATTAATAAATCCCAATGTCAGGCAATAAAAATCACAAACAATTAGATAGATCATTGAGAGAAGCAGTTTTCAGACTTAGGTCATATGTATACTTAAACTAATCAGGAAAGCGAGTAGAATGCGATTATGAAAGAATAAATGACAAATAAAATGATCCGACGAAATTAGCATTGATGTGAACTAAATGACTAGTCACTAACAAGGTAGAGAGAACTCTGGTAATGCCACCCTTTCTTTTGTGAAGGCGGAAGTGACCGACACATACTCAAAGAGTTAGAATGTTGACAAAATCCTTTATTCTCAGGATTTGACTGACAGTCTTTTGTGAACCAGAATTTAACAGCTCTATATTGACAGTCAGAACACAATAACTGAAATTACGAGTGGGGATTTCATCTTGGGACAAACAACGCTAGCAAAAAGTGTGGGAATAGAGAGAAAACTCTAGCGTTAGGGCCTACTACATGTAAATATCAATGACTTAGGGAAAACCCAGTGGCCTAAGTTACTAACTTGTGACCCAACTGTACGTGAAGCCAGCACGGATAGGCCCAACCTCCGACGGCATAAATCACCAATAAAAAATTTAATAGATTTTACTAAACACAATGTGTACATTTAGAGTTTTCACCAGTCTTTTGTAATTTTGGTGAGAGGCTGAGTTCTGCTTTTGCATTTTATTAGGTGGTACTTGGAGCATGGCTCGTCGCAAAGCTTACATCTGCAGTCCTCCTTGGGGTCGAGGTATGACGGATCCTGACATATTTTCCCGTGGAAACCATGCGCGGCGAAGCATGTATATAGGTGGCGAAGTTGGAAGTTTCGGTCCTTTCCACACATCAGTTTTCATCGTTTCTGTGTCCATTATTTCCATCGGTATTGCATTGGCTTTGTTTTGTCTCTCTTTGATGGCGTCTTTATATGCCTGGGTTTCTGGTAGATTGAAGCGAAGCTTGATGTCCTCAATGAAGTAGGGTTCATGTGCTATTCTGTAGGCGTAGCTGTTTCTTGTGTACGTTGAGAGTGACAAGGCCCTCTTGAGATATCTGGCTTTGACATTCTCCAATTTCTTGAGGTTTTTCGCTGTTAGGTGAATCCAAATTATCTGAATACCGTATGTGGCCGCTGGTGCTACCTTGAGTTTGAACAGTGCCCTCGCCGTTGGCAGGGACAGTCTCTGAAGCTTGGGGATATCGAACATCGAATTTATTGTCTTCTTGATTATGCTATGTCCCGCGCCGTAGCCGAGCGGTTAAGGTAGGAAGCCTTGGCGCAGAGCTACGGGACTTGCGCTGGTTCGAGTCTCCATGGAGGAAGAAATTTTCTCATGGTATTTCGGCCAGTATGGGACCGGTGCCCACCCAGCATCGTGAGGCAATTGGGTAGCTACAATAAGTAGCGGCTCCAGGTTGAGGAACCAGCTATAACGGCTGGGGGACTCGACATGCTAACCACATGTCACCCCTACACTGGCTGTTGATCATCTACCTCTGTGATTGACACATGTGGATGTGAAGGGCCAGCAGCCGGCTGGTAAAAGAGCAACCGCTGAAAAGTGGAAAGACCCTCAATCGGATCGGATTATGCTATAAGGGTACATTAACCAATAATATTATTTGTTATGTGTGCCTAAGCACTGATCTCAGGTCCACGAGGTCGATATAGTGGGAGAAACGAATTTACGTAATGGGCGAGGGAGACGAACGTCAGACACTTCTACTTACACTCTACTCGTGTTTGTGATCCGGGCATTGCCCATATCTTCGACACACACTGGCAGCATGGTCACCAGTGGTAATTTAACTTAACTTTTGGACTTAGAATTTTCACCGAAGTACCTCAGTATCGGGACTTAAACATTTTTATTAATCGACTGACTATTTAAACTCCATAAACTAATTCATAAATCAGTGAGTTAGTTTGCCATTGAATAATTATTAACGGGGTAAACCCGCGACGAACGCCATCGTCGACTGGCGATCAGTGCGGGGGAATAAAATCACAACATGTACAGTGTTCTACATTTCGTGTGTTTTTCAAGACATAATAAATTACGTTCAACACGATGTATTCTACACAATTAATTCTGCCCGGCGAAGTCCTCGTGGACTCTCTGAGTAAGAACCTCATGCCTACCGATATTTAGACCTGAGCGAACCAAACACCTAAATTCCCCAGTGAACCGGGGAAGTCCTTTAAAAATCCAGCGCCCACCGAATCCTTTATTATCCAAATAAACCTGGGATTGACCTATAACCCTATCCCATATTGTCACCCGACATTGGGGTAAGCAATAATCCATGTCCCAAGATACAGAAGAAGGCAATAAATGCTGGGCACATAATAGCTATACCGAAGGCAACGATTTCTAAAAGAATATAATAATATATATTTTTAATTTCGTATGTGATTAAAATATATATATATATATATGTATATATATATCCATCCATAGTAATTCTGCCCAAAGGCAGGTCCTTTACTGCAATCAGCATTTTCATGCTATGATTGCAGCTTTACTAGGGAATTGTAGGTGTGGTAGCTTCCCATTGCTTTCCACACCGTTAAAGGATGAGGATGATAAGGATGATGGTGATGGCCATATGATTTCGGGGACCGTTTTCCTGACATTTGTCTTAACAGGTGAGGAAAAACCCCGATAAAAACCTCACCCAGGAAAACTGCCCCGACCGGGGATCGAACCCGGGCTCAGCGTGACAATGCAGCACGCTACCTCGATACCACAGCGGTGGATATATATATATATATATATATATATATATATAATTCTTTATTTTTAGCTGATAGATTTAAGGTCATAAGACCTTCTCTTCCACTCAACAGCGAATAGTAAAATTATACAACGTTATACAAAAATTACATACTTATTACAATTTTAAAATATTATTAAAATATAGTCTAAACAACAGTCAATGGAGATGTGGTCTAATATTAGCTAAGACTAACAAAACGTGGAATAAAATGAAAATAAAATAAAATTAAGTAAGTAAAGCTTCCTAGATGAATTTTATAGGTATACACAAAATGCTGAATATACTAAATAGTTATTAATTAAATAAAAATAAAACGTAGTTTTATTTGATTTTCATATTTATTATATAATTCAGTGACAGCTGTTTCGGTACACTGTACCTTCTTCAGACATGTTAACAAATTATGAATTGTGTTCCAACTGATCTAAGCAACAATACAACAATATTTATTTAAATTGTTTAATTTAACAAAGGGGATTCATTCAAATCAAGTTGAGAATTTAACAGTTTTTTACTACTTTTAAACTTATTAATTTCTACAGCTTCCAAAAGATCTAACTTCTTACCCTTATCACAGATATGTAAAATTTCAAAATTTGGATCGAAACAATTATTAAATTGGAATAGGTGGTTAGCATAGTTTGAATTTTCTAAATTTCTGTTATATGCTCTCATGTGTTCCTTTATCCGAGATATAAAAGGTCTACCAGTTTGTCCTATATAGACATTGTCACATGTGCCACACTTCAATTTATATACACCTGATAATTTTTCTTTTTTTGTTTTGGTTTTATTGTTTTTTATTATATTTTGTAGAGTTTTATTAGTTTTAAATTCCACATTAATGTTCAACTTTTTGAAGTACCATATCTAAACACTTCAAAAAGTTGAACATTAATGTGGCATTTAAAACTAATAAAACTCTACAAAATATAATAAAAAACAATAAAACCAAAACAAAAAAAGAAAAATTACCAGGTGTATATAAATTGAAGTGTGGCACATGTGACAATTTCTATATAGGACAAACTGGTAGACCTTTAATATCTCGGATAAAGGAGCACATGAGAGCATATAACAGAAATTTAGAAAATTCAAACTATGCTAACCACCTATTCCAATTTAATAATTGTTTCGATCCAAATTTTGAAATTTTACATATCTGTGATAAGGGTAAGAAGTTAGATCTTTTGGAGGCTGTAGAAATTAATAAGTTTAAAAGTAGTAAAAAACTGTTAAATTCTCAACTTGATTTGAATGAATCCCCTTTGTTAAATTAAAAAATTTAAATAAATATTGTTGTATTGTTGCTTAGATCAGTTGGAACACAATTCATAATTTGTTAACATGTCTGAAGAAGGTACAGTGTACCGAAACAGCTGTCACTGAATTATATAATAAATATGAAAATCAAATAAAACTACGTTTTATTTTTATTTAATTAATAAATATGGATTTTCATCAAGTAAACACCAACTCAATTGATTATACTAAATAGTTATACAATTAATGATTTCAATGCGTGGAACTTATGATGTCAGTATATATATATATATATATATATATATATATACATATATACCAAATAGAGGAACCGATAACTATTGGATAATAACGAACTAAACAAATTAATCAGAAATCAGAATATAGTAAACCATATAAGAGCTCTCAGATTTAGTTGGCTTGGACATTTGATAAGAATGGATGATCAGAGACTGGTCAAGAAACTCTATAATGGAAACCTATAGGAGGAAGAGCGGTTGAAAGACCGAAGATCAGATGGGAGGATGACACAATGAACGATCTAAAGAAAATGAAAGTGACTTAACTTGAATACGGCAAGAGACAGATTGGCATGGAGGAGGATTGTTGAGAAGGCCAAGACTTTCACCTTTGAAATTGTCGCGCCTTAGAATGATGATGATGATGATATATATATTTTTTTTCAATTTATATATTATTCAATTTATATGTAGACATATAACATGGGCACCAACAGTGCTTTTTCCTAACATTCAATTGCAACAAGGATGTGGAGTAACGAGGTATTATTGCAGTTCATGGAAGCACGTGAATAGATGGTTATACAAGGAAAACAGAAACTAATAATTAATGATGTTTCCTTTATACTCAATCCGGTATGGATAGTTTGTAGGAATAGAAGTGGATCAACATGACGTTATGTCCGGTCTCATCTCAGGCGAGGATGATAGATAATGCATAATAACCCTCTTGACTTGGTATTCACCCCAACCTCATCTAAATACTTCCAGGAATCAAGGTAAAGGCGGTCCCCACATCACACAATGCCGTCCCTCTCCCTCCCGCAGCTTCATAATTGTCTGCAGCATCACTTGTACGTCAATCATCATAACATGCGCTTTAATTCATACCATTCAACATATCCCTTTACACTCTAATGGAATAATGCGGGCCTCTCATCCACATGAATCTACCCTTTACTTCGTTTATATAGAGTGTCCTGAAAAAAATACAGAGGAGCTGTGTACGGTGATAACTCTGTATAAGCCGCGAATTTTCTTAATGCGATGATATGTTCTAAAAACAAAATTTAACAATCAGTACTTAGGAAAATTTTTGGACCAAAGAGAGATGAACAGACAGGTGAATGGAGAAGACTTACATAACAATGAACTACATTGTCTTTATAGGAAGCCAGATATAATAAGAACAGTTAAGTCTCGTAGACTGCGATGGGCAGGACATGTTGCACGTATGGGGAATGAAAGACTTGCATGGAAGCTTCTTGTAGGAAAGCCAGAGGGAAAACGCCCAGTTGGTAGACCAAAGAATGAAGTGGGAAGTACATTATACAGGGAATGATTAGAAAGCATAGGATAGGGATGTATGGAGAGCTTATGTCCGCGCGGCCATGAACCTACGGGTTCATTAGTGCCAGTGAGTAAGTAACAATCACGTACACAAAGACTGTCCCACATCGTATCCGAGTGAGTAAGGCAACATGCCTTGGCACAGAGCTACGGGACTTGGGCTGGTTCGTATCTCCATGGGGGGAGAAATGTTCTCATGGAATTTCTATCAGTCTGGGATCGGTGACCACCCAGCATCGTGAGATATTTAGATAGCTACAATAAGTTGTCGCTCCAGTTTGCGAAAACCAGCTAAAACGGTTGGGAAACACGACATGCTGACCACATGTCATTCCTACACTAGTTAGATAATGGTCTACCTCTGTGATTAACACATGTGGATGTGAGGCAAGCAGTCGGATGGTATACCATCTAGGTTTAGGTAATATACAGGACTTCTTAGGATGTATTAATTATATCAATGGCTTAGCCCATTGTTGAGGCTTATCCTCTCTTTTTATGAGTTTCTAGACCAAGTTAATTTTTAGTTACTCTTATTTCCCTTAATATATCATGAATGGTATGCTGTCAACATAGCGACCCAATGAGATATATCTAGTAGGATACTTGGGTACTAAGATGAAGGAGATGGTAAACTTTGGTTAAAGGCTTCTTTATTCAGGCTTAAGAATCTTTTACGACCCTGAACATTTTCAGACACGGGAGCCACGGCTTAAAGTCTCTTCCGAAGGACTTACTCCTTGGATTTTTCCATCCTAAAAAGAATCCTTCGATCCCGGCTGGGTTTGATCTCGCGACTCGAGGGACCAGAGGCAAGGAACATAACCACTAATCCACCGCGGCCGAACAAATATTAAGGTACCCAAATAAAAGTGAGCTATAAATAAGTGTAGTGGATATTCAATGTGTCGAGTGATCTTTCTATATACTATTTATCATAAGTAATGCCACGAGTGATTTCTAATTTGTCTAGAGGATTTGAAAATAAAAGTGGCATTTGTTAGGACTATTGTGTGTGTGTGTGTGTTGTGTGCGTGTGTGCGTGTGTTCGTGCATGTGCGTACGTGTGTGTGTTCGTGCATGTGCGTGCGTGTGTGTGCGTGCACGTGTGTGCGTGTGTGCGCGTGCGCGGGTGTGCGTGTGTGCGTATGCACGCGTGCGTGTTTGTGCGTGTATATTGTCAGTATCAGAAAGCATTGTTTATTTAAAAAAGAGGCAAAACAAAAAAAAACGGTTTGATGAGGAATATGCCGACTTTGCAAAAAAAAAGAAAGCTAGCAAAAATGAAATGGATACACGAGCCAAATTAGATAAATTTAGAGGAATTTAGTAGTGTTAGAAGGGGAACCACCAGGTTACTAAAGAGTAAAAAGAGAGAATATTTAAGAGAGAAGAATAATGATCTTGAAATGAAAGCCGAAAAATAGTAAAATTAGAGAATTATATCAGGGAATTAGGATAGTGAAGAAGGGGTCTCAAGCTAGAACAAACATACTTCGGAATGAAAATGGGGATATGATTGCAGATTCCAGGAGTATATTAAATTACTTTAATCAGCTATTAAATGCACATACAGAACAGGATAATGAAGAGGATAATTTAAAGATAGCAGAAATGCTAGTCGCAGAACCAAGTACATTAGAGGTTGAAAGTATCCTGCTGGTGTTCGTAATTTCTAAAAAGTTAGACTTACACGAATGTGTCTAAATGACACAAAGAGTAGGGTCCGTGTAGGCAAACAGTTTTCGGATACTTTTGAAATCCACAATGGGTTGAAGCAAGGAGATGCACTATCTCCTCTATTATTTAATTTTGTACTAGAACATGACATCAAATCTTTAGAGGATGAAGAAGGCCTACAACTCAATGGTATTAATAAGTTGTTAGCTTATGCTGATGATATGGTACTATTGGGCGATAGCGAGGAGATTACTAAAGGCAAACACGCACACACTATTGAATAACACTAAGAAGTTGGGATTGGGAGTAAATATCTATTAAACTAAATATATGATCACTCGTAGAAATACATTATATAATGGAAATGAACAACCAATGACAAATGAGGGATTTTTTTTAGGAAGTAGCTGAATTCAAATACCTAGGAACAATAATAACAAACAGGAATGAGATGAAAAAAAAAGAAATTAAACATAGGCTTAATTCTGGAAATGCGTGCTATTATGCATTACAGAGACTATTGACTTCCCAACTCCTTTCAAAACACGTTAAACTCAACATATATAAAACTTTTACTCTACCAGTTATATTATATGGATGCGAAACTTGGACTCTTACTTCAAGGGAGAAAAGGAGGTTTCAAGTATTTGAGAAAAAAGTTCTTTGGAAAATTTTTGGATCAAAGAGAGACGAATGGAGAACCCTATATAACAGTGAACTACATGGTTTTTATAGGAAGCCATATATAATAAGAACAGTAAAGTCTCGTAGACTGCGATGGGCAGGACATGTGGCATGAATGGGAAATAAAATATTTGCTTGGAAACTTATTGTAGGAAAGCCGGAGGGAAAACGCCCAGTTGGTAGAACAAGAATCAGGTGGGAGAATAACGTTAACTATGATTTGAGAGAAGTAAATTATACAGGGAATGATTGGAAAACATTAGCTCAGAATAGGGATGTTTGGGGAGCTTATATCCGCGCGGCCATGAACCTACGTGTTCGATAGTGCCAGTGGGTTATTTAGCTATATGTGTGTGTGTTTGTTCGTTTCTCTTTGGTCCAAATATGTTCCTAAGGTAATAGTTTATCCTCCCTTAAAGTAGGAGTGCCCATCCATATAATACTACTGGAAGAATAACAGATTGTATTTATTTTTTACTTTTTCTTTAAATATTTGGACAACCAGAGTCCCTGTATGCATAATAGCTTGCGTTTCCAGTATTGAGCCATGTTAATTTTGTTTCTGCACCTCATTCGTATATGTTTAGGGCCCGCCGGATTTTGATGAAATGTGTATGCTGCTTTTGGTATTCTATTCTCAGTCATCCTTGCCAAGTGTTCTTTCCAGTTTGTTCTGTATTTCTCTATTGTTGAGTTTAATTCATTTATTTTTAGTTGTTGTCTTATTTCTGTGTTGTTTTTTTTGTCTGTTCTTTGATATCCTGCTGTTGGTCTGAGGAATCTTATTTCAGCAGCTTGTATCCAGGCAGATTGTTGTGTTGTCACTGTCCATGTTTCGGATCCATAAGTAATAATAGGCACTGTCATTGTCTTGTAAAATTTCATTATAGAGTCTTTCCTGGCTTTATTTTTCAAAGTTCTTTTTAGTGTACCTGTTATATAATTAAACTTATTTCTTTTGTTATGTATATCTGTTTCTGCTGTGTATGATATTTCGAAACCTAGGAAGTTACATGTTACTATTTGTTCTATCGGTTTATTTTCTAATATTATCTTTTTATCTTTGTCCGAACTGGATGAGCACCCTTGAAGGCCATTGGAAAGCAGCAATTTGGAGCCGGAACAGACTAGTAAATAAGCCTAAACCGTGAAGAAGAGGAGAAGAAGAAGTCATATTTTTTATGAGTTGTCAGAGACGCTGCAGATTAATAATTAAGTGCATTGTGCAATAAATGTTAGATATATAAGGCTTTTATGGGTCATTAAAATGCATTTTTTTCACTATTTCTGTTAAAGTCATTTTGCAAAGTTTATTTGTTATTTTTAGGTCACTTTATTTAATTTTAGTTCTTTTATACGTCACTTTTTAAATAATCTATGATTAAAATAATGATCATTTTTATGTATTTTTTTGCTATCTTGTTTTTTGTGCTCAGGCAAGTCAGTGAGAAACCACAGTGCGTTGCCTCAATATAACGTGAAACCACTTTGCTCTGCTTCCATGTGGATTGATTCGGAACTTCCCCTTCAATGCGGGAATCTTTCGATTTGTAATATTTCCGTTTACCTCTCGAGAGTAGCGTTTCTGTACCTTTAAGGTACGTACACATATGCGCGCCGCGAACACGAACGGCGCACGCGTGCGGCGCGTGTTATGTTCGTCGAAATTATTAATTTCAACGAACCTCCTGCGATCCATAGGAAACCCACAAACCTTCAGTAGACATTTTGCAGAGCAGGTGTAACCAACCATGTCTATTCATTTTCCGTTCTCCCGCTTGTCCTGCATTCATTCCCAAAAATAGGGACATTTTTTTTAAATGCCGCGGGACGCGGGACAAATTGTTAAAAATCGGGACTGTCCCGCCAAAATCGGGACGTCTGGTCACGCTTATTACTTATTACATCTTATAACTTTATTTATACTTTTTCAAATATTATAGCATTAAAGGAATTTAAAAAAATATATGATTTGTATATCCATTCATAGTAATTCTGCCCGAAGGCACGTCCTTCACTGAAATCATAGCATTTTCATGCTATGCTTGCAGCTTTACTAGGGAATTGTGTAGGTGTGGTAGCTTCCCGTTGCTTTCCACACCGGTGAAGGATGATGAGATGATGATGATATGATAATGATAAGGATGATGATGATGGCCATATGATTTCGGGGACCGTTTGGGCCTTAAAGTTTTCCTGACATTTGTCTTACAGGTGAGGAAAAACCCCGATAAAAAACCTCACCCAGAAAAAACTGCCCCGACCGGGGATTGAACCCGGGCCCCGCTGCGTGACAAGGCAGCACGCTACCTCGAGACTACAGCGGTGGACATAATTTGTATATATATGTTTAAAATTATTAAGAATCTATCTCACCATAACATGGCCTTAATTTTTAATAAAAATGTACATGATTATTATACTAGAGGTTGTACTTTATTGCACAAAGATACTAGTTTCTAAAAAAAAAAGGTATAAAAGGAATTCGTTATGCATTAATCAACCATTAAAATAACTACTTACCTATTGAATATCAACATTTCACGAATGTTAAACATTTTTCTAATTGTATTAAAAATATTTTTTCTCATTGCTTTCTTAGTTAATTTTGTTACTTTTATTATTATTAATATTATCCTGTTTAAATATTGTATTTATATGTGTATATATATTGTGCATCTATAGTAGTTTGTATTACTTAAACTTATGCCTGAATTTGTTTTCTTGTTTTTATTGTTAATTGTTTTATGGCCATTATTTTTTGTATATTGCCCCTTAACATGAGCAGGCTTGCTCTTTGGAGTCTTTGAAGAGATAAATAAATAATTAGCAATAAATGTGTTTATATATTTTATTGTTTTGTGATACTTCATACATAATATTATGAAATGAACGTCTTAAATAAATAATGTTTTCTACATAATTCTAATTTATTTATACAATTACAGTACACACGAAAAAAAAACACATATCATTGAAAAAAAAAACAGGCATCTCCTTTCAATGATTTTTTTAAATGATCCTTATGTTGTGGATCCCACAATAATTGCTTGCTTCTATAAATGTCAACAAGTTTTAACATATTTTCCTCTGACCACTCCATACTCAAATAATAGGTGCGCACCGAAAGCAACGAACCTCTCAGGTACCCGTCCAAATCTAAACAGCGAACCATCAAAGTGTTGGTGGAAAAAACCGACAATGAGTGGATCGTGGTGAGAGACGCGCGCGCCGTTCGCGCGCACCTTAAAACCCCGTCCAAATCTGACGAACATGGTGCGGCGCGCGCGCCGTTCGTGTTTGCGGCGCGCAGGTGTGTACGTACCCTAAGGTTGAGTTGATTTTCGTGTAGTGCAAAATGCCTAAACAAAAAGTGTCTAGTGCTATCCGATTAAAACAATATATAACAGAATTTGGTGAACAAGTATTTTCTACTGAAGGGAGTGTATTATTTTGCAAGGTGTAGGAAATTAAAGTCGCTGCAGATAAATTTTTCATCAACATATCGGATGCGAGAAAATATTTGCGGGCTCTTAAAAATGTGAACAAAAGAAAAGTGTCTGAATTACTGTTAAAACAAATTGTTTCCACATCAAATAGCAAGTCATCCATTTTTTAAGAATTGTGCGAAGTGTTTGTCAGTGCAATATTCAACTAGAAAAACTAAACAATTCTAAACTACGTGATTTCCTTGAACGCCATAGGTCATACTGTTCCAGACGAATCAACATTGCGTAAAAGCTATTTAATAAAATGTTATGAAGACACAGTAAACCGTATTAAAACCGTGTTAGCTGACAACCGCCCATCGTTCACTTTCGATAACTTAAGGATGGCCATGTGGTGTATTGCAATGACAACCAAGGTATGTTTACTTAACTTTTCACATTGGTTTAACAGAAATGAGATTGACTAAGCGATAATTATTATTTTTTAAATTATTTTATGGTGGACTAGTGGTTATGATCCTTGCCTCTGGTCCCGAGGGTCGCGGGTTCAAACCCGGCCAGGGTCGATGGATTTTTCAGGATGGAAAAATCCAAGGAGCAAGTCCTCCGGGAGGGAATTTAAGCCGTGGGTCCCGAGTCTGAAGATTTTCAGGCTCGTTAAAGATCCTTAAGCCTGAATGAAAAGCCTCTAAGCAAAATTTACCGAATGTTCCCGTCGTAGTACTATCTTGGTTTCCTAGATGTCAGTATGAGGCGGAACGCTGACCACGGACCACTCAAATGACATCTATACGAAAACAAGTGTAACTAAATTAGTATGGTTCAAATTCTTCCCTGTAGGGGGAGAGCGCTTGAATCTCTGTTAAGTGAAACATGGGCTTACAAGACAAATATTACTACTGAACAGGGATTTCTTTAGAATATTTACATAAATCAATAATAATCATTATTTTCATTTCTAATTAATACATTAATAATCATTAATTAGTTAATTATTATGAAATTTACTATTTTCATTAGGTCATTTTTACACTTTTAGGACATTTTAAGAGAATTTTAAGGGAATATTATAGATCATTTTTAAACATTTTAAGGTCATAAACATCCGGACCTTAGTAATTATAGCTCCCAGGCATTAGAATTCAGACATCTCTTCAAAAATTCCTTTACTTGTCATTATATGCCCGTTACGATTACATAGGCCTAATATATTTCTGTGTGTCTATTTTTTTAGTTTTATTGACATATTCTTCCAGCCCCAATTTCTTAATGTTATTAATAAAATGTTATGGTACCGGCAGAAGGTTTCGGTCAGTTTAAAAATGCAGATTTCTAATGGGAATCGAAGCCTTTTCCTTCCGCATTGTAGTGTATTGCCTTAACTAACTATGCTACAGCGTGCCCCCATAAAATGAAGAGAGCCCACTACAGGCCTCAAGAGGCTCTTAGGGTAGTATGAGATTAAAGCGCGACCTTTCTAGATAATTAGCACCAGATATCAGTTAGGTTGTCAGCCCTGTGTGACGGTTGCATTTACCCCCAGAACAGGCGTCTGGTAAACATTTCCGTTAGAAATTGAGTCGACCCCAAGAGTCATGGTACCAAAAAAGGTTCGGGACAGTTTAAAAATCCTGAATACATATTTAAAATTTCTCAGTTTGATTTTACGATGGTTAAACCAATTACACCAATTATTAAATTTCAAATCTAGTTTAAATCCATTACAACTCCGCATTACAATGAGTTTCGAAACTTTACTACTGCACTGATACTATTAGTATTACTACTACTGCTAATAATAATAATGGACTAACTAATTCACTCACTGGCTCTATGGAACCCTTAGGTTCATGGTCGCTCGGACATAAGCTCGTCATACATTCATATCCTGTACTAGTGTTTTCCAATCATCCCCTGTATAATATACTTCCCTCAAATCATGTTTAATGTTATTCATCCACCTCATTCTAGGTCTACCAACTGGGCGTTTTCCCCTCTGGCTTTCCTACAAGAAGCTTCCATGCAGCTCTTTCATTCCCCATTCGTGCAACATGTTCTGCCCATCGCAGTCTACGAGACTTAACTGTTATTATATCTGGCTTCCTATAAAGCCCGCGTATTTTCTCCATTCACCTGTCTGTTCATCTCTCCTTTGGTCGAAACATAATAATGTACTAGTAATATTAATTACATTGTGGAATATAGTATTGTATGGCACAGAGACTTGGAAATTACGACGGAATGAGGAAAAGCGACTGGAAGCTTTTGAGATGTGGATATGGAGAAGGATGGAGCGTATAAAATGTTCAGACAAAGTAAAAAAATAAAGATGTGTTAGGCAGAGTGGGTAAAGTATGAACAATCCTGGAACTCATAAAGAAAAGGAAAATAAATTGGATTGGCCACTGGCTAAGAGGAAACTGCCTGCTGACGGAAGTCCTAGAAGGAATGGTTAACGGAAAGAAGGTTAGAGGCAGAAAAAGACATCAGATGATACACACTATTAAAATAAATGGTTTGTATGCGGATACAAACAGAAAGGCTGAGTTAAGGAAAGAGTGGAGAATGCTGAGTTTGCAGTTAAAGACCTGCACTTGGGTAGAACACTATATACGTATTTTTATAGTCACTTTCACTTTTAAGGTTTGGTATAGGTTCTCTCATTATATCCATTAGATTGTACCTTTACTGTATTGTGTTTTTTATACCTTCTAACGAAGTACACTGATTCATTTTTAATGATGTTACAACTTATGAGACGGAGATTATAACGAAATGGATGTTGGCAATGTGATTCTTAATAAGCGTTCACACTCAATATTAAATAAGATCTTGGAAAAAGCCTTGAAATTGTTGAATGCGATTCTCGAGAACTACCAGTTGGTCCCTATATACTATGCTTGCTTTTGGTTCAGAGGTTTGCGGGTTAAAACCTGGCGATGGAATATTAAGAGTGTAAGAATCTTCCTTTGGAAGGAAATTGAACGCGTGAGTTCAGGGTCATAGATTTTAAAAAGTAGAAGAATCAGAAGCCTGAAATAAGTGGCCTCTGATCAAAATTTGTTGGCTTTTTAACGCTCAGATTTTGATTCAGATGCTATGGCTTTTTCTGTTAAAAAGGGAAGTTAAATATAAACTAAAATTTTGAAAACAACCATCTGACACAACTCTCTTGTTCATCATCGTCATCATCATTATCACCACCATCATCATCATTATTAATATTATTATTATTATTATTATTATTATTATTATTGTTATTATTATTATTATTACTATTATTATTATTAATTTTTAACAAGTTCTAAACATATACAACATCATTTTGTGCCCAACATTAAGTTTTGATTCTCTTCCTCCATTCATCTCTATCCTTCCAGTCACTATCCAGAAGTACCCTGTCCTTCATCAAACTCATAATTCTCTCTACCCATGTCTTCCTAAATCTCCCTCTTCTTTTCCACCGATTTGGAATCCACTCCAAACCACTAACTGGCAATCTATCTTCATTCATCCCTTTCACGTGTCCAATCCATTGTAATTGTTTATTTCCCACAAATTGTATAGTTCTTTCATTAACCTTCGTTCTTTTTTTTTCCTCTCGAATAATATTGTTTCTGAACCTGTCAAATTTAGAGCATCCTGTAGATATTCTTAAAAAATCAATTTCCATAGATTACAATTTTGACTTTAATATTTTTTTTTATTGCGAATGAATCCATGTAGAACTAAACAAAGAACTTAGAGGCGTTCCATTTTACTCCATATGTTCCTCATTTTTTGACTATGGACTTTCTTTTTCTCTGCTGTTCATGATGTTCCTGTTTTTTCTTGGGTTTGTCCTCTTGGTCACCCTGCCACTTGTGTACCTTAATTCTAAAAATATCTCTATTTATTATATTTTCCTCAATTCCTGACAATTTTAAATCCTTTTTTTACTTCACCAGTCCATTTTATAGTATTCACGTATGCTTTACTTCTATTTCCGTACAATTCTAATATTTGTTTTGAAAGTCTATTGGAGTCCATTCGTTTAATATGTTCATAAAATTTTAATCTTCTTTTCTAATATCACTATGAATGTTTGTATATCATTTTATTTATTCTTTATTACTATTATTGGGGATTCTTTACAACAAGTGACGCGAAAAATGTTTCTAAGTTCCAATCATACATATGCGCATGCGACAACAAACGCGAAGCGGTTTACACTATGGAATCATGATATCCAGTCAACACATACACGATATTTAGCGAGTCTAAAAACTAACCTAATGCAACATGATTACTCTAACCTGTGGAAAACCAACCTAGAAGCTAACCTAACGCAATTTAAGCACTCTAACCTGTGAATGAATGCAACGCCCAAAAATAAATAACAGTTGTGAAATTCTGAAGTATAGGCCTATGTGTACAGTTAATTAGTACATACTCTATGTTGGCTGTACTGGAACACGACTTTGTTTTGCTTAGGATATTCGTTAAAATCAATATGTCTGCCATGCCTTCATGCTACGTAAGTAGTTAAATATAATAGAAAAATATATTGAAATAATCGTTAGAAAAAATGTAAAAATCATTGTACAGTAAATGGTGGGAAATAATTTTAAAAAATGGGACCCTAAGAATAAAATTTGACAGGAGTTTATGAAGGAATTAAAAATTTCGTGTCACATTTTATAAAGAATAGCCCTATTATTATTATTATTATTATTATTATTATTATTATTATTATCATTATTATTATCATTATTATTATCATTATTATTATCATTATTATTATCATTATTATTATCATTATTATTATCATTATTATTATCATTATTATTATCATTATTATTATTTTATTATTATTATTATTATTATTATTATTATTATTATTATTATTATTATTATTATTATTATTATTATTACGTTATTAGTGAATTCCAAGCTTGTAAACACACAGTTATTATAGCAGTTTATTTCCTATAATTGCTTTACGGCTTCCGTGTGAACTAAAATTGCGCAAAATGTTTGACAGAAAGCCACAGGATTGCGTGGTTAGAAATAGTTGACTTACACCCTTCAGAAATAAGTGTTTTTGTTTTCGCACTCAACTCTCCAAATAATTGCGTTCATAATGAAGCCAGCAATACTGCACTCAACCACAATACTAACATTTTTTTTGAAGTGACTGTACAAAAAATTTCTAGAAGAAAACTATCTTGGATTGTTAAGGTTTCCTAGAACCAGTAAATTGTCGGTTGTTGTGCAATTTCCTGTAGGGCCTTTTTGTCTCCGTCCTTGTCTCACTATCTATCTTCTCCTTGTTTTGCTGCAATACCTTAATTCATGTAACTTTCACACTCATTATTTTAACAACTGCAGGCAGGGCTGCCAAAGCACGAACGGAAATACCATTATCAATTTTAACCCTAGATTCCACTTCTGTCACATGTTTAAGATCGTGATGATTAATGATCTATAAATCCTGCTAAGGTTTTTTCATCCCCTTTTATGTAATATCATGGTTGGTAGCGTTAGATAAATATCAATCTGGTTATCAATGACTCAGCATTAATATAGTCTGGGTTAAATGTTTTAGATCGTATCATCCCTATTTGTTCAGCCATGGCTTCTGAGTAGACATCAGCTCATCGTGCTGCATATTAAAAACCAATATATTAATCATCATTGACTTTTTCGAAAACATTAAATATAATTTATATATATCCATCCATATTAATTCTGCCCGAGGGCAGATCTTTCATTGCAATCATAGCATTTTCAAATTCAGGTGCCAAATTTAATATGAAAATATCAATTAACAAATCAAAATTATGGCATTTTATGGGAAGTACCCCATATAAAGTAAAATCTGTCCCCAGAATAAAATTTTAGAGAGATCTAATCAATTTAAATATCTTGGATATTATCTCTCTATCTGGGATGAAAACGATACCCCTGAAAAAATTACTAGTTATAATAAAAGTTTGGGAATTATTAATCAAGTTATGAAACCATCCCTTGCACAAAAAAAACACCAGATTACGTTTATATAACAGTTTGGCTAGACCAGTGTTGACCTATGGTAGTGAAGCATGGACACTAAAAAGGCAACATGAAAGCAGAATAACGGGTTGTGAAATGAGATTTATGCGTAGAACAGCGGGTTTCACCAGATGGGATCGAAAAAGGGACACCGATATCTTAAAAGAATTGAAGACTACGCCAATTTTGGAATATATTAAACAGTGCCAACTAAATTGGAAACACCATCTTGAAAGAATGAGTTCAAATCGGATCCCCAAAGCTGTTTATAATTATATACCAAGAGGACGAAGATCACTGGGCCGTCCTATGAAACGCTGGAGGGAAAAAATTATATAGGATCGTAACAGGCCTTGGCCTAATACTTGGAAGGAAGGAAGAAGAAGAAGAATAAGAAGATGCTTGCAGCTTTAATACGGAACTGTAGGTGTGGTAGCTTTCCGTTGCTTTCCACAATATATATACATATATAAGTTAATTGAGTATATTTCTTTGTCTGTCTGTCTGTCTGTCTGTCTGTCTGTCTGTCCTTCCTTTATGGACTCAAGAACTAGTTGACCGATTTTTACCATCATTTGGAGAATTTTTCTGGCACAGTTAACGTATATAATATATTGCCGTAAAAACAATATAAAATGCATCGGTGCACTAAAAAAAGTGGCTTGTTGGACGTTTAAATATCTTATGCTACGTAAACCATAACAAATAATCTAATTCAATGTAAACAGAATAGAATATCTAAAAAAATCTACAAAAAAGTTCCCGACAAAACATGTCTATCTTTTATGGATAACTTACAGTCACCATTTTTGTCTTTCAGCTCAATGATCCCAAGAATATCGGGATAAGTAGATTCCCGGGCACGCCAGGTAATCCGCATGGGTATCTAAAAATAATTACGATATAAATTTATAATTAATTTTCTTTTTACTTATTCAACTAAACATAAAAGACATTTCATTTATTTAGGCCTAGCAACGCACGCCGGGTGCTAGCTAGTTACATATATTAATTATATTCCACGGTTATGTTATCAAATTTTCAAAGAAGGTGATGAACTGTTAACTGGATTATGTCAATTTAACATTTCTTTAAATATATTTTATAGTCAATACTAATAAAAATTCGTATCAAATTCCGTTGAGATGAATTGTCATAAGATAAAAGTTAAAAATTAAAATGTAATCTGTTGGCAGGTGCCGTCGTCCTCAACTTTGTTAAAATGGTGTATATAAAAAACTAATTGGAGGCCTTTTAGAAGTATATATACATCATTTTAACAAAGTTGAGGACGACGGCACCTGCCAACTGGTAGGCTATATTTTATAGGCCTAAATTTTGGATGATAGTGCCTTTTTCCTTTCTGCTTACCATTTTTCAAATTTTATTTACTTATTTTTTGGATTGGGGTAGCTAATTTATTGCGTGGTTAATGTTTAGGCCTTGTCTGTTGTCTGGATTTGTGTGTCTTGTGCAAAGTATTGAAGAATTCAAATATATATTTTAATAAAATATGGAATCAACTTTTATAAGATTCATGACGTGTTCCGTTGAGGTATTATTCAAAATTAAAATATGAAATTATGGAATATTCACTTGAAAGGTCCGTCTCCTCAACTTAATTAATTGTTTAACTATAGTGCTACTGTTAAATAATTAATTAAGTTGAGGAGATGAGGAGACGGATCTTTCAGGTGAATATTCCATAATTTTATATTTTAATTTTAAAATATGGAAAGACGATGTCTAAATGAAACAAATGTAGGGTTCGGGTAGGTAAACAGTTTTCAGAAACCTTTTAAATTCACAATAGGTTAAAGCAAGGAGATGCGAGATGCACTATCTCCTTCACCATTTTGTATTAAAACGTGGCATTAAATATTTAGAGGATAAATGAGGCGTACAACTCAATGGTTATAATAAGATGTTGGTATATGCTGAAGTACTATTTAGAAGACAGCGAGTTGATACTAAGGGCGAACAAGCACCTTCACCTCTAATTGAAATGAGTACCAGACACTTGTTCTGGGGGTAAAGGTGGCCGACACGCGGAGCTGAAAACCCGGCTGATATCAAGTGCCGATTGTCTAGAAAAGAGGGACCTTAACCTCATATTACCTCAGATGCCTCCTGAGGCCTGTAGTGGGATCACTTTACTTATATAATATAGAGTATAATTATATAATTAAAATGTTTCAGTGTGCTTTTATATATACACGGTGTTTCAGAATAAATATTACACACTTCTGGGAGTTGTAGAGGGGACTCAGTAGATACAATTTTGATAAGGTACCCATGTCCGGAAACGTACCACTTCTATGTAAAATTAGTTTGAAGATTGAAACACAAAGGGCTGATAGCGTGTGTCTTGTGTTTCAGAAGAAGCATTACAGACTTCTAGGGGTTGTACGAGTAGTACACCTGTCGGCTCGGAGGAAGTTCTTCTTGCACGAATTCTGGCAGCAGCATAAATTATTGAGCACACACCAGGTCTTATGGGGCCTGTGTATGAAAGCATGCGTCGCGGGTACACTTGGTGCAACGAACAACAGGGTCGCCACGTGGAACCATACTTGTAGTACAACCCCTAGATGTTTGTAATACAAATTCTGAAACACAAGACATACGATATCAGCTCATTGTATTTCGATCTTCAAATCTATTTTACATCGAAATGGAACGTTTCCGGACATTTGTTTCTCATCAAAACATTATCTACTAAATCCCCTCTAGAACCCCTAGAAGTCTTGAACACTTATTCTGAAACAGCATATATATATATATATATATACATGATATGCTTGAGTCGGGATTTGAACCCGAGTGTCTAAACTCGGTACGTTTAGCGCTCTAACGACCTGAGCTACCAAAGTATTCCGACACAATCATACATTTTTCTTGTATATGTAGTATTCTCAATTCACACAAGAGGTAGCGGAAATGTTCCGACTGACATCTAGTGACTAACATAACAGTTAAGCTAATTTTTAAAGAGAATATTTACTTTATAGCTATAACGCTTGTATATTTAGATGTTATAACTATATTTTCGACATTTGGCAATGAAGGCAAATATGATATGAAATGATATATATATAGTCTCGTATTTAACTTGAGTTTGATTTTCCTCTAATTTAAAAAGAATTGAAATATTATGTTCTGTACACTTTTATCCAAGTTTCATTACTTAATAAAAAATATATATACAAATAGGCCTCTAGTCATGTTATTTGTCTGTTGTTAACAGTCTCTTGTATTTAAGTCATAGATTATAATTGCAACATGTCAGTGGTATTATTATTTTAAAAGTGTATGCAATAAAAATAATTTAAAAAATAAAAATTACACTATAATACTAATTTATCAGACATTTGGATAACGTCTTTGAGAAATACATTTCTATTTTGTTTCATTCTCTTTGGAGCACGTTGGATCAATCATTTCTCTGAGTGTTGTTCCTTGTTATAGTGTCCAGTATTTTTTTTATTATTTCTGATCTTCTTTTCCTTTCTTCTTCTAATGTATTATTACTTATTGATATTTTTACTGTTCTCCTTATAGATAGTGATATCAAAAACGCATTTACACATACAGCATGCAGAAAATTCTCTTCCGGAAAACATTCACATATCCAAGAGCTGGAATCGTATCCGTGGTTTCTTGCTCTGTAGTCAGGAATGAACCAAGAGAAAATACATGTCACTTAGTGACTCATGAATTTATCAATGATTTGGAAACCACTCGTGACATTACATATGAAAATTAGTTTTCTTCATTAAATTTAGTAACAGTTATTTCCTTATAGATGTCAATGTGGTTATCTCATAGCCTTTTAAAGATACACTAGAATACAAATAAATTCATATTTGGATGTGAAAGAGGCTCTAATTTAGACCTGAGGTTCTTTAACAAGGGCGAAATTCTTCAAACTAGAGACATACGGTTTAAAGTTCCTCCAGAAGAACTCGTTTCTTGTATTATTCCACCATAAAAAATGCATCGATTCCGGCAGGGTTTGAACCCACAATCCTTGAGAACAGCGGCAAGGAATTTAACTCGCAGGACCACCGCACCAGCCGGATTGATATTACGTAGTAGCTATAATAATTACGCTTTTTATAGAGGAACCAAGTAAAATTATTTACTTCTTCTCAGTTTAACCCTTAAATTTGAAAAGCACTAATTTCTCATATCAGTCATTTAAATGTATAGGACCGCAGTGAAAACGAAATCATGCTTAACTGTTATTATTAGGTATATTGTTTAATTTGACACGCGTTTAAGTAATTTTGCGTGTTTTTTTTCATCTCTTTTATTACAAATACTAAATAATTTAAACCAATTGATATATCCTGTAGGATACACTGTCAATTTAAGGGTTAAAAATTAAATTCCAATAATCCACTGTATTGTTACCCTTAGGTAGCTCTCTTTGATTAAACACACGACAAAATTCTAGCATGTTACGCTGATGCACAAAACTACTATGTAACATGAATTTCTAAGTAAAGCTAGTTTATACAGTATATACCAATATAGGCTTATAATTGCATAATCCATATACTGAATGTAAAATATCATAGAATTAATGTAATTTGTGTGACGTTCTTTAGCTAAAATTATTTGTCAATTACACTACTGTAATCTACTTGCTCTAACTATTCGTTTTACAGTAATTAGGTTAATTCAAGCGAATTCAAACAAAACTGCTTGTTTGTTGAACAAGAAAATAAAATATGACATAACCAAGTCCTATTGCATTGCCTATTGGATCTGACGTAAGCTACGCCTAGTGCCCCGACTACTGGATACTTTCCAAGAACTTGTTCGTTATTTGTGTAAATATATAGCGTTTTTGTTGTCTAGCAGTGGCTAACAGTACAAGAAAAGAACATTAAAATTAAAATAGTTTATTATTTTTCATAGTATTTCAAATTATGCCTCATTTTAATAATTTACGGCCTTACAAAAGACCGCCATGTTGCAATGTTTACAGCGGTGGACATATTTCAACACTATATTATTATTTTTTCTTTTTGTATTTTTTATTATTAAAACATTATTAATGACGCTGTGGACTAGACATAGTGGGCCCAGGATTGATTTCCGGTCTGGATACACTCCTGACGCGACAGGCCTAGAAGGCCCTTAGCCTACCAGCCGGCTGTTGGCCTCACATCCACAAGTATTAATCACAGAGGTAGACGATCATCTAGCCAGTGTAGGAGTGACATGTGGTCGGCATGTCGAGTACCCCAATCGTTATAGCTGGTTTTCTCAACCTGGTCCGCTACTTATTGTAGCTATCCAAATGCCTCGAGATGGTGGGTGGGCATCGGTTCCATACTGGCCGAAATACCATGAGAAAATTTCTTCCCCCATGGAGACTCGTACCAGCGCAAGTCCCGTAGCTCTGCGCCAAGGCTTTCTGCCTTAACCACTCGGCTACGGCGCGGGACTCCGGTCGGGATAAGCTTTCTATATATGTGAGGTTTTTTTCAGTTCTTTTTTTTCCCTCACCTATATGATAAATACCAGGAACGCCAAGGCCCAATCAGTCCCGGAAAACCATATGGGCATAATAACCATCCGTATTCGCCTAGTTTAGTATCACTGTATGAGTGAATGGTGTGTCTTGTCTCTAATGTTCACACTGTTTCGGAGGTAGGCTTGACATTCGGTGATCGATCACTCATTCGGAAAGAATTTCCATATCGTCGTTAAAATCATACGTATATATATATATATATATATATATATGTGTGTGTGTGTGTGTGTGTGTGTGTGTGTGTGTGTGTTGTCCACTGCTGTGGTCTCGAGGTAGCGTGCTGCCTTGTCACGCAGCGGGCCCGGGCTCGATCCCCGGTCGGGGCAGTTTTTCTGGGTGAGGTTTTTATCGGGGTTTTTCCTCACCTGTATGACAAATGTCAGGAAAACTTTAAGGCCCAAACGGTCCCCGAAATAATAATCATCATCCTTATCATTATCATCGTCATCATCATCCTTGACCGGTGTGGAAAGCAGCGGGAAGCTACCATACCTACAATTCCCTAGTAAAGCTGCAAGCATAGCATGAAAATGTTATGATTGCAGTGAAGGACCTGCCCTCGGGCAGAATTACTATGGATGAATATATATATATATATTTTACAAGTGTGTGTGTGTGTGTGGGTGTGTGTGTGTGTGAGAGAGAGAGAGGGCGAGAGAGAGAGAGAGAGAGAGAGAGAGAGAGAGAGAGAGAGAGAGAGAGAAAGCGAGTGTAAAAATCTTCTCCGATAGACCGTGTCCTTGAAAGGCCTTGTGACGTAAAATATGTGAAACTACTTACAAAGGGAGAGGTTAAACTAGGGAAAAGAATGAGAGAAAGAAAAATTAATATTTCTTTTATGTATTTTCCAAAGTCGCCCACTGCTCTCTTCGTAATTCGAGTTCCAAATTAGGCTGATAGAGGCTCCAATGAAGTACAATTGAAATTTAAGCACCACTTAAGTAGGTGATGAATGGGTTATGTCTATAGAGTGACAAGAGTAGGATAACTCTATGTTTTAAGTTTTTATTTAGTGTAAGCGTGTTTATATGAAGAATGTTGATGAATAGAAAGGCGAAGCTGAGATGCAGTGTCGGCACATTACTTATGCTTGACGAAAAGTGCCAAGGGGACCGCCAGTCTAATGCCTAACGTCTTCTATGGCTATCAACAGTGTCTTATCAACAAAATGTATTTCGGAAGGATCTAAAACTTAATCTTGGCATCTAGTGTCAAATATAAATATACATTAGCAGCCTTCCTAACCGCGAGAGTACAACATTTTAATTTCAAAATTTCAACGCCAACATGAATTGTGTGTGGATCTGCTAGTCGGGAAGCAAGCATGCTGTCACCGAAGTTAGCGCCACGGGCAGAGTTATTAGTAGAGCGAGGATTTATATGAAGAAAATTTTACCAAAATATGAAATCGAAATAAGAAAATATGAAAAATATGAAAATTATAACACGAAAATATTATGAAGCTATTATTTATTAACGTTATTACATATATTTTCATATACATACATTCGGTATAATATATAGGATCCAACAGCATGTAAATGAGACAAGTAGACCTTATTTGTGGTTCAAAAAGTCAAGATATTCAGTATATTTCTTATTTTAATTAGCTTTTCATTAATTCCATGCCCGTAGAAAGATCATGCTTACGATTTGAAACATTGTTAATAAATAGATAATGTCTACTGGAATATATATATATATATATATATATATATATATATATATAAAACACAATCCAACAATCCATTAATTTATTAATTGATATTTAATTATGAATTTCAAAATCCAAGGAACAAAACATAGCAACCAAAACAAACAAACAGACTTGCATGAAATATAGCACTAAAAATTTAGATTAGGTACAATTTGGCATGATTACTATTCTCATTGCATAAAGATATCAAACTCCAGTAATTGTTTTTATTATTAATTGAACATTTCAAATATAATTTATCTTCCAGTAATTGTATATGTAGCAATAACCTTAAATTAGTTGTTGGTATTGATATACGTATATAAAAAAGAATTAATTATTTATTAAATTATATTTAATTATGAAATCCAAGAAACAATACAAAACCAAAACAGAAAGCTTTCCATGAAATATAGGACTGACAAAATTGAGACTATGTACAGTTTGGTATGGTAGCTATTTACATTGAATAAATATACTGAGCTTCAATATATGTAAAAGTGATCCCACTACAGGCCTCAGGAGGCCCTTGGGGTAGTAGGAGGTTAAGGCTCCCACTTTTTCTTGACTATCGGTACTTGATGTCAGCCGGGTTGTCAGCCCTGCGTGACGGCCGCCTTTACCCCAGAACAAGCGTCTGGCACTCATTTCCGTTAGAGGCTGAGTCGACCCCAGGGCCATAGTGCCGCCAGAAGATTTTGGTCACTTTAAAAATCCAGACCCCACCGGGACTTGAACCCTCGACCTTCCGACTTGTAGCGCAGTGCCTTAACCACTACGCTACGGCGTATGTACATGTAACAATAAAATTAAATTTAATTATAATTGAGTTGTGGTTTTTATTTTTGGTTTTTGCTGATACCTATAAAAATCGAGTTATAGGAACAATTTAATTTTGACACAAGAGATTGCAATTTATAAAATGTAGGCTAACAAAGAATATTATTTAGTTATTTTAAATATATTTCAAATATAAAATGAACATACCTCTTTACTACAGTAAGTGCAAAACACTATTTTACCATCCGTGGTGTAGCATTTAAATGCTGAAATCCAATCACGAACTCCAGTTTTTGGCATCTTGTTTTTCACTAGTAGCAACAAGAAGTATGTCTGTACACAAGCAAAGTGTACACAAAGAAATTGCCTAGGTAAGAGTGGGTGGTCACTAATCTACTATTGTCCTTAAACTTATCAATCTGTCATCAGTTCATCATGTTCTCGTTCCAGCGGGCCAAGTTACGGATAAACCCCATCCATCTCTTGACTCATCTTGCTGTTATTGCCGGTTAACGGTATTTGTTTTGTTCAGAAAGGAATTCTGCAGAATTTCCACTTGTCTACGATTTACAATGTCAAAAACTTACAGAGGTACAGTCACTTCAAAAAATATTTTAACAAATTCCTAGAAGTGTTATTGGAAAAAAAAATATATTTTTTTTTAAATGTTGAAAATATGAAGCAATATGAAATATTTGCTAAAATATGAACTTTTTGTCAAAATATTATGAAATATGAATTTTTTTTTTGGTCCCATTCAATTCTACACTTCATAAAACGTGAAGATACTTTGTCGCAATGCTCTCCGACTTATAGTTTAAAACATGAAATTTCATAAAATTCCGCGCTCTAGTTATTAGTAATATTATTATTTTTATTATTAATATTTTCATCATCATCTTCATCATCCATCACGAATTTGGTATTTGTTGACCTGTTTTGGCCCTATCTAGGAGTTTTAAGAGGTTTTCCTTGCCGTCGATGTCCTTCGGATTTATATTGTATCATATTTTTTGGGATTTTTGAATTATCCATTCTTTTTACATGATCTACGCAGTTTAATTTATATCTGTTGATTTTTTTATTATACTGATTTTACTTCTAACAGTTCTAAAATTTCTTCATTCGTTTTTCGGTCTAAATGAGTGTATCCTGCAGTCCTTCTGAGAAACTTCAATTCCGTTGCTTTGATTATGCTCCTGTCTCTTTTATTTAATGTCCAAATAGAACAGAAATTCTTCTCGTAATGGAATTGTAAATTAAGAGTATATATGGATATCATGCAAAAAGCGTAAACATCTGATTAGGTAGACCCATATTTATAATTTTTCTCATAAATAAATAAGAAATGGAAGTTCCTAATTATTGGCAACATTTTACCTCGTATTCAATCTTATTTTCCGTAAAATATTATTTTGCCTAAGATCAATGTTTCTATCGATGATAGTTACGTTCAAAATACAGTCATATGGCGCGTAAAAGTAACACCATGGTTCCCCCAATAGACGCTGTCGGCGAAGTAATACCTTATGCAAGTTCGTTTGGACTACAACTGGAATTTATCTCGGAATTGGTATAATCACATCATCGAAAAACATTTTCATTGTCACCAATACTTGGTGATGTTTAATTTATATTAGGCTATATTGGATATTATATGTATAGTTATGCATAATTTTTTATATTATATATTTAAGACATGATGCTTTAGTGCAGAGCCACTAGATTTGCGGTGGTTGGAATCTCCATGGAGGAAGAAACGTTCTCTTGAAAATGGGATCGGTTCCCATCCAGCATAGTAGAAAATTTAGGTAGGGAGTTCTAGGTAGAAGAAAACAGCTATAACGGCTGGGAGACCCGACATGCTGACCACATGTCATCTCTATACTGGCTAAATGATTGCACATCTCTATTAATAACAGAAGTATATTTTAGAACTGCAGCCGGTTGACAGCCCAAAGATCTTCTAGAGATGTTGCGCCATTGAGGAGGAGGAAAGTGTTTGAGTTCTAAGTTCAATCCTGGAACCGCATATTATTATATACTATAGGGACTCGTTTAATCCAAATACATCTTTTAAAAATGTTAAATTAAGAACATTTCAGGAGAAATAAATATTACAAGTGTTTGAGAATGATGCTTGGAAAACATATTTGGTCAAAAGAGAGACGAACAGACAGGTGAGTGGACAAAATTACTTAACAAAAAGCTACATGTACTTTACGGAAAATCATACATATTAAGAACAGTTGAATCGCGTAGATTTAATGGGCGGGGTATTTGGCACCAATGAGGAAAGAAGAGTATAAAAGCCAGAGAGAAAGCGTCCAGTACTCGACCAAAAATCAGATGGAAAAATAGCATTACCTTAAGATTAATTATACAGGGAAGTGAATTACTGGCCTACAGTAGGGCTAAATAATTACGAAAAATATTAGCTCCGGATAGAAATGTATGGTGATCTTATGTTCGCGGGGCCATTTACCGGGTTCGATAGTGCGAATGAGTTAATCAGATATATAATTATGCGCTGATTGAATAGAAAAAGATATAGCTTTAACTCTGCCAAAATATCTCTTACTATCGAACAAACTATTATTAATAGTATTATTATTATTCTCCTGAGATTGCAAGTATTCGAGAATAAAGTACTTACGAAGATTTTTGGACCAAAGAGAGATGAACAGACGGTGAATGGAGAAGACTACACAACAATTAACTACATGGTCTTTATATGAAGCCAGATATAATAACACTTAAGTCTCGTAGACTGCGATGGGCAGGACATGTTGCACGTATGGGGAATGAAAGACTTGCATGGAAGCTTCTTGTAGGAAAGTCAGAGAGAAAACGCCCAGTTGGTAGACCAAGAATGAGGTGGGAGAATTGCATTAACTATGATTTGAGGGAAGTAGATTATACAGAGAATGATTGGAAAGCATTAGCTCATGATAGGGATATATGGAGAGCTTATGTCCGCGCGGTTCGATAGTGCCAGTGCCAGTGAGTAAGTAAGTAATTATTATTATTATTATTATATATTTATTATTATTATTAATATTATTATCGTCTCTGTTATTGCTGCTATAAAGTCAAAAGTAATGACATTCTTAGGAGAAGATCCAATCAGAAGTAAGATAATACACAATAATCAATGCCTACAACAAGTACAAAATTTCAATTACTTAGGTTTTGAAATATCTCATCAAAATTAAAAAGATGTGAACAAGAAAATCACCAAATTTATGAAAATCATAGGAATAATAAATAATAGAATAGAAGCTAAATTAATACAAAAAATCCAATCAAAAAGAATAAAATTATAGGCCTGTAATACTTTAACACTGCTCTCCGTTTTATACGGAAGTGAGATTTGGAAATTAAGGAAAAGAGACAGGAGCAGAATCAAAGCAACGGAAATGACATTTCTGAGAAGGACAGCAGGATACACTCTTTTAGTCGAAAAAAAGAATGAAGAAATTTTAGAACAATTAGAAGTAGAATCAGTAAAAGAAAAACTCAACAGATATAAATTAAAATGTAAAAAAAAAGGATAATATTCAAGAATTCCAAACATGCAATAAAAACCCTAAGAACATCGTCGACCAAGAAGACTTCTTAAAATACTGCTAGATGGGCCGAAACTGGTCTACAAAGGCCTAATTCATGACGAATGATGGTGAAAATATCATTGTCATCCATAATTATGACAGAAAGCCGGATGAGCTACTGTTAATTATTTGCGCTTCGGGCAATATTGCTGTACGAACAGCTGCATCTGATATGTGAATTAGTTCTATGAATCATGATTAATATTTTATCCGTAATCAAAAATGCTCTTTAGGTGCAACTTTCAGTTTATTTTATGTACATCAATTTAACTGGACTTCTCTTCCCAAATTCCGCCGATTGTCATAAGCGCTGTCAATTAGTGAATTCTAATGTTATACATGTGAGTATCCATACATTCAATTTTATAGCTAAAACCCTGAAAATAAGCATTGAAATAGTAGAACGATAAGGCTCCCACATGTCTATATATTCAGCATGATATGTTAGCTAGATTATCAGCCCCGCGTGACGGCCGTCTTTATCCCCAGAATATAGTCTAGTTTTCATTCCATTAGAGCCTCAGTCGACCCTAAGGCCACAGTGCGGCCAGAATGTTTATTTATTTATTTATTTATTTATTTACTTTACTTTACTTTACCTGATGGAGTTGAGACTCTAAGGTCTTCTCTTCCACTTCACCAGAGTTAAATTATACATATGATAACAATTATGAATTATCATAAGTAATGCCACGAGTGATTTCCAAATTATCGATAAATTCACGACTCACGAAGTGAGGAGTAAATTCATCTAGAGAATTTGGAAATCAAGAGTGGCATTTGTTAGGACTATTTAACGAATAAAATTAAGCTCTTTATTCACAAATCATTATTTAACTATAGTTATTTTAAAATATTTATATATTTAATGTAAAGGATGATTTTTGAAAACAAATGAGAAACGATAGATACGCTTCATCTGCTTCTTTTGTTTATCACTGCAACCAGATCATACTATTTATTGCCAAAGGAACGCAATTTGTAAGAATGCTCTCTAGTGGAGAAAAAATGAAACACATCAAACTGTATATTAATTCATTTCTGATGTCGTATGATGTAAATATGACAATTATATTTTTCTGGATTATTACCTGGGAAAAAATACATTTAAGAAAGTGCAAACAGTGGTTTCTTTTTTTGGTGGTATAATCAATTGCTACAAATGTTTTTATATTAACTCCTGCAAGCGCTATGTGTTGACATCTATGCACTATATATACAATCTGGTAGCCGTATTTCTCGCAGGCTCAGTCACTGCAAAATAATGGTCAGACCTGTTCAGAATATTAAAAAGGAGAAGCTTTCTTTAATATGGTAAATTTAACACTGATAAATATTTCGTGGAACAATATAATCTCAAAATATCCATAGAAAAAACTAAGGTAATGGCATTCCAAGGGAAAAATCAAATCAGATCGAAAATAGTAATAGGAAACAAAATCATAGAACAGGTGAACCATCTCAGTTATCTAGGATGTGACATTTCATTTAATTATGATAATGATATAAATAATAAAATAGCAAAATTCCAGGGAATATGTGGTACGATAAAACGAACACTAAATAACAAAAGAACAAGAGAGACCCAACTGAAATTTTATAAAATGTTGGCAGTACCGGTACTGCTCTATGGTTCAGAAGCCTGGATACATAAAAAACAAGACCTAAGTAGGATAACGGCGGCAGAAATGAAATTTTTGAGATCTGTTAAAGGGTGCACTAAGGAAGACAGAATCAAGAACACAGAAATAAGACAGGAACTTGAAATATTTGCAATAACTGATAAAATGGATACATATAGACAAAAATGGAAGCAACACATAGACAGAATGAATGAAGATAGATATCCAAAACAAATAACAAAATACAAACCTAAAGGCACCCGAGATGTGGGCAGACCTAGAAAGAGATGGGCTGAAGTCGGAACGGGTCAACAGACCTAATCCATGAATGAAGATGATGATGATGATGAAATATTTCGTGAAACACGACTCTGATTGGTTGTAAAACAGAAATCATTGAAACGTGATTGGTCATTGACTCCCATTTGGGGCATGAGTTAAATAGTCTACATGATGAATGATACATAATACATATAGGCATGCTGCACAATATAAAGTTGGCAATGGTAGGCCTGAATAAAATCATGTTAGTTAGGAGTCCGGAGTGGATTCCAAATCGAATGAAAAGAAGACGGAGACCTAAGAATAGGTCTAAATGGATAGAGGGAATTATGAATTTGATGAAGGACAGGGTACTGCAGGATGGTGACTGGAAGGATAGAAATGAATGGAGGAAGAGTATTAAAACTTAATATAGGGCATAGAAAAATGTTGTATAGATTTAAAACCTGTTAAATGAATAAAATAAAAATCCTGGCCCTCAGAGATAATCGAACTCTCAACCCTACGGTTTGTCTTTGCCAACTATGCTACCGCGTCCCTCACATTTACAAATAAAATGTATGCCAAAGATTACTTTCCTTATTAACATTAAAATTCAGCGATAAACTAGAAATATGTTTTAAGTATTATTCACGTTTGTTGAATAACGTTAAAAGACATGTGATAGTCTCTCTCTCTCTATTTACAATTTCATCTTTGTTTATTCACGTCACAGCCGAATCGTACCGAATACTACCGATCATGCACGAGCTTCCCGGCCTTTCCCACGAAGTGGGTTGTGCGGTTTCGAAAATGTATTTTCGGTTCGATAAGACAGACTCACTCAGTCGTTCGCAGAACGCAGAGAAAGAGTGAATCGTGTGGAGTTCTCCGCGATAGTGGACATTGGCAACGTGTGCGTGTTTCATGAGAGAAATTTATTTGTGTCAGCCATGAAAACAGGTGTAACAAACAGTTTCCGTTATCTCTCACATCATAAAGTTCCAAACTTCACTTTAGACATATAATAATAAGTATAATAGCCTATGTGCATTCTTACGTAAAATGTGTCGTACGTGTTCCTTATAATGTGTTGTAAAATTGATGTTAATCGTGAAAATATATCAAAAATTATATTTTTATAGTAACTGAAAGAAAAATCAATCTAATTCTTGAACTAACATGTCAGTGTTTAATAACTAATATTTCTTTACGTTTCGTAGTGTAAATTATTTCAAGTAAAAAAAGAGTCAGACAAAATGAAGTCAGCACAATCACAATCTTCCACATGGTTGCAATCAGTAATATTTATTGTGGCAATTTTTAATATTACTGGTGTACGAAGCATTGTAGATTTCTGCACAGTGGACACGTTCAAAACCAACTCGACGTGGATGCAGTTCACCAAAGAACTCAGTTCCAGAGAATATGTACTATCTCAAAAATTCAAAAGTTTACACTGTTGTGCCAAAGGATATCGCAGCATAGAATGGTAAGTGTTGAAAAAGTATACCAGTAGCCTATACTTCACTCCATTTAATGTTCGAAAATACGATCACATTTCTCCATTATTCCACGAATTGTCATGGCTACATCTAAAAGAGAGAAGAAAATCGCACTGTCTAATTCTCCTATTTAAGATCCCACATACCTCGATTCCCAATTATTTATCATCCCGTTTCCAGTATCTATCCTCAAACCATAACTTAAACACAAGATCACAACATAGTCTCTTACTTAATATACCGCAACATAGGACATCACATCACTCCATGTCATATACCATCTCCACTTCTCGCAACTGGAATTCCCTACCACAAGAAATAAGGGGCTGCCGGACATTGGCATATCTTAAAAGAAATCTAAATTTATATTTGCTCTAAACTCGACTTCATTATTATCCAGTGTAAGATATATATATTAATTGGTGTTTCCCGTATAATGTATCATATTTATATTATTATTATTATTATTATTATTATCGTATCATTATTGTTATTACCCTATAAAATGTTGTTTGTACATGACATTTACATTGCTACATTTATTGTATCTTTAACTGTTTATAATTAGTATAGTGTATATCTATATTTGTCGAATATTTATTTGTATTTGTGCTGGTTGAGTGGAAGAGAGGGCCTTATGGCCTTAACTCTGCCAGAATAAATAAAGTATTATTATTATTATTATTATTATTATTATTATTATTATTATTATTATTATTATTATTATTATTATTGATTAATATATTCTTATTCATGTTAAGTGAACAAACTAACAAAACAATTTTTTTCTCTAAAGACAATTATTTCACATTATTTTAAATGCTTCTCCAATTAATGGGGCAGAATATACAAGAGGCAAATGAATCCCCCCCCCTTTCTCTCGCCCGCTATTAGTTTTCGTGTCGCACGCCTCCCGGGCCATACAGAGACACGACCTGTTGGTTGGGAATTGATATTTAACTCCGCATACATTTTTTTATTACACAAGAACATGGAACGCTTCCCCAAGTAAGTGATCACCCTAATGCCGGGTTCACCTCCGAGACACCAAGAACATTTAATAAAGGATATGCCAGTCATTATTACCATACTAAGCACGGTGAAAATAAAATGGGGATTGTGTTTGTTAGATGGTGTTCGGGGGCAATTTTGGACTTACAGTCTCCTAATATTTGACTTACAGATGAGAGAAAACCAAATATATCTCACTCAATAAATTTATTTCGACCAGGTATCTATCCCGATCTCATTATGTCAGAACAAATGATGTTACCTCTACATTACAGCAGTGAACAAATTATAGGCTATTACTTTAACAATAATAATGAGAATAATAATAACAATTATAATTATAATAATACTGAGAATAATAAATAATAATACTAATACTGAGAATAATAATAATAATAATAATAATAATAATAATAATAATAATAATAATAATGACAGGTAGTAACAATGACAGTTTTTGTAAATGATAACAATTTGAAGTCTGACAGGTGACAATTTTTAACATAATTAAACAATACTTTATCCTAAATCATTCTAATAATGATGACTATGAACTACATTGTGTTTAAAACGTTTTGAAGAGTATAAAAAAAGAGATTTGATGCCAAGATACCAATAACATAAATTCAAATAAAAAAAGAATTTTTTGTTACAGTATGCGATTAATATATATAATGTAGATTTTTCCCCAAAAATGTTACAAATGTCTTAAAATGAAGTGAGAAGTTGAGCTGAAAGTAACCTAAAATCACCTTATTTATAATGTAAATAAGTATTAGTCACAGCTCAAACAAAGTACTCAACCTGTCACAAAAAACACGCTAAAAAACTGAATGCTGAACTAATTCAGTGTGTGCATTTACTCGCCCATTTTCTCACTCTAACTTGCCCAAAATAAGTTGGTGTACACTAACTTACCCATTTCTCACCCTAACTTGCTCACTAATGTAGGTAAACTCCTGGGATAGAATCCTCTTATATCTGAGTAATCATGTTGGCAATTTGCTGTAGTGGGAACGTGTGTTATCATTTGGCCAATATGACGCTAACAACCACTTTATTCTGCGATGTTACATAATTGTATACACCAAAATATTACATTCTAAGGCATACAAAAATAATGTATGTAATATATTATTTCATAAATCTCTGCATAAAATCATAATAGTTTCAGCCATTACTTTTTTTAAATATTTTAAAATAACAAGTTGTAACCATATAATTAACTTTTTTAGGAATTAACGTCCCGCGCCGTAGCCGAGTGGTTAGGGTAGAAAGCCTTGGCGCAGAGCTACGGGACTTCCGCTGGTTAGAGTCTCCTTGGGGGAAGAAATTTTCTCATGGTATTTCGGCCAGTATGGGACCGGTGCCCACCCAGCATCGTGAGGCAATTGGGTAGCTACAATAAGTAGCGGCTCCAGGTTGAGGAACCAGCTATAACGGGTGGGGGACTCGACATGCTAACCACATGTCACCCCTACACTGGCTGTTGATCATCTACCTCTGTGATTGACACATGTGGATGTGAAGGGCCAGCAGCCCCAACGGGACTCGAACCATCGCAAGCCCCTTAACTCTGCACCAAGAGACCAAGGCTTAAACCGCTCCGCTACGGGGCGGGACATGTGCAAAGAGCATCTGGTATAATGCATGTTATGTTTCGATTAGTCGTTTTAAGTAATTATAATTTTATTAATTTGTAGGCCTACATATATTTTAGTTAGAAACAGATATAGATAGATAGATCGATAGATCGATATATCGATATATAGATAGATATAATAATAATAATAATAGCTTTATTTTACCTGGCAGAGTTAAGGCCTTAAGGCCTTGTCTACCACTCAACCAGGATGGTAAGGATGATGGCCATATATAGATAGATATATAGATCATCTGTTGATTAATGTCTTTGACATCGTCCGATTCCTAATAGCCTATTTTGTCGGTCCATCCAATCATCTGGTTGTAGGCTACATGTTTCTCATTCATAAAACAATAGCATTATAATTGAACTGACGGACTAAGCCTCTTGTAACAGGACTTACACTAATTCCGAGCTAAGTTCCAGTTGTGCTGTAAACAAACTTACGTAAGATATTCCTCCGTCTATGGGGGACCTTCATGCTACTTTTTCCCACCATATGGCTGAATTATGTACGGAACTGTGAACGATAGAAATATTGTTATTTTTTTATCAGTTCAAAAATCCACTCTAGATAGATAGATGGAAAGCTCTGCGGCCATCACTTAAGTGTTGGCGGTGAGCGATCCATTTGGGTCCTCCTTAATAGGTAGAATCCCGGGTTCCTGTAAAATACATTAGCCCCTTAGGCAACATCATATATTATGTGAAATGAGACTGAATACAAGGTAAGATAGTACCAATAATTGAATGAGTCATTTCGAAAAGGGATCATTAACAGCTGATCAAATTTTACAGGAGAGGGGAAAAAACTGATTCAACTTGTTCAGGATAAAGCATTGAATCTGAAATTGCTACTGAATAAAGTCAGAAAGTGGTAAATGAATAGTGTAGTTGATTAGTTCTTACGCGGAAACGATGGAAGTACGTATATGAACATGGAATAACGAAAAAATGAATATCAAATAAAATAGAGATGATCGCTTTTCGAAATAACTCATTCAATTAGGAACTTCCATTTCTTATTTATTTATGACAAAAAAAATATGTATGGCCCCATCTAATCAAACGTATACGCTTTTTTCCATGATGTCAATATATATCCTTTATTTCCAATTTTATTAGGCTATGGGCAGAATATATATTCTCCATGCTGATTCACCTTTAAATGCAGCTGTTATTTCCACCACATCCTCAATGGCTACTGTAGGGCATTTTTTACTAAAGTATTTGAAAACATTCAGAATAATTTATTTCTCTCCTCTCTTTTTTTAAAACGTTCAAAATAATTTATCTCCTCTTTTTTTAAAACATTCAAAATAATTTGTTTGTTTCCTCTTTTTTTAAAACATTCAAAATTATTTGTTTCTCTCCTCTTTTTTAAATAAAACATTCGAAATGTATATTTCTCCTATTTTCAAATGGTTTAATTTTTAATTTTTTTTTAAATACTACATAAATGTCATTTTGAAACAGTTGAAATCTAAACGTATTCTGTATTGCTCGTGCGTAAGAATAAAACAATGGTTATCTATTCTATTAAAATTGTAATTATATATTTTAAGATCCTCCTATATAACGTATTATATATAGACATGTGCTGGAAAATATATATTTCTATTAGTTGTATTTCCCTCATTTCGAGTGTTAGAGAGCTAACTACATTTTCTTACGCTTAAAGATAAAAACCATTATTCGACCAATGAAAACCCAATCATACACCCAGTTTGTTTACATTAAATGACAGTAATCTTTCAGTAATAGATTTTGAGATTACTACAAATAAAAGAATTGATGAGGCTAGTGATTGAATTAAGAAATATTTTAGAGAGGCTTCTGTTGTAAAAATATTTCTATAATTTGTTATTGAGGGAATAAATGAGAGTAAATTAATTTCTAATCCTATCCATTCCCCAAGTCAAGAATTTGATGAGATTGTAAAACTCGTACTTAGCTCCTCACAAGAGGTGTAATGCACATAGGGTCTATCATTTCTTACTTAAAATAATGTTTAATATATATGAACCGAGAGCTGAAATCGATATAGTTCGTAATTACGTAACTCCGTACAGACTTCTGTTTGGAGGTGACCCGTGAACTAATTCATATTACAAGAAGAATAGACACATGATATTCTTTTTCTTCTGCCAGTGACTGACTACGAGAACGATTGTGTGTCACCGCTGTGGTCAGCAGGCCTGAGTTCGATCCTCTGTCGGGACAAGTTTCCTGGGTTAGGGTTTTTCGAGGTGTTTCCTTGCTAGTAAGAAAAATGTCCCAAACGGCCCCCGAACATAATCTGACCATCATTACCACATTCACCTCATTAGATTAAGTTTAGGATTAAGGCTTCTCGTGGCGCATAATTACCATTATCACCTATCACATAAGCCTATCAGAGAGGCAGAGTATATCCACCTTCCAGGGTTACAGAAACGCCAATGCCAGGAGAGAATACAACAATATCAAAATGAGAACTGGTGGCATTGAATACATTTTTTGTTCATATCCCATTGGATCTTCAGGATCTAATAACGAGATAGAATTGTATTTTGAGAATAATACATAGTAAAAAATAATATTTTTCACGTTTTTCTTACCACGAAGACTTTTATAACATATTTAACGATTTTTATATGGATTAAAATTTTAGATTGGTTATTTTGACATTTTAAATTATCCCCGGTGGGATCAGGAATTTTAAACTGACCCAAACCTTCTGGTGGCACTATGGCCCTGGGGTCGATTCAGCCTCTAACGGAAATGAGTACCAGACACTTGTTCTGGGGGTAAAGACGGCTGTCACGCAGGGCTGACAACCCGGCTGACATCAAGTGCCGATTGTCCAGAAAAAGTGGAAGCCTTAACCTCCTACTACCCCTAGGGCCTCCTGAGGCCTGTAGTGGGATTACTTTACTTTACTTACTAAATTATGTAGAATACTTTATGATTATAATCAAATTCAAATAAGTAATGGGATACCGTAAATCCGAAATTCTACACTTCTTTTCTCGTAAACCTACCTATCTGATCTAACAGCTTAAGACATACATATAAGGCATGTAATTAGAAAATAAATTTTAAATGTAAATAATGTTTATTCATGATAGAATTCAGTAGAAACTTCCACAGTATATATTTCTGGAAAACGTTATATATAAGAATAAGAAACATTTTTAATCTAGTAAAATAGTTCGCTTAAAATAAATTAATGTCATAATATCCCGAGATGATTTTTATACAGCAATACCAGTCTATACTACAATATAGCATATTAAAACTAGCAACGTATTTCTATAAATTTATAGAATACTGTATACGTAAGCTGTGATATTTTGTGCGTTTATCTCGATAGTCTCCTCGTAAAGTTCATTTTTATACAGGAGCTTAAATAAACTTAACATTTCCTTATACATCTTCACCTCTGACATTACAAAATAAAAAAAAAGCATTGCTTATTTGATTGGAAACAAGGTGTGTGATAAATGTATTACTATGCCTGTAATAGTCCTTTACACGTCCTCAGTTTTTTTTATTGTAGGCCTATATGAAAACATTTATGAGAAATATATTCTCTCCTACAGAAAAGCTATGCAGTAGTATTACAATATTCTATTTTTAAGTTAAATTTACCATGAACAAAAATTAATATATTAGTATATTAACTTATTAATACAGTATATTAACTTATTTTATTATACTACAAATTAATTATACCATAGAATAGAATTTGACTGGCAGAGTTCAAGATAAACTTATTTTGTAAGGTAACCTTAGAGACTTTTGATGTCCCAACTCGTTTCAAAAAACTTTAAACTGAAAATATAAAAAACTATTATTCTACCAGTTATATTATATGGGTGCGAAACATGGACTCTTACTTTAAGGGAGGAAAGGAGATTACAAGTATTTGAGAATAAAGTTCTTAGGAAAATTTTTGGACCAAGGAGAGATGAACAGACAGGTGAATGGAGAAGACTACATAACAATGAACTACATGGTCTTTATAGGAAGCCAGATATAATAAGAACAGTTAAGTCTCGTAGACTGCGATGGGCAGGACATTTTGCGCGTATGGGGAATGAAAGACGTGCATGGAAACTTCTTGTAGGAAAGCCAGAAGGAAAACGCCCAGTTGGTAGACCAAGAATGAGGTGGGAGAATAACATTACCTATGATTTGAGGGAAGTAGATTATACAGGGAATGATTGGAAAGCATTAGCTCAGGATAGGGATGATTGGAAAACTTATGTCCGCGCGGCCATGAACCTACGGGTTCGATAGTGCCAGTGAGTAAGTAAGTAAGTAAGTAATCTTAAGGTTTGTGCAAGAAAATTTTAATGATTTGAGGGAAGTGCATTTTACGGGGAATGATTGAAAAAATAGCTGAGGATAGGGACGTATGGAGAGCGTATGTCCGCGCGGCCATGAACCTACGAGTTCGATAGTGCCTGAGTTAGTACAAATTTCAGTTATTTTATTGACATTAGAACAACAGTCGAAAATTGGCTTTAATAAATTACCAGTATCTGTTCAAACCGTTATCATTTATTGATGTTATATATACATATATATGTGTTATATTGCAGATTTTCGCGGATATAAGTGTGAATATGACAGTTTTCTTGAGTTTTCCGCGTCTTGGATTCAAGTTCGGCCTCTGGCCATTGATTCCGACGTTTCCTTGATAAAGGCATGTGGGATCATGCCGAAACGTCGGAATCAATGGCCAGAGGCCGAACTTGAATCCAAGACGCGGAAACCCAAGAAAACTTTCATATTCATATATACATATATATATATATATATATATATATATATATATATGTGTGTGTGATCATTCCAGTCTTTGCTTAAGTTTCTTCGAGTAGTAGAAAGTCCCCTGGGTTGGTTACCAGCCATCCACAGAGCAAGACTAGTGGTAGGGCTGCTACCTTATAGCCTCTAGTCAGGCGTTCAAAATATGGAATTTCCTCCATATTCGATGGAACGGTTATACGGCCGTGACTCGGCCCCCATTACCTCGTTAGTTAAAAGCAGGGTGATACACTCACATGTAATACGAGCCATACAAAGCTTATATCAAAATTCTAAAATCAAAATTAAATTACCAGATGGAGAAATAACAGAACACATAAACACAGGCAAAGGTGTTCGACAAGGATGTGGACTATCTCCACTCTTATTTAATATATATATTAACAGAATAGTGCAAGAATGGAAACAAGCAGTAAACAGTGGAATTTCAATAACTAGGAATAAAATAATTCAAACAATATTATATGCTGATGATCAAATAATATCAGATTCCGAAGATAGCTTACAAATAGCAGCATATCAATTATTCAAAATTGCCAGCAAATATAATATGAAAATTTCCACATCAAAATCCAAAACAATGACAATGTGTGGAAAAAACATGCAACGGGTGAAAATTGAGATTGATGGAAAAATTATAGAACAAGTGTCAGATTTCTCTTACTTAGGAAGTGTATTTGCAGAGTATAAGAGTGACATTGATTCAAAATTACAAAAATATAATAAAATGAATGGGGTAATACGAAGACATTTTGGTAAACAGATGAGGACAGAGACAAAACTAAGATTACATAACATCACATCAAAAGCTGCTCTAAAATACGGATGTGAAATTTGGATTTTAAATAAAAGAAATTCTCATAAACTTCAAGTAAGCCAAATGCGCTTCTTACGATCATTGTTAGGAGTTAATAGACTGGATCACCAAAGGAACACTATTATCAGAGGAAAACTTGGAGTAGCAAGTTTAAATGAAGATATCCAAAGATACCAACAAGAATGGAAAAATTATCTGAGAAGAATGGCAAGAAATAGACTTCCAAAATTGGCATTCCAATATACCCCAACTGGACATATGGACCAAGGAAGACCAAAACATCGGTGGAAAGATCAAGACCATCTTCGCTAGGTTTACCGTACAGGCCACATGGCCTAAAACGAATTTGTTCATGATGATGATGATGATATATATATGTAAAGTGATCCCACTACAGGCCTCAGGAGGTCTTTGGGGTAGTAGGAGGCTAAGGCTCTGACTTTTTCCGGACAATCGGTGCTTGATTTCAGCCCGATTGTCAGCCCTGCGTGACGGCTGCCTTTACTCCAAGAACCAGCATCTCATTTTTGTTAGAGGCTGAATTGACCACAGGACCAAAGTGCCGCCAGAAGGTTTGGGTCAGTTTAAAAATCCTGACCCCACTGAGACTCGAATCCTCGACTTTCCGGCTTGTAGCTACGACGTGCCCCCTATACTATATATATATATCTTATTTTTTAATGTTTAAGTAAAAGTAATTAATCTTACTGAATTCAGCAGATTGATTTAAGTAATGCATTATATGAACTCATGGTAATATAATATAACTTAAGGACAAAATTCTTTGTCACATTAACATATTAGGGATATTGGAGGATATTCTCCAGATGATGCAAGTTAATTTAGTGTGTTGCATGTCGACTCTTCGTGGAGAAAATACTCTTCGCATTTAGAATATCGATATAAAATAATTGGAGAGTTACTTAATCTAAATTAAAATCCCGCGTCATGGCATTCTCTTTGGATTTTATCGGTTCTCCTTCGTTAAGATTTTCTACCTCCTTAAATGTCAATTTATGTTGTCGTTCCCAATTGGGAATTTTTTTCCCATACTATTGTCAATATTTCTTATTTAATAATAATCTAATTATTTTTATCGATTACTTTTATATTCCAATAGAATATTTTTAAAAATACAAATCTCTCCACTGTGTTTTATCAGTGCATGTCCTCTATCAATTTTAGTTTCTAATGCCGGTGCCAGTATTTCAATTACACTGGTATACAATAAATTAATTTTTTCTGCCTCAAGAATCAAATTAATTAAATTTATTTTTTTAATTCTAGAATTATTTTTTGTATTGTATTGTAAGCCTATGTTTTCCCTTTACAGAGATTTAGGCGCTCTCCCCCTACAGGGAAAAATTTGTACCATACTAATTTAGTTAAACTTGTTTTCGTATAGATGCCATTTTGAGTGGTACGTGGTCAGCGTTCCGCCTCATAGTGACATCTAGGAAACCAAGGTAGTACTAAGACGGGAAATTTCGGTAAATTTTGCTTAGAGGCCTTTTCATTCAGGCTTAAGGATTTTTTATGAGCCTGAAAATCTTCAGACTCGGGACCCAAGGCTTAAAGTCCCTCCTGGAGGACTTGAACCTTGGATTTTTCCGTCCTAAAAAATCCATCGATCCCGGCCGGGTTTGAACCCGCGACCCTTGGGACCAGAGGCAAGGAGCATAACCATTAGCCCACCACGGCCGAATTATTTACAAATTTTACTTCAGGAAGTTACATTTTTTGAGAAACGAATTCAAAGCAGGCCTAATACAAATTAGGAATTGAAGTAATTCTAAATAATATTAAAATATGTCTATTCCTTGATTAAACGAAAAGAGGCATATCTAGGTTTATAATAAATTGTTATATATTTTTTTTCTTTTTAAGCATAAATTGTGTTTACATTGGAATATAATCTATATACTTTATACATTAATGAAGAATAAGACTCTTGTCTTTGAATTTTGTCTTCCTATATAACACAATGGGAAATAAATTGTTGCGGACTACTGCTTTTATTAAATTAACATAAAACAGTAAATTTGTCAGTCAATTATAGAAAAAGAAACAAATTAAAGGGAAGCCACTATTAACAAAAGGCTGCTAATGTAAAATTATTGCAATTATAGACTTATATATATATATATATATATATAGACCTATAGGCTATATCGTATATAAAGCCTACAGTCCTCTATGCAATATAAAGATAATAAGTGATAAAGATAATTATATATTGTTTCTCAAATCTATTATGTTTATAGGTTATATTTCAGTTTTGTTTTACTGCATTAATAGAATCGATCAATTTTTAAGATAATTATTGAATTCAAACACCATCTAGAAAGAATGAGTTCAAATCGGATCCCCAAAGCAGTTTATAATTATATACCAAGAGGACGAAGATCACTGGGCCGTCCTATGAAACGCTGGAAGGAAAATGTTCTATAGGATCGTAACAGGCCTTGGCCTAATACTTGAAAGGAAGAAGAAGAAGAATTATTGAATTCAGACTGAAACATATTTTTTGGGAAAACATAATTTTGATTAGTATTGTTTACTTTTTATTATACCCTTGTATTTATGATTAAATATACTTAGTTCCCTTGTCTGATTTGGTTTCTGTAATGTCTGATTATCTCTACTAAAATCTTATTTCTTATGCTATCTTGATTTAATTCCAAAAGAATAACCGAGCCACAAACATCGAGCTTCTTATTCTTAGAGAGCAAAAAAAATTCTAGACAGAAACAACATGATCAACTAAGTTGAAAAATATAGATGCTGATATTTTAGATTAATATATATTAGAGGTAGATTACTGTAGGCCTAAATTAAAAAAAAGTCATTAGCCAGAAGTACGTATTTGTTACATGGCATTGACTTACTTAAAAAAGTAGGATTTGGATTACCTGATATTTATTTAAAATAAATTGGCAAAATTATCTATTGGTTAAATGTTGATATGTTTTATGTGGTGAACATTAATAATTTCTGTAACTAATTAGTAAGTACTGTCTAAACATTGCATTAACTTAGATTAAAATGTTCTAGTTTTCTTAATAACGCCCAATAAGGATAAATAACTAAATCTGAAATGTGCTTTAATTGTGACTAAAAAGATGTTATCCTGTTAGGAAATATAAGGTAATGAGTAAAGATAATCACGTGCAATATTGCAAATGTATATGAATTTTACATTAAAATGTCTCCATGCTTTAGTAAGATATTTGAACATGGTAAAGGATAGAATCGGAAAATTGAATTTATACTAAATCATATACGTACAACGTGCTCTGCAGGTCTGAAACGGACTCGTACGTTTCACTGCTGGAGTTCCGTATGTAGAATTTTCTTAAATAAAAAAATAGCATAATCTTCTGTAAATAAAACTGTGATTATGGTTTATCTGTCAAGAAGATTTTAAGTCAAAACTAAACTAATAACCTTCAAAGTTATAAATAGCGAGGCTTCATTAAGCCATGTTTCTTTAGGTTAATTTTTTTTAACGTATAGTAAATAAAATTTAAATCGAGAGTACACGACCACATGTATTAATATTATCCAAATAACAATTTAAAATATAAATAATTATTAAAACATACGGCAATAAGTGATCTATGGCGACTGCCAGATAACTATTAGCATAAAACCTGTTACTGCCAGCCTGTCAAATTATTCATACACATGTGCTGGCCGTCTGCATCATTCATTGTACTATTCTAACTCATAAAACGTTCGTTATTTTGTGAAAAATGGTTTGTAGTAGTGACCTACACTTTTAGTTTGATTATTAGCATACTTGAGAGAGAGGAGGCAGAGGGGACGTCTACTCGGCTCCGACATCAGCCATGCTTTCAGCTAAGTGGCGGTACCTGCACCTCTCGAAGTAACATATTAGCGTCACTCAAATAATTGATAAATGAACTTCTACATAAATATTCTTAGTTTTTAAACCATTATTTAATTTAATAAAGCGCTCATTTGCTACAATATCAGAACCGGTTTATATAAAAGTAACATAAATATGTTAATACAATTTTACAAAATAGTGTTAAATGTCTAAACACATTCGAGTGTTGTAATTCAAACTATCTCTATTTAAGTCATACAATACATTAACAGACAATGAGTTTACCTATTAATATTTATTTGTATAAATGCACGTTAATGAGTGGAATATCGTTTTGAAGAGTTGTTCATGATCATTTTGTTTTTTTAGTTTAGTGTATGTAATAGAAATTTAATTCCACTTCAATTTACGGTTTTTATATTTCAAGTACTGATATGAAAAGAGTTTCTGATGAATTTTCAATCTTGTTATTTCGACATCAAATACATGGTAATGATTTAATTAAAGTGAAGATTCCTTATTTAATAATTCATTTCAGTTTCAACTAGTACAATTCAATCCTGAAGGAAATTAGTTTGTTTCATCTCAAAACAAAAACTGTTTCAATAATTTACATTAAATAAGCAATAAGATTTCCAATCTCAAGACAGTAGTATTTTTACTTAGCAATGTTCTTTAAAAGTTTAGGTCATTATGATCGAAATTCAAATCTGGACGTCAAAGATTAACAGATTGTCCTCAGAGGTTTTTTACCTCAGGCTTGAGATAATATTACATGCCGTATATATACGATAAGGATCTCACGCCTTCACATCCCTTCCGAAGATCAGTTTTCATTGACCCGACAGCGTTTGAACCCGCGATCTCGGAACCAGAGGCTAGCATGATAGCCACTAGTCCAGTAAGGCCGACATGTCAGAGCGAGAATAGCTATTCGCACACTACTCTTCATTTCATCATCGGATACTATCACTTAACTAACCTCTGGCGCGACAGGCCTAGAAGGCCCTTAACCTACCAGTCGGCTGCTGCCCTCACATCCACATGTGTCGGTAACAGAGGTAGATGATCATCCAGCCAGTGTAGGGGTGACATGTGGTCAGCATGTCGAGTTCCTCCAGCCGTTACAGCTGGTTTTCTCAACCTGGAGCCACTATTTATCGTAGCTACCCAAATGCCTCACGATGCTGGGTGGGCACCGGTCTCATACTGGCCGAAATATCATGAGAAAATTTCTTCCCCATGGAGACTCAAACCAGCGCAAGTCCCATAGCTCTGCGCCAAGACTTCCTGCCTTAACCACTCGGCTACGGCGCGGGACATACTATCACTTACGAGTAGAAATATAGATCGTCTCAAAACAATAGCCTCTTCTATCCAGCCACACTTCCTTTTCCTCGATTTTTTAAATTATAACCTCTTTTTTTTTTTTGATCCACTTTAACTTTAACCAGCCATCTGTCCCTGGGTCTTCCCAGATTTGTTCTTTCCTTCATTTGATTTCCTTGCTATTCTTCCCTCCTCCATATTTGTTGGATGCCCGAACAACTGTAATCTCATGTTCCATATTATTTCTATCAGTTGTTATACTGCCCCTATAACTCTAATACGTTAATTTATGTTTTTGTAATTTTTGTTTGTTTTGTTTTATTTATTCTTTAAAAAATTAATTTCACTTGCTTCATCAACTCTTGATCTGTTTTCATCAAAGTCCAGGTTTCAGCAATATATGTAACATGGTTATTAAAGAGTTGCTATACAACACTATTTTTTATTTAATTCGTGGTTCCAATAGTCCACCAAACTTTTCTTTCTTATTATTTATTTTACTCTTTCAAAAGTAATCATTAATTTAATATCATCACTATCTTTATATCATCATCCAAATCTCATTATCAGACACTTGTCTTAAGTTTAAGTGTAGTCCATATTTATCTAATTCTGCGTGTCATTTATTTAGTTTCTTTTGTAACTTTAATGTGTTCTGTTCCGAAATGAATACAAAAAAAACAGAGTATTCAAATTATCTTCTGTATCTCTGTTTTTAGGGGCACGCCGTAGCGTAGTGGTTAAGGCACTGAGCTACAAGCCGGAGGGTCGAGGGTTCAAGTCCCGTTGGGGTCAGGATTTTTAAACTGACCCAAACCCTCTGGCGGCACTATGGCCCTGGGGTCGACTCAGCCTTTAACTGAAATGAGTACCAGACGCTTGTTCTGGGGGTAAAGGCGGCTGTCACGCAGGGCTGACAACCCGGCTGACATAAAGTGCCGATTGTCTAGAAAAAGTGGGAGCCTTAACCTCCTACTACCCCAAGGACCTCCGGGTCTGTTGTGGGATCACTTTACTTTTACTTTATCTCTGTTTTTTTAAAGTTGTATTTTAACAAGGGGAGTAGGGATAACATGCTGCACTGTCTGTCACCTTTTAGTATTTGAAATCATTTTTACTTTTAATCTTTAATCCTTATACAATTTATACAGTGTAAGTATAGGTTTTAATTGGTCCATTTAATGATTTATCATTTGTTTCTTCTGTAAAATGTATTAGTATCAATAGAATCAGAAAGCCATAAAGTATATTATATTCTCATCTATTCTGTAGACCTACCTGCTGTAATAATTAGTTTATTCCAAATATGTGTAAAAGATTTAAAAGGCAATTATTTTAGTCTCTTATACTACGATTAAGTAAGAATTCCCCAGAAGAGTAACTCACTTATTGTCTATCCAACGAATGTGTGCCCCCGTAAGATATGCGAACTAAAGCCTACTTCCTTTTCTGTCTCGGTAAATAATTTCCCTCCCTCCATTCATCTCCCTCTCTCTCTCTCTCTCTCTCTCTCTCTCTCTCTCTCTCTCTCTCTCTCTCTCTCTCTCTCTTCTCTATTTCTCTCTCTTTTCTATTCTCTCTCTTGCATTTGCAGTCCAGTGTTGTCAACTAAACTTCAACCTTGCATTATTCAATATTCAAGAGCCATGACACTGGGAGACGTTTGGCAACATCCCTACTCGATAAGTTACCGTTGGCTGCCATTTGACGTAGTAGAAGTGGAGAGAGGTGAAATGGTATGAATATAGACTTGTACATTTCTAAGAACAATGTCAGCACTATAGGGACACATATCCGTTGGTCCGAGTACACTTCTATTATACCCAAGTACATTTTCAATAATTATAGGATGGACGAAAAAAATTACAGAAGCTATATCATGCGTTATTTGCTTAGGAAAACAAGTTTCACTATGTCCATAAGTATTCTCTTGTGGACTATTTAACTCATGCTCCAAATGGGAGTCAATGACCAATTACGTTTCAATGATTTTTATTTACAACCAATCACAGTCGTGTTTCGCCTAAAATTTACCAACTAAAGTTTATCATAATAAAGAAAGCACCTCCTTTTTAACGTTCTAAATAGGTCATAGCATTATTTTGCTGTGACTCACTCCCCAAGAAATACGGCTACCAGATTGTATATATAGTGCATGAATGTCAACGTAGCGCATACGAGAGATAATATAAAAACCTTTGTAACAATTGATTATACCACAAAAAAACACTGTTTGCACTTTCTTAAACGAATTATTTTCCAGAAAATGACGCAGAAAAATATAATTGACATATTTACATCATAGGACATCATAAATTAATTAATACCTATAACGTTGGTTATAAATTTCTCCACTAAGGTACATTCTTACAACTTTGCGATCTTTTGGCAATAAATAATATTATGATCTGGTTGCAGTGATCGAACAAAAGAAGCAAATGAAGTGTACCAATCGTTTCTCATTTGTTTTCAAACATCGCCGTTTACATTAAATATATAAATATTTTAAAATAACTATAGTTCGTGAGTCGTGAATTTATCGATAATTTGGAAATCACTCGTGGCATTACTTATGATAAATATATCCTGACATCCAAAGTTTATTATTTTCTGGAGATTATATTTTATAATTTCTTAACGGACATAAATTTATCGAATATGCAAATTACATTTATTACGAACGAACGCAGTTTTTATAATATACGGTAGAAAATAGATATTTACCTAAGATAAATTATTGATCTTTTCAATTTAAAAATTATTTCAAATCGCACATTTGTTATTTTTATAAGAGATGAAAAAGCCTAATATGCCTATCATTCATTGATCAAATTTGAGAATGTTTTATGAATATTTCAGAAAATACATGTTCAACACGCTCCGATAGCGTTCTCAAGGCCAAGAAGTCGTTATTCATTGGCGATATTAGGTGTTCTTGGTATCTTGTTACAATCTAGGATAAAGCAACCAGATTATTTTAAAGCATTTGCACAGACGGTAGGTAATTCCCAGGACTACAACTATAGATAGCCTCCTCAAATATTGTATTCATTGAGAAAGAATTCTAGGTGGGTCTAGCATGCCAGTTTTCTCAGAATCAAAGTTTGAAAACCATTTAAATACAAAAAAAATGTAGGAATACGTGACCCCATAATGTTCTTGGTATCATTAGACTGTGATCAAATTTTGCATAAGTAACCACATAAACAATATATATTTTTTTTTATCTTAACTTATAATATTGTAATTGTATTGTGAAAAGAAAAATTAGTGTGTGAACCAGGAATCGAACCGTGGACCTCTAGTTCTCCAGACTAGTGTGCAGCCCACTACACCATTCCTCACCTGGCACAAACACTAACAATTCTTTCCACATATACAAATCTATAATTCTCGTTTTGGCCGCTGTCAGGTTGATGACACTGTCATAATGGTGTAGTGAGCTGCACACTAGTCTGGAGAACTAGAGGTCCACGGTTCGATTCCTGGTTCACACATTAATTTTTATTTTCACAATATAATTATAAATTATAATATGATCCATTATTGGAACTGTGTTAAAATAACAGTATTGGAAAATGTTAAATAATATCTTAACTTAGTCTAACATCTCCCTTTATAAGTACTTTAACATGCCCCAACCTGGGCCTTGTAGAGATATGATGATCTATCGGGAAACGATTTACACTCTAGATCACACACATACTTTTTTGACCATACAATCTCATGGAGGGCATCCCTGGTTGAGTAATTACTTAATTAGCTCAATACCAGAGCTATCTCCGAGACAACACAAACATTTAATATATTTAAGGTGAATTTGATATGGATGAATATGATGACCAGATGATGTTCGGAGAGTATTTGGGTCTTAAAGTTTCCTAAAATGTATCTTACACTGAGGAAACCCCCAAAAATATCTCACCCAGGAAACCTGTCCCGACCAGGGATCGAACCCGGTCCCGCTGTGTGTGAGGCAACGACTTGATCATTAGACCACGGCGATAGACAACAATATAATATATGCTATAATGTGTTAAGTTCTTACTTACTTTATGTTTAACTAACAGAGATGCTATTTATCTCATAAGTAAATTAAATAAACCCATAGCACCAAGCTCTGAAGAGTCCAGACTGAATTGGTTGCTGTCACTAACAAGCATAATTTCAAATTTCTTAACCGAATTTCTTTACTTTTCAATTTAAGAAGTTATTCAGTTTTATTCGCGAAGCTGAGTGGACTCCATTCCAGACTCTGTACATAAAAATATACATTTCTGTCGTATAACAGTGAAGAGAAAAGTTGACGGCCTTAACCATGCTGACTATTTAACTCATGCCACAAATGCTAGTCAATGACCAATCACATTTCAATGAATGTTGTTTTACAACCAATGACAGTCGTGTTTCACCTCGCTCTTTATCAATGTCTCTTTATCAGCTCCTGCTTTTGTGATAAAGAAAGCTTCTCCTTTTTAATGTTCTGAACAGGTCAAAGCATTATTTTTCTCCAACAAATACATTGAACATAGCAAATAATGAAAAGATTCCTTGATTTTACTGAGTTGTTTACTAAAAAAATAAATGAATAACCCGTAATGTTGATTATGATATATAGTTTGATGTGTTTCATTATTCCTCCACTTGGGTGCACTCTTACAATATTGCGATCTTATTTGGCAATAAATAATATGATCAAGCAGCAGTGAATGAACATAACCTCACATTTCTGATTTGTTTTCAAACATCGCCGTTTACATTAAATATATAAATATTTTAAAATAACTATAGTTAAACAATGATTTGTGAGTAAACAGCTTAATTTTATTCGTTAAATAGTCCTAACAAATGCCACTCTTGATTTCCAAATTCTCTAGATAAATTGGAAATCACTCGTGGCATTACTTATGATAAATAAATTAATGGAATCTAATTCATTTCTGAAATTATAATCATAGATTTACTATATATTTTCTTTAATTCATTGTGCAAACTTAGATTTTCATAAATTAATTTCCAACTTTCCATCAACAAATTACTTACAAGATTGTATAAAGTTGATTATTTAACTCATGCCCAAAATGGGAGTCAGTGACCAATAACGTTTCAATGAATTTTGATTTACAACCAATCACAGTCGTGTTTCACCTCGCTATTTAGTATATATAGTACATGACATGAAAGATAAACAAAAAAAAATTCTTTCGAAATTAGGGTTCTTACATTTTTTGAAATATAAAATACAGATATATAGCTACGTAGCATATCTTAAATCCATGAAATCAATTTAATACAGATTATAGAGGAGGCAAATTTGAGCAGAAACAAATGCACGATAATACTTATTTGAAGGTATTGGCCTGTAAATCTTGACTGAGACGTTTGAGAATAATGTTTTAAGATTTTTGCAACAAATAAACTGGAATTCTTATTTCAAGTCACATAAAATATTGGAACATAAAGTTTGAGAATAATTCTTATAACCTGTTTTCGCAACAAACACATCATGCGTGTTTAAAGTGAATAACAGATTCATTATTCGTTGTATTACAAAGGAAAGTCATTTCCAATGACAGAATCTCACTCCTCTGGTTTTCTCCGAATGAAGTCGTAGGCGTATGAAACTCTCAAGAGAAGCACAGAATGGTTCGCACTGATACGGCATATTTTTACTGATCATTTGTTTATTTTAATTTAAAAACATATCCTCAACTCGTGTCCAATTCAGGGTCGGGTCGAGGGATGAGATGAGATGGAGCCACTATATAGAGGTATGTTAATGACAAGGGTGCCGGTCGACCACGCCTGATGCATCATCACAGGGGCAGATAAATGAAATGAAAAGAAATGGATGAGATGACTATGGAGATATCCATCCATAGTAATTCTGCCCGAAGGCAGGTCCTTCACTCCAATCAGCATTTTCATGCTATACTTGCAGCTTTACTAGGGATTTGTAGGTGTGGTAGCTTCCCGTTGCTTTCCACAATATGGAGATATGGTGGAGTAAAATTGTGGCAGGGGAAAACGGGTGAAACCCGGTTATTTAATTATTACATTTATTGTTGGATAAATATTATAAATTTATTAATAATGCAATATTAATCGAATAAACGTATTTAGCGGTATATCAAATTATATACTTTCATAGGAACAGGACAACAATAAAAATCATTATATATATATATATATATATATATATATGACATGATAAGAAAAATAAATGCTAGGACGAGACTTGAACCCGGACCTTTGGATTTATATCCCAGTGCTCTACCGATTACGCAACCGAGCAGTCAGGCTAGTACAAACATTCATTTTTCTTATATATATTCTCATTATTACTAGATGTAGTGGGAACTCGGTCTCCACTGCCACCTAGTAGCTCCTATCACAAGTAAGCAAATTAAAGAGAATATTTTTACTTCATAGCAGTGACGCTTTATCGATGCTATAATTTTTTTTTGACATTGAGCAATGCAAGCTTAATATGACATGATAAGAAAAATAAATGCTCTGACGGGACTTGAAGCCGGATCTCTGGATTTATATCCCAGTGCGCTACCGATTACGCTATCGAGCAAGTCTAGTACAAACATTCATTTTTTTATATATATTCTCATTATTACTAGATGTAGTGGGAACTCGGTCTCCACTGTCACCTAGTAGCTCCTATCACAAATAAGCAAATTAAAGAGAATATTTTTACTTCACAGCAGTGACGCTTTATCAATGATATAATTAAATTTTTGACATTGAGCAATGCAAGTTTAATATGACATGATAAGAAAAATAAATACACACACACGCATATATATGTTATAATTAAGTGTTTAACATTGACCTATGCAAGCTTAATATGGTATGATAAGAAAAATAAATGCCTGGACGGGATTCGAACCCGCAACTCTGAGTCTGTACCTCAGCGTGTTATCCATTACACCACCGAGTTCTCGCGACATCTAGTAATAATGGAGAATATAATACATATATAAGAAAAACAAGTGTTTGAATTGGATTCGCCTGGTGGTGTAATGGATAACACGCTGAGGTACAGACTCAGAGTTCCGGGTTCGAATTCCGTCCAGGCATTTATTTTTCTTATCATACCATATATATAACTTTATATATATATATATATATATATATATATATATATATAGAGAGAGAGAGAGAGAGAGAGAGAGAGTTAATCTTCAAAATGCATTCCAATATAAAATTAATGTTTTCCGAACAATTATATTAGCACAGGGTGTATCTAAAGTTTATCCATTTCCATTAAAACACTACAGTATTTTTATTTATTTTCTTTGCATATAGTGTTATGCTTAGTGCAAATATGTTTAGCACGGAAGAACGGATTATGATTGTTTCTGCACGGGTACGCGTCTTGCCATATAATGACGCCAGAGCTGAATCTACCCATAAATTCCGTAAACCAGCGCCTACAAAGGCACACATTTCTTCTGCTTGTAAACAAATTTAAGCGTTCTGGCAGTGTGTGTGATTAGGCACGTCACGGACGACCACGCGTATCAGCAGAAACAGTGCAGCAGGTTCAAATTACCAGTGATAGTCCGAACGCATTCGCTCGACGCCTCAGTAGGGAGTTGAATACCCCTCACAACACAGTGTGGAAAATTCTACGTTTTACGAAAACGTCCTTATCACGTCTGCTTGATTTACGGAATCGTATTAAGGAAGCAGCAAGCTTTTTTTACGGTTTAAATGTTAAAGCCTACATTTCGTTTCACAGCTGAAAGATGGAGTGTGTGTTTTCGGCTAGATGGCGGTCAGATAGAAAGACAGTAGAATATATGTAAAACTTCACAATAACATTGATTTTTCTACCATTGCCTTCCTTCATTGAAATGGATAGTTACTTTATAGACACCCTGTATTATTTTATCGTAATGAACATAAAAAGTCTACTTCATAAAATTAATACCTGATACATCAGTCGTCCTCACATAAGATCAACTTTTTTTTAAATGTCAAATAATTAAAACATTCAGATTTTAGTTGAGCACGACTGCTGTATCAGGTGTTCATTTTAAGATTTTAATTATTTACTTCATAACCTCAATGGTGATTCACCATGAATTTTAAAAGTATGCCCTACTGAAATGAACATCATACTTTAATTATATTTTTCATGTCTTAAACTGTATAAATGGAAGTATTGAAATAATTTTTAATTAAAAATTATTTTAATAGACTATTTACTCATGCCCCAAATGGGAGTCAACGACCAATGCGTTTCAATGAATTTTGACTTACAACCAATCACAGTCGGGTTTCACCTGGAATTTATCAAATAAAGTTTATCATATTATAGAAAGCTCCTCCTTTTTAACATTCTGAATAGGCCAGAGCATTATTTTGCAGTGACTGACTGTCTAAGAAATGTGGCTACCAGATTGTATATATAGTGCACGAATGTAAACATATATTGCTTGCGGGATATAATATAAAAACATTTGTAGCAATTGATTAAACCACAAAAAAAAACACTGGTTGCACTTTCTTAAACGTATTATTTCCCAGGTAATAACGTTCTAGAAAAATATAATTGACGTATTTACATCATCCATCCATCCACAGTAATTCTGTCCGAAGGCAGGTCCTTCACTGCAATCATAGCATTTTCATGCTATGCTTAGCTTTACTAGGGAATTGTAGGTGTGGTAGCTTCCCGTTGCTTTCCACACCGGTGAAGGATGATGATAAGCATGGTGATGACCAAATGATTTCGGGGACCGTTTGGGCCTTAAAGTTTTCCTGACATTTGTCTTACAGGTGAGGAAAAACCCCGATAAAAACCTCACCCAGAAAAACTGCCTCGACCGGGGATTGAACCCGGGCCCGCTGCGTGACAAGGTAGCACGCTACCTCGAGACCACAGTGGTGGACACTTTCCTTTATAATTAAAATATTTAATTTCATACTATGTTTCATTTATTTACTTTGCGATTTTAAAAAACGCCGGAAAATGGAATATTATTGCATCATTTACTGCAACATTCATAGAAATAGACGAAACGTTCGCCAACATGTATGATTCACATGCCAAAATTATTGTAATAATTTTACAAAGGCTACTATTCAAAAGAGAATCTAGCAGCCTCCTCTTTCATCATCATCATCTTCTTCTTCTTCAAGGTATGGGCCTATTACCCTGTTCCGCTCCCCGCTGCACAATATGCTAGAGGTCGTCCTTCCAACGTCGTTTCGGTCTTCCTACATTTCTTCGGCCTTCATGTCTCCGTATAATAAAGTATCTGTTTTGATAAACGATTATTTAGCATTCTTTTTACATGTTCAAACCATTTATATTTATTTCTGTATATTCTCTCGCTTATATTAAATATTTGTAATTAATCTCTGATATTTTGAATTCTCTTTTGGTCTCTTAAAGATACACCTGAAACGGATCTCGAAATCTCATTTCTATAGTCTCAACTTTATGTTTAACAGAGATCGTTAATGTCTTAGGGCCAGTTTCACCAACAGTTTCACCAACTGTATTACGCCAGCTATGCATTATACGTGGGGAAAACTGGCGTAATACAGTTACCTCTCTTGGTGAAACTGGCCCTTAGTCTGAGATCCGTATGTTAACGTTGGAACGGCTGCTGTTTTATAAAATTTCAATTGAATTTCTCTTGTGGTCTTATTTCTCAAATATCTTCTTATTTAAGTCCTTCTTCTTTAATTCCTATAAATTGTAATGGAAATTTCAGAACACCCTGTTTCTTTATAAAGTTAATATTTTCTCATCATCTACCAATACATTAGTTTAAATTATTAAGAGGAAATTTAATAAATAAGTTCATTTTTTCACAATTTATTACATTTTCTTGGAACTGGTTATTATTGGATTTGCATATATGAAAATAAACTGTAAATTATGTAAAATTCAAATTAATAAATGAAAATAATAGAATGATTATTTTTAATTAAATTGTAATCAGACTTTCATAAGTTAACAGTAAACTTTTCGTACTCTTGCTATGAAAAAATCCACTTTTAACCAACATGTTAATATTATCATAAGTAATGCCACGAGTGATTTCCAAATTATCGATAAATTCACGACTCACGAAGTGAGGAGTGAATTTATCTAGAGAATTTGGAAATCAAGAGTGGCATTTGTTAGGACTATTTAACGAATAAAATTAAGCTGTTTACTCACAAATCATTATTTAACTATAGTTATTTTAAAATATTTATATATTTAATGTAAACGGCGATGTTTGAAAACAAATGAGAAACTATAGGTACGCTTCTACTGCTTCTTTTGTTTATCACTGCAACCAGATCATACTATTTATTGCCAAAGGAACGCAATATTGTAAGGAGGAGCTTTCTTTAATATGGTAATTTAACACTGATAAATATTTGGTGAAACACGACTCTGATTGGTTGTAAAATAGAAATCATTGAAATGTGATTGGTCATTAACTCCCATTTGGGGCATGAGTTAAATAGTCTATATAATTATCTAACTTATTTACACACTGTTTCGTTCATTCTCTACGGTTTATGGAATCCATTGTTTCAATACCCCATTCACAAAGGTCCTCCTCTGGTACCTATTCTCAATCAACTAAATTTAGTTCACGTCTCTGATATCCAGTTATCTATTATTTATTCGGATATTATCTTCCCACTTATACCTATTCGTTCATAATGGTCTTCTCTCTATGAAATAAGTTTGTTTCAGTTAATGGCTCAAGTTTTCAAAAGGGGTCGGAGATTTTAAAATACCTTACACAGATTCTATCGTATCTTACATTCAAGGATTAAATTTTGTTTAACATTAACTATCATTTGAAACCTACCCTAAACGATTCCTAATTATTTTTCGGTTAGATTTTAATTGAATCTTAAACTGTACGTAACGGTTTGATGTAGGAGCCATATTGTTTGTCTAGCCATTTTATTTCTTTGTTCCAATGCAGTGAACAAACGCTTCGCAATTTCAGAACTTACTATTTTTCGGATCCACCGCTGTGGTCTCGAGGTAGCATGTTGCGTTGTCACGCAGCGAACCCGGGTTCGATCCCCGGTCGGGGCAGTTTTTCTGGGTGAGGTTTTTATCGGGGTTTTTCCTCACCTGTAAGACAAATGTCAGGAAAACTTTAAGGCCCAAACGGTCCCCGGAATCATATGGTCATCAACATCACCCTTATTATCATCATCATCATCCTTCACCGGTGTGGAAAGCAACGGGAAGCTACCACACATACAATCTCCTAGTAAAGCTGCAAAGCATAGCATGAAAATGCTATGATTGCAGTGAAAGACCTGCCCTCGGGCAGAATTACTATGGGTGGATGGATGGGTGGATGGATGGACTATTTTTCGAGGTTTTATTACATGTCATTCTATTTCATACTTTTACAGGTTAGAGTATCGATTCTTAACTGCAATAGGTTCGCGTTTAGATTATTTTATCCCTAAAAATACTATATATTCAATTCTACAAACATTCATTGCATTTAAATTGTGTTTAACAGTGTACCTCTCCAATAGTTATTCTATGAAAATTCAAAATGGTCGAGTTATAATGTAAGAAATATAACTGCTACCTGGGATAAATCTAGCTAAAGTGAGTATTAATATTTTGGTTAGCTTATTAGTTTTAAGACTTCAATACTGTCAATGAGCGTTGTGTATGTTGGCAGCGTTGCGTGATTAAAAACTTTATCCACTTTCATCTGCTGACGCACGCGCATGGTGTCTGCTTTGGACTAGGAGAAATTTTCGCGACCCCTATTGGAAACTTTACCCCAAATTATTTCTACTGTCGCTCATTCGAGCTACTTGACCTGTGAACCTCAATCTCCTAGATACAATAACCCCTTAAGGTAGACACTAGAATATGGAACATTGAAAATGACGAGCTAATAATTTGTACGTAATGTACCAGACATGCGCATATTACCACACGTTATGCCAGGAATGAAAGGGACGAAGAATATTATCCACCGTCTTGCATGTTACATAAACCTTGACAACTTTAACATTCGCTTGAAGTTATACAATAGTTCATACTTTATAACCGGAACACTAAAGTGTCGCTCGGTTAATTTCACTGTCACAGTGCAACAATATTGGGAAATTTTAATACCGAACGCTATTGTTCTGGACATATTTGAACATTTCGTGTTGGCGAGCGTGATAGCGTTCATTCGCAGAACTAGTCATTATCTCCGTGACGTAATACTTGTCAACATTTCTTGGAAATAATAAAATATTTAGACAAAAGTATATTTTTTCATTCGTTTTTCGGCGTTATTCTTCGAAATTGAAACATAAGGAACAGTGCTCTGTTAAAGTAACTGTCATAACATAATTTTCAGGGATTTGGTAAACGATAGTTAGTTGAGGTTAGGATTTCTGGATTTGAATTAATGCTATAAATAATTTGTATCATGTCCACCGCTGTTGTCTCGAGGTAGCGTGCTGTCTTGTCACGCAGCGGACCCGGGTTCGATCCCCGGTCGGGAGAGTTTCCTGGGTCAGGCTTTTATCGGGGTTTTTCCTCACCTGTAAGACAAATATCAGGGAAACTTTAAGGCCCAAACGCTCCCCGAATATCATATAGCCATGGCCATCGCAATCATTATTCATATTCATCTTAGATTAAGTTAGGATTAAGGACTCTCCTGGCGAACCACTATCATCATCACCCATCTTATCATCGGGGCAACGTAACCCCGCCTTCCAGGCGCCCCAACATTAAAAGTGGGTTATAATTACGCCAATGCCAGGAGAGATCACCAGTAATGTCCAAAAAGGACAAAACTGGGGCATTAAAAAATAAATTTTATTAGTGTAATATTTTGGTTTAAAATAAACTCCTCGCTGACGTTTACAAATTAATAACAGCCGTAAGGTTTTATTGGAATTATCATAAGTAATGCCACGAGTGATTTCCAATTTATTTAGAGAATTTGGAAATCAAGAGTGGCATTTGTTAGGACTATTTAACGAATAAAATTAAGCTGTTTACTCACAAATCATTATTTAAATATAGTTATTTTAAAATATTTATATATTTAATGTAAACGGCGATGTTTGAAAACAAATAAGAAACGATTGGTACGCTTCATTTGTTCATCACTGCAACCAGATCATATTATTTATTGCCAAAGGAACGCAATATTGTAATAATGCACTCTAGTGGAGAAAAAATGAAACACGTCAAACTGTATATTAATTCATTTCTGATGTCCTATGATGTAAATATGACAATATTTTTTGGAATGTTATTACCTGGGAAAAAATACCTTTAAGAAAGTGCAAAAGTGGTTTCTTTTTTTAGTGATATAATCAATTGCTACAAATGTTTTTTATATTAACACCCGCATGCGCTATTTGTTGACATTCATGCACTATATATACATTCTGGTAGCCGTATTTCTTATAGTCAGTCACTGAAAAATAATGCTATGACCTATTCAGGATGTAAAAAAAGGAGGTGCTTTCTTTATTATAATAAACTTTAGTTGGTAAATTCTAGGCGAAACACGACTGTGATTGATTGTAATTCGAAAATCATTTAAATGTGATTGGTCTTTGAATCCCATTTGGGGCATGAGTTAAATAGTCTGGTAAAATGTAGTATATAACAGTTTTTCAGAGCATATAACAGGGAACTTATAGACTAAACTTCCTTCTAAAGTTGTTATTTTGATATAAGACACAGTTCCTCTTTGTTTTCCCTTTCAAAACTCTTATTTTGACGATTTTAATGTCTCTGTGAAGTAACAACTAAATTTTAAAAATAAGTGTCTTCTGTTAATTATGATTATTTCATTGTGCATTGTAGCGCAACTGGACACTTACCGTAAAAAAGCAGCGAATAACTTAATAATTACTGTTGTCGGATACAATTTTGGTCAAAATAAAGTATGAAAAACAGGAAATTAATTAATTAGAAGTGGAAATAAACATAATCTAAAATAAGTTATATTGGCATTATATAGCAAAGGTACCTATTAATTATGGTCACAACAATTTTCGGGAATGAGTTGTTCATATCTGACGTGTTACTCTGGTTCAGACGTTATCGGTGCCGTCTTCAATTCTACTAAGACAGAGGATTCCAATTTCCTGCACCTTCGAAACTTAAGGTAACATTTGTAACATAAAATAATGTAACGCAAGCTAATCTAACCACCGAACTATAAATAATCTCACTGGCACCTTCAAACTCATAGATTCTTGCCCGCGCGGTCACAAGTTCATCCCTATCCTGAGCTAATGTCTTATCCAAATTATAGCATTTTTAATTTCTAATATGTGCTACAACAATCATGAGTCTTGACGATGTAGGATATATTATGGAAGATAATCGATAAGAATCGAACAAGTGGCCCGTTGTAACATGCATTGATAGGCCTGCTCATCTACCCTAAACTAGCCATTTAATTTTACTAAGGAATTTAACAACTCAGTACAATAGTGTCGTAAATCAAATCCTGGCGTTAGAGGGCCTACTAATTTCCATAAGACCTCTTGAACGTGAGGCTCTTTTCCATGGCGTAAATTATAAGAACAGGATTTTTATGGCTTCAAAAATTAATTGATCCTAGCGGGTCTGAACTCGTGAACTTCGGAGGCGTGCATGGTAAGCATTAGTTCAGGACCAACTGGAATGATTCTGAACTAACCTTGAAGATAAATTTAGGATCCCATGCTATACTCAAAACAGTGAGCTACCGTACTTAATCTTTATAGGAAACCATATATAATAAGAACAGTTAAGTCTCGAAGACTGCGATGGGCAGGATATGTAGCACGAATGGGGAATGAAAGAGATGCATGGAACCTTCTTGAAGGAAAACCAGAGAGAAAATGCCCTTCACCGGTGTGGAAAGCAACGGGAAGCTATTATCGCCTCACTATGATGCTTAACAAGCGGCTCGCTTTATTTCCCCGCAGCTGTTATATGTTATTAAAATACAAAGACCTCGACTGCGCGACTACGATGATGTTGCCACATTGCCATTCTTCACTCAGTTTCAATTAAAACTCGGAACGATGTGGAACATTGGATCCAATTATAAAATTATAGGCCTATACCGTGATTAATGGTATAATTATCAGTGATTTATTGTGATATGTAGCTTCAATAATAATACAATATCATCATATTATATTAGTTTAATATATATGCCTAAGTGATTTCAACATGTGGCGGCCATGGGAAAATATTTCAGACCGAACAGTTAATAATAATAATAATAATAATAATAATAATAATAATAATAATAATAATAATAATAATAATAATATATAATAATAATAATAATAATATTTTCAGCATGATTTTGTACAGATATTAAATTCATGTAGACCTACAAGCTATATAATGTTGGAATTAAATTATTTAATAAATAAATATGTATATAATTTTAATTTTAAAACTTAAACAATACCAAATAATAACATAAAAATTAAATAATAACATAAATAATCCATGTCTTCTATCCTTGTGTAATAAACGCCCATAGCGCCATGAGAAACATGATAACACCGCATGTCAAGTATTGCCGCGCGGCACCCGCTTTTATAAAACTGTTAACCATCAGAGTGAGGCGATAATACCACATCTATTATTGCCTAGTAAAGCTGCAAAGCATAGCATGAAAATGCTATCATTGCAGTGAAAGACCTGCCCTCCGGCAGAATTACTATGGATAGATAGCCTATATTATGTATAACACGTCCATATAAGTTATATGGGAGAATTATGAAATATATAATTACGATTTTAATACATTAAATAAATATTTATTTCATTATTTAATTATTATGCTTACACAATGCACAATACTTCAGAATTTCAATTGTTTCAAATGGCTGCTTCTCCTATACAATTTCTGAAGCATCAGGGGAGAAACAAATTAGTTTGAATGTTTACACACAATTTAATGAAAAATATTCTATATTAGACTTTGAGGATGTGGTAAAAAAAACAGCAGAAATTACAGATAAGTGAGCATTGAGTATATATACTGTTCGTAGACCTAATGAAATGGCAAATAAATTATATCTATCGGCAACATGGAAAAAGCGTAAACGTAGATTAGTTAGGCTCACATAGGCCTATGACGTTTTGTCATAAATAAATACGAATTAGAAGTTTTTAATTATTGGTACCATTTGATCTAGTATTCAGTCTTATTTCCCGTAAAATACGATGTAGCCTAAGAAAGATGTTTCTACCAGTATTATTATTATTATTATTATTATTGTTATTATTATTATTATTATTATTATTATTATTATTATTATTATTATTATTATTATTATTATTATTATTACTATTATCCGAAATTTATAATCCCTATTTCACCTAAGGTAGGCCTACATTAGGGTTTTAGTTTGTTTCTAAGGTGTGAGCCACTATAACATTTTATATAAAATTTAATATTTTTATGAACTTTATTCATAAAACATTGAAAAGTCTGTAGTTCGTTTCTGTTATAAGCACTTCTGCAATTGGTGGTTCACTTAAACAGGCGGTGTTATTTAAAATACATGAGAATTCGAATCTTTCGTTCCAGAACAAAGGACAAATATAATATGTTCAGCGCTTTGGTTGCTAATGCCATCATTACAATTTGCATTTTCTCTGATGTTAAATCTCTGGAGGTATTGGCCAAAATTACCGTGCCCAGTGACGAATTGTGTTAGTATAAAATTTGGAACAACGTGTTTGCATTTTATTCTGCTATAGATACTTGGAAAGAACAATTATCGTGTTAGTGTACCGTGGTACCATTGGGCCACACGTTGTTCCATCTTGCAATTATATGTTTCTTTATTTGTGACTTCAGAAAAGAAATATGCCAGAGATTATATTCATACTGTGAATTAGAATCTGCTGCAGATTTGGCTAAAACATCCACACGTTTCCTGATATCCCACAATGTCCACGTACCCATGACAGACAAATATGTTTTGAACTTTGCTTCATGTTTTCCCTAATCTCGAAAGCTATTGGGTTATTGTTATATTTATGATTAATTGCTTTCAGGGCTGTTTATGAATCGCTGAGTATTCAAGAACTTGTGTCATTTATTACACACCATTTAACAGCTTCTTTTACGGTTAATAATTCTGCCTGAGAAATGGAATACTGTGGAGAAAGTCTGAACAAAGCTGAGGAAATTTTTGACGAGTTCTCATAAACTACAAACGCACAACCAACTGCAATTTCTTTTTCATCGTTGCTTATTACTCTTGAACCATCTGTGGAAATGAAATATTGGTAAATTTGTTTGCAGTAGGCCTAGTCCATACTTTAGTGTTTATACCATTGATTTTTTTTTATTGTAAGACTATGTTTTCCCTTTACAGAGATTTAGGCGTTCTCCCCCTACAGGGAAGAAATTGAACCATACTAATTTAGTTACATTCATTTTGAGTGGTCCGTGGTCAGCGTTCCGTCTCATACTGACATCTAGGAAACCAAGGTAGTACTAGGACGGGAAAATTCGGTAAATTTTGCTTAGAGGCCTTTTCATTCAGGCTTAAGGATTTTTTACGAACCTGAAAATCTTCAGACTCGGGACCCATGCCTTAAAGTCCCTCCCGGAGGACTTGCTCCTTGGATTTTTCCGTCCTAAAAAATCCATCGACCGGGTTTGAACCCGCGACCCTCGGGACCAGAGGCAAGGAGCATAACCACTAGTCCACCGCTATACCATTGATATTCCCATAGAAAATTCACACATATGGCGGGTAAAAGTAGCACCAAGGTTTTTCCCAATGGACGGAATAATATCTTATGCAAGTTTTTTCACAGTACAACTGGAACTTAGCTCTGGTGCAGTATAATACAATTACCTGATAAAGCTCTCCTCAGGTTTTTCATTAGTACCGTCTCTAAAAGTAAGACACATTAAATCCAAGAAACAAGCCGCTGCTGCCTCTGCCGCCGCCATCACTGCCACTAGTATTACGACAGCGAATACCAGCTGGGAAGTCACTATTATTATTAGAAGTATACACAAACAATTTGTCAGCGATGTGCGCCAGCAGGTGTGGTTTAGTGACCTTTCAGTTCAGCTGACATTTGGAAGTCGTGGTAGGAGTACGTGGATGGGTCCGCGGACAAATGCATCTCCAGATGCGAGACTATGATTGACGCTGTCGGCGAGAGGAGTGGTAGAAAGATAGAGTAGGTGTGTCCGGATATTTTTAGTATTTGCGCAGCGGACATTTTATTTGGCTTTACATTTAATGGAAATGTTGAAGGCAGTTAACAACAACGATCATCTGATATCTATGACTAGAGCATGGAACTCACTTCCCAGTCATGTCAGGGACTGTCAATCGCTGTCATTATTTAAATCCAAATTAACTGATATATTAAGTTCGACACAATGAAACCATTAACTGCATAACAACTATATAGAGGATTCTAAAAATAATAATCTAAGTAGCTACTTACTTTATTTTATATAATTTTAATTTTATTAAATTCTATGTGTTCACCGCTGTGGTCTCGAGGTAGCGTGCTGCCTTGTCACGCAGCGTGCCCGGGTTCGATCCCCGGTCGGGGCAGTTTTTCTGGGTGAGGTTTTTATCGGGGTTTTTCCTCACCTGTAAGACAAATGTCAGGAAAAAAACTTTAACGGTCCCCGAAATCATGTGGCCATCATCTTCATCATCCTCATCATTATCATCATCACCATCATCCTTCACCGGTGTGGAAAGCAACGGGAAGCTACCACACCTACACAATTCTCTAGTAAAGCTGGAAGCATAACATGCAAATGCTATTGCAGTGAAGGACCTGCCTCCGGACAGAATTACTATGGATGGAAATTCTATGTTTTTGTTAGTATTAGCTAGTATTAGATCACATCATCATTGTATTCTGTTTAGTCTGAATTTTAATAATATATTAAAATTTTAATATTATGTAATTTTTGTATAATTCTACTATTCGCTGATTGAGTGGAAGAGAAGGCCTTATGGCCTTAACTCTGCGAGCTAAAATAAAGCATTATTATTATTATTATTATTATTATTATTATTATTATTATTATTATTATTATTATTATTATTATAAATGAAAACGCACCCAGTGCGTGCAGCCACCTCTACCGGATTTTCAGTGAAACACCAGTTTTGAATCGTACTGATGATGGGACTAGTCGCGAAAGCGCTACAGATAAATAACTAATAAAGTTTAGGAGACGGATTTTTAGGTAAATATTTGATAATTTTATATTTTAATTTTGAATAATACCTCAACGGAACTTTATCATGAATCTTATTAATGTTTACATCCATTAATAATAATAATAATAATAATAATAATAATAATAATAAGTGTAAATTCTATAATGTTACTTTTCAAAAATGATATGTAAGTTAGTTCAGTACACTGTTTCTATAATAGTTCAGTTGTACTTTTGCCTGGATTCCATAACTATATTTCCAAGTAAAGATTTTTTCCCCTTCCAGTTAAACTATAGATTTGTTTAAATGGCAGCTGTAGTTGTTTAAATTGCTACAATACTGCACATCTGTTAGATGCGTAAACAAGGAAGTATCAGATATTATATATGACTTATAAGGTAATCATACACGTACATGGAGAAACTCGTCTCACTGCAAATCAGAGTAAAAAGTACATATCCGCATTTATAAGGATTTCCTGTTTTACAGATCTTATGGCTTATTTCCGATAATTCACAAGATGTGTTCCATATCCTGTTATGTAAATCATTATGATTCCTCAAAAATAATATTATGTGTTTTACAAAAGAACAAGTCAGTACGTGATCCGCATCCTATCTGGCAAACTTTATATCATACATCATAAAATGGGAATGAAATATTACTTTTCTCTAAACATGCGATGTCTGCATATGAGTTTTATTTCAACCTTATTTAACCATTTTTCAGAGCCAAACTTTAATTTTCCTTTGGAAAACTAGAATTCCCTACCAAACAATATTTGGACCTACATCATTTTACAATAATTTTAAATAAATATGAATTTATCTGCCTTAATTTTAGTTTCATCTTCTTTGAGATTTTTTAGTAAGGTTAGTCCTCACAACAGGTTACTGGCCTGAAGTAAGCAAGTCCAGTGGTGGGGTTGCCACCTTAGGCCTCTGGACAGGCGCGATTAAGATACAGCATTTTTACTAATATCTTGATGGAACGGTTACCGCCGTGACCCACTAGGTCTATCACATGAAAGGAAGAAGAAGAATTTTAGTTTCATATTTTAACTAGTGTATACACAATATACATGTTTTAATTGGTAGATTCTTTATAATTAAATTATTATTAGTACAAACAAATAACTAACTAAAATTAATTAAAAATCAGAATATAGTAAACCATATAAGATCCCTCAGAAATGGTTGGCTTGGACATTTGATAAGAATGGATGATCACAGACTGGTCAGTAAACTCTACAAATAGAAATCCATAGGAGGCAGAGCTGTTGGAAGACCGAAGATCAGATGGGAGGATGACATAATGAACGATCTAAAGAAAATGAAAGTGACTAATTTGAATATGACAAGAGACAGATTGGCATGGAGGAGTATTGTTGAGAAGGCCAAAACTTTCACTTTTGAAATTGTCGTGCTTTAAGATGATGACGGTGATGATTAACTAATACCCGGCGTGCGCTGCTACGCCGAAATAAATGAAAATTAATGTGCTTTTATGTTTAATTGAATAAGTAAAAGGAAAAATAATTATAAATATATATATTTTTAGATACCCCGTGCTGATTACCCGGCGTTGCTAGAATCTACTTATCCCGATCCTCTTGACATAAAAGAGCTGAAATACGAAAATTAATGTGTTTTATGTTTAGTTAAATAAGTAGAAGGAAAACTGTATATTGTAATTATTTTTAGATAGAAATATAGCAGCAAATCGTCATTTCTTACTTTCTAGGTGAGTCCGAAGTTCGAATAATGTGTAGTTACGAATGTAGAAAATATTAAAGTGTTTGAAATTATAAATTCCTGTCTCTCGGAAACCTTGCGTGATGGAGAAAAACCGATAATATATTTGACTTCTGGAGAAAAAGTACTATCAGAATCACATATGTTTCTTTCTTAGACAAAAACAAAAAGTTCATTTTTTGTTGCTCAGTGTTATTTTTAACTAAAGAATAGAATAGCTACAAACCTCAAGAGATTTCGGACTTTTCATTGTGTCTCGAATCTATTACAAATAATATAGAACAGATGCAAATAAATCCCTAGCAAACTCGGAACTTTTCCTTGGCTCTTGAATTCCCAATGAGTTCCAGAGCCAATGAAAAGCTTCGACGTCGCTTGGGTTTCATTTAGGCCTACATTTACTACATTCATTAATTGAAAAATTTAAATCTGAAAGTAATGTGCCACATAAAACACTGTAACTAACTAACTCCCTGGCACCACCGAAAACAAACCAACAAACAAATTTCGTTTTTATATATTAGATAATACATCACAGTTATTCTAACAACAATCAAGTTTCCGAAGAAGGCAATGTCAATTGTTTCACTGGTTTTCGTCACCGTGTATGTTGTGGCAGGAAGTTAGGCATAAGGGAACCTTAGGCTGACAACATTGTGATAAGAGTTTATTGGAATCGTAATCAATCCGGAATAAACATCCGACTATTTTTTATTCTGAGAAATATATTTGCGTAAAAACAGCTAGTTGGCATGAAATATAGAAATAAAATAATTATTAATCTTCCCATACATCAGTAAATAAGAAATTATTTACTCTGTTGAATAAATACTTTAGAAATGTAAATATTTAAGTGATATAAATAAATTTCTAGTTAAAATATATTTGAATAACCTTATTTTCTATGAAAACATAAACGAGTAATCTATATTTAGTTGATAATTAAAACAGTCAGGTGTCAATTGAATACTACTACTACTACTACTAATAATAATAATAATAATTATTATTATTATTATAATTGTAATAATAATGTATAATAATTATAAAAGACATTGAAGAAATCCAACTAAGATGGTATGGGGCATATATTGAGAAGAAGGGACACAAAAGCAAGAAAGAAATATTGAAATGGATACCTCCTGGAAAAGGAAAACGTGGTAGACCAAAGCCAACGTGGATAAAGGGAATTCAAGACAATATAAAGAAGAGAAATATGATAGAAGCACACACGCAAGATCGGGAAGTGTGAAAGAAAAAAATGGTATAATTTGATAACTCTGTATAGGCCTATAACAGAAACAGTGCTGAAATAATAATAATAATAACAATAATAATGTATTTTTTCCGTAACCGCAAAACAAAACCCAACTGGTATATGGAAACTGATAAAGACCTAATAGAATTAAAGATTACATAAAGTTCTCTAATCATCGAACAGTTTTCAAAGATAAATCTACACGAAAATCTAAACCTATTATTCCGGAAGAAGGAAAGAAAACAGGAAAAGAAGATCAAGAATAAAATCAATGAATTCTGAACAAACATTCGATGAGCTAAAAAATATAGAGGTGTCATTGCACATTATTATATAACAGAAACAGTATATTGAGATGCGAGGTTGGCAAGTGGTTTTTACAGAATCGAGGAAAATGTTTTAAAACCGAGCGATAACGAGGTTTTTAATTTCCGAGATTCTGTAAAACACTTCACAAACGTCCGTTGTACATTATTTTTTGCGCGATGGTGTTTTCAAAACAATAAATAGTAGTAAAATAATAACATATTTGTTGGAAATATTTGCGTTCATTATGGACAATTGACTAACGTTAACAGTGTGGGCAATGTTTATTAATTGAAACAACAAGAGACCGTGAGACCAATTTAGTAATAAATTGGTGGCAAGTACGTATTTATTGTTTTTTATTGTTTCAAATAAAGTTCAGTTCATTTCAATTGCAGTGATTTGTTTCGTATAATGTATATTAACACTCCTTTTGGATTTTTTTTTGTATATACATTGTATGTGGTATACCTAGAGGGCATTGGTTTTACTTCCCGCACGCGTGTTTGTAATTTAATATGTAATATTACAGTAGGCCTATAGTTTTTTATTACAGCATAGTTATTTAGGTTGGCAATCCCGAAATGTAAGAAGTTGAACTTTCAAGCATGGTCGCCATTGCTGTAAGTACGACAAAACGCACAATTTCGGAAAAAAAAGTATTAATTTGATTGAACAAAATAGCGTAGAAAAGTAAAAGTAAGCCGTGGTGAAGTGAAGAACATTCTTCTTTACAGTTTCAGTGGCTGTTTTTTTTTTAAATTTTACCATACTCGATGTAATTAAATAAGCTGTCAAGACAGTATAAACTGAAATGGTAAAATTGACCCTGGAGCATTAAAATGGACCATGTCCATTTTGTGACATTTCGAGTAGACTGGAATGTTCTTTCATATACTGGTTTAAATCATATATTATAAATAGTACACATAGAACAAAATATTTTATTTACTTTAATATATACTTGGAAACACTATAAAAATACAATTATAAACATACTCTTGAGCTGTCGTTAGATGTACTCACTCCAAATGCACCAAAAGTGGTTATGGATGATTTTAATAACCTATTCTAGGGCTCAATTCAACTAATAGATGTGATTTTTTTTTCAAATGCCCCAGGTTTGTATTTCGACATTCCTGGTTTCTCTCCTGGCATGGCGTACTTGTAACCCACTTCTGAGCTTGGGGCGCCTGGAAGGCGGGGTTACGTTGCCCCGATGATATAATGGGTGATGATGATAATAGTGCGCCAGGAGAGTCCCAATTCCTAAGCTTAACCTAAGATGGATATGAATGATGATGATTGCGATGGCCACATGATTTCGGGGACCGTTTGGGCCTTGAAGTTTTCCTGACATTTGTCTTACAGGTGAGGAAAAAACCCCGATAAAACTTCACCCAGAAAAACTGTCCCGACCGAGCCCGCTGACAAGGCAGCACGCTACTCCGAGACCACAGATGTGATAATAAAAATAGTAATAATACTAATAATAATGTTTCATTTATTCTGGCAGTCAAGACCATAAGGCCTTCTCTTCCATTCAATCAGCACAAATTAAAAATACATGTTTATAGCATACAGTGAGTTTCACTCGATTTGCGGCCACTGTATGGGCATTGATGACTCAACACTTTTCCCGCTATCGGCCGCAGGTCGAGTGAAACTCGCTGTATATACACTATACTTATTATAAAGAGTTAAAAATATATTAAAAGTTACAATGTAAATTTCATGTACAAACAATATTTTATACGATAAACATAATAGTAATAGTAATAGTAATAATAATAATAATATAATTGATTATAATAATAATAATAGTAGCACCAATTAATACACGTATCGTATACCTTACACGGGGTAATGATCAATGTTAAGTTAGAACAAATATAAATTTAGATTTATTTAAAATTTGTTAACGTCCGGCAGTCCCTGATTTCCTGTGATAGGAATGTGATGTCCTATGTTGCGGTATATTCAGCAGGATATTATGTTGTGATCGTGTGTTGAAATTATGGTTGAAGAATAGATACTGAGAGGCTAAATAATTTGGAATCGAGGTATGAAAAATCTTAAATAAGAGAATTAGAAAGAGAGCAATTTTCTTCTATCTGTAAGATGTAGCCATGACAATTCGTAGAAATATGGAGAAATAGGATCACATTTTCGGAGATTAAATATGAATCTAACACACATTATGAACACTCTGCAGACAATCCATCACTTATGTTGGTTAATATTGTATACTTGTAAAAATTAAAATATTAAAAGTTTAAATAATTCGGCCGCGGTTGACTAGTGATTATGCTCCTTGCCTCTGGTCCCGAGGGTCGCGGGTTCAAACCCGGCCGGGATCGATGGATTTTTTAGGACGGAAAAATCCAAGGAGCAAGTCCTCTGAGAGGGACTTTAAGTCGTGGGTCCCGAGTCTGAAGATTTTCAGGCTCGTAAAAGATCCTTAAGCCTGAATGAAAGGCCTCTAAGCAAAATTTACCAAATTTTCCCGTCCTAGTACTACCTTGGTTTCCTAGATGTCAGTATGAGGCGGAACGCTGACCACGGACCATTCAAATGACATCTATACGAAAACAAATGCAACTAAATTAGTGTGGTTCAAATTCTTCCCTGTAGGGGGAGAGCGCCTACATCTCTGTTAAGGGAAACGTGGGCTTACAAGAAGACAAGAAAAGTTTAAGCTCTGATATGGTAAACGATCTAGAGCTTCAAAAAAGTCAAGGAAATGAATACATTAGGTTGGTAAATTTTAATGGTGGATAATTGACTTATCTAATATATCAACATGGCCGAAAAGGTAATGGAATAACACTATCTTCCAAAAAAAAATGTGTTTACAGAAGTAACCATTTCAAACTGATTTCTACGCTTGACGTAGAGTTTTTTTTAAAGTTAACACTAATTGACACTTTTTTGCTAAACTTTCATGATTGGTTTGCGTTAATGAAATAAAAATACGTTTTTCGTGCTACTGACTTTTTTTTCTCTCCCTCTCTCGACAGAACATTAAACACGTTTGAAATTTTCCAATGTGTATTTTACACAGTATTTTTTTTGCGAAATTACATGGGTGAGAAATTTTTTTGGAGGGTTTGGTACGTGATAGGCATGTGAAACCGTGTGATTATTCACTGAGCGATTTGACACGTGTTCCTACATTTGCATTTCATTTATACTCTATATGCGGGATTTGTCCCTCTTTTATCTATTATTACGCTTCATTCGCAGATAAAAACTTTTAACAAATTCAGTTTTCCACTTAACTAAGTGAGCCTTGTTAACTTATTACAAGCAACAAATAACGATGGTAATGTACTTTACAGGTGCTCTTGTCACCCAAACTTCTTATAAAACGTCAAACTAAAATGTATAAAAAAAGGTGTTTCTTCCACTTATATTACACAGATGCAAAACATGGTCTCTTAATAATAATAATAATAATAATAATAATAATAATAATAATAATAATAATAATAATAATACTTTATTTATTCTGGCAGAGTTAAGGCCATAAGGCCCTCTCTTCCACTCAACCAGCACAAATACAAATAAATATTCGACAAATATTGATATACACTATACTAATTATAAACGGTTAAAGATACAATAAATGTAGCAATGTAAATGTCATGTACAAACAACATTTTATAGGGTAATAACAATAATGATACGATAATAATAATAATAATAATAATAATAATATATAATAATAATAATAATAATAATAATAATAATAATAATAATAATAATAATAATAATAATATAAATATGATACATTATACGGGAAACACCAATTAATATATATATATCTTACACTGGATAATAATGAAGTCGAGGAGAAAAATATTGCATGTTTTGAGAACAAAGTAGAGCCTACTTGGGTAAACTAGTTACAACTAGTGGTAAATAAATATTTAAATTATTGGCAATTGTTCATCCTTGGTAATTGAAATAGGGACAATATATATCTAACGTTCTAATTTTTTAACATTAAAAAATAGATGAATAGGTATTTTTGTTGTTTGACTTTCTTGCCCGAGGCATCTAATTTTGCAGAATATTCGTGTCATTATATGGCACATAAAATCATTATGCTTCTGTCTTACGAACAATTAACTTCTTATTGCCATTATAAAACGTCTTCCCTGTCTGCGCTATTTCAAGCAATTAACGTTAATGCTATGCATGGCTAGATATATCCATACAAGGCAGATCCATGAATAAAAACTAATTTATCATGAGGATGATAAATGTTCAAACGTAAAAAATACTATGATCGCAGTCTTCAAGGATTAGAGGTCAAGCGGTCATTAGTAAATATTCTCTCCAAAACCTGAACAATTTTACGAATTAATAAAGTAATATAAATTATAATTGCTAGGTCTATATTTTATATTTGTTTCTGACAAGGTACTTGCATAATTGTAAGCAATCATTTTGACATTTACCTTGTACGTAACGCAAAAATAACACTGAGCAACAAAAAATAAACTTTCTTTCTTGTCTCAGAAAAAAATATGATTCTGATAGTATTTTTTCTCTTGAATTCAAATATAATATCGATTTTTCTCCATCATGCAAGGTTTCCGGGAGACAGAAATTTCCATAGCTGAAATCTCCTGATGAAAGTGTTCCCCGTTTTATTTTACAATGGGCATGGGACGAAGAGGACGTTTATTAAAAAATAATTCTTTAAATTTATTATTGTGAAATTGAAGTAAAAAAACTGTTGGTGATGTGAGAATGGTCACGCCAGGATATCGATATGGGGAGGTATGAAAACACGATAAAAAACTGCATTAAGTAAACTATTGGTACTGATGAAACAAAAATCATGTTGACAGTGTAATGGAATGACAATAATAATTATATCAAAATTATTTATTAGAAAAATTAGAGATGAGTACCATATCATAACTTTTCACGCGAGGAGGTAAAATTTGGAAATTGAATACAATTTACTCCCTTCTTATTTAAAATGTTCTAGCATATACTGCAACTGAAAATATATAAAACTATTATTCTACCAGCTATATGATATGGATACGAAACATGAACTCTTACTTTAAGGGAGGAAAGGAGATTACGAGTATATGAGAATAAAGTTCATAGGAATTTTTTTGGACCAAAGAGAAATGAACAGATAGATTAATGGGAAGATTACATAACAGTAGTCTTTATAAGAAGCCAGATATAATAAGAACAATTGAGTCTCGTAGACTGCGATGGGCAAGACACGTGGCACGAATGGGGAATGAAAGACGTGAAAATCTTCTTGTAGGAAAACCAGAAGAAAAACGCCCAGTTGGCAGAGCAAGAATGAGGTGGAAGAATAACATTAAGTATGAGTTGAGAGAAGTAGATCATATAGGGAATGATTGGAAAACATTATTCAGGATAGGGATGTATGGAGAGCTTATGTCCGCGCGGCCATGAACCTATGGGTTCGATAGTGCCAGTGAGTTACTGCATGTATAAAGTTTGGTTATATCTAGAAGTTTGAGAATTTCTATTGTATTTGCCACCCCTCGAGTTTGATCCGAAATAACTGCCTAGGCAGCCTTAATTTGTAGAGCGCGTAGGAGATATGTACTTGGAATCCCTATTCAGTTGCTAATGTTTCTTTTTTTAGCCAACAGACTGTCAGAGTACATAACAAATTATAATATAAAATTATGTAGCTTTTATACAGCCTCCTTAACTAATAAAATTATTAATACATTGTAGGCCTTTCGGGACCATTCCCATCCTTAGCAGAAGGCTGTACGTTACTTTCCAGCTAATATCCACGGTTAACATTTTCAATGCGAGTAGTATGCAAGTATTTGCAGTTGCGGGGACAAGCCTACTTGCAAGGACCCTTACCCCAACCCCTAAGTTTGCCTGCGCAAGCTTTATAGGTCTTGTCTGAATTAAGATGGAACAAGTTCTACTTGAGATGAGAACAACCCAATTAAGAAACCAAATTAAAGCACAGAGACTAGTTCATGCTAATCAAATATGTCTCTATATTGCCATCGCTAGCCATTAACAGCACCCACTCCAAGTCTCTTCGAAAGTATCGTGCCGCAGATTTATTTTATTTATCATGAATGAAATACGGTTGAATGTTGCTCTTAAGTCTCTGATTTCAGGCTTGAAGTAATTTTACTTTCTGTAAATCTAACACTCTAGACCCTGTGTTTCACTTCTTTTCAGAAGACAGGCATATTCACGCTCTACAAAGTTGATAGACTACAGCTGGGTATAAATATCCGAATCACTAAACCAGAGGCGAGCATGATAGCCATATACTACTAACAAGGGAACTGTCAACCACTGCATGGCCAAACCTACCTTGAAAATTCTCCCAGAGAAGCGGTGTGATGTACCAAGACCGTGTCGAAAAATGATATGCCATTTCAAAATGCAAGGCAAAGAAATCGAAGCCAGGATCCACCAATGGCAGCCCATTGTAAGAAGCAGATGTACACCCCTACATGAGTTAAGCACAGAGTGAAGTGTGGCGGGACGCGGGACCAAATTAAAGCACAGAGACTAGTTCATGCTAATCAAATATGTCTCTATATTGCCATCGCTAGCCATTAACAGCACCCACTCCAAGTCTCTTCGAAAGTATCGTGCCGCAGATTTATTTTATTTATCATGAATGAAATACGGTTGAATGTTGCTCTTAAGTCTCTGATTTCAGGCTTGAAGTAATTTTACTTTCTGTAAATCTAACACTCTAGACCCTGTGTTTCACTTCTTTTCAGAAGACAGGCATATTCACGCTCTACAAAGTTGATAGACTACAGCTGGGTATAAATATCCGAATCACTAAACCAGAGGCGAGCATGATAGCCATATACTACTAACAAGGGAACTGTCAACCACTGCATGGCCAAACCTACCTTGAAAATTCTCCCAGAGAAGCGGTGTGATGTACCAAGACCGTGTCGAAAAATGATATGCCATTTCAAAATGCAAGGCAAAGAAATCGAAGCCAGGATCCACCAATGGCAGCCCATTGTAAGAAGCAGATGTACACCCCTACATGAGTTAAGCACAGAGTGAAGTGTGGCGGGACGCGGCGTGGACGGCGGGTAGTGTTTTACAGTCTACCAATACAGGAGTTGTATACTTCCCTACAGTTTAAATGAGAGATTTAGCCCTGGATTTTAGTATTTTGCAGTTAAAAACGACAGATAGTTTTTGGATACTACCTTTGTACGTCACAATGCTTAAGATATTAAATATAAAATTTGTATCTGGTAAGTTAGTCGTCTTCAACTAAATTATTAAACTTTATCAAGTAGTTCCATTATGAAGGTCTTTCAAAAAACAACGTTTCATCTTCTGCATTTTAACTGGTACTGATGTTGTTGTGTAAGTTGTACAACGGGTTTTATGTCATACAACAACATCAGTTCCAGTTAAAATGCAGGAGATGAAACATTGTTTTTGAAAAGCCTCCATATTGGAACTACTTTATAAAATTTAATAATTTAGTTGAGGACGACTGACTTACCAGGTACCAATTTGATATTTAATATCTTATTACATAACCTTGAAATATCAAAAAGATACAACATGGAAATATCCTCACAAAAATAAAAAACAATGGCCTTCAAGGGTGCTCATCCAGTTCGGACAAAGATAATATTAGAATAAACCAATAGAACAAGTAGTAAGATATAACTTCCTAGGTTGCGAAATTTCATACACAGCGGAAACAGATATAAATAACAAACTAAATAAGTTTAACTATATAACAGGAACACTAAAAAGAACTTTGAAAAATAAAGCCAGGAAAGACTCTATAATGAAATTATACAAGACAATGGCAGTGCCTATTATTACTTATGAATCCGAAACATGGACAGTAACAACACAACAATCTGCAGGAATACAAGCTGCTGAAATGAGATTCCTCAGACCTATAGCGGTATATCAAAGGAAAGACAAAAAACATAACTCAGAAATAGACAACAACTAAAAGTAGAGGAATTAAACACAACAGTAGAGAAATACAGAACAAGTTGGAAAGAACACTTGGCAAGGATGACTGAGAATAGAATACCAAAAGCGCATGCAACTATTCACCACGAGGAAAAAGAAGTTTGGGAAGACCAAGAAAATATGGAAAGAGCAGCAATTTGGAGCCGAAACAGGCTAGAAAATAAGCCTAAACCGTGAAGAAGAAGAAGAAGAAGATTACATAACCTCAACGGTGCTTTAATATGAATTTTACAAGTGTTGATCACAATGCTTCTCTGGAAGAAATTTCAAGGTATGTTTCGTCAAGGAATGGTTGAAAGCTCCTTTGTAATTTCGACTCTGAAATTATATGACAGTAAATAACGTTTCATGGGATTACTAATAACTAGTTCTAGGCAAATGTATACCATTCGTTTAGGATCTGTTTGCTTCTGTAACATAATCGCATACCTATGTGGTAGGACTGTGTGTCATCAAGAAATCTAAAAAAAGCACCAGGTTCCAAACAAATTCCAAAAATAATTATGAATGTTCTAGCAGGTCGGAGAAGACGAAGAATCACATTGAACTGAAAGAATGATAATGGTTGTCACTTATCGGGAGCTGAATCTAAGATGGCCACTTACTTGTATTAAATTTTCAGTCCAAAATAAGCGAATAAACACGTGTTGGGACGACATGTCACGCACTTAAGTGTTCGCGTGACGTGATCACATTTCGTATTCATGAATAGCACATTTACAATCGCTTCTTTATTAACTCTCACTTGTTTAAAATTACACCCTGTGCTTGCAAAAATCGCTTAATATATTCCAACGCTCCTCCTATATTCTAATTAATGTACACAACATTGTAACATAACATTAAACACTGCCATGTTCATGAAGAAGTGCAGTTAACAAACTTAAAGACGATATATTAATCATCATTACATTAAGAGCAAAAGATTAATTAAACAGTAGTGAGTTTGAGGAATGAGGGAAATGTTGAGGAAGTCGCTGAATTCAAATACCTAGGAACAATAATCACAAATAGGAATGAGATGCACGAAGAAATTAAATATAGGCTCAATTCTGGAAATGCGTGCTATTATGCATTGCAGAGACTCTTGATGTCCCAACTCCTTTCAAAAAACTTTAAACTGAAAATATATAAAACTATTATTCTACCAGTTATACTATATGGGTGCGAAACATGGACTCTTACTTTAAGGGAGGAAAGGAGATTACAAGTATTTGAGAATAAAGTACTTAGCAAAATTTTTGGACCAAAGAGAGATGAACAGACAGGTGAATGGAGAAGACTACTGAACAATGAACCACATGGTCTTTATAGGAAGCCACATATAATAAGAACAGTTAAGTCTCGTAGACTGCGATGGGCAGGACATGTTGCACGTATGGGGAATGAAAGACTTGCATGGAAGCTTCTTGTAGGGAAGCCAGAGGGAAAACGCCCAGTTGGTAGACCAAGAATGAGATGGGAGAATAACATTAACTATGATTTGAGGGAAGTAGATTATACAGGGAATGATTGGAAAGCATTAGCTCAGGATAGGGATGTATGGAGAGCTTATGTCCGCGCGGCCATGAACCTACGGGTTCGATAGTGCCAGTGAGTGGGTGAGTAAGTAAGTAAGTAAGTAGTGAGTTTGGGGTAGATAAAATTCAGCACAACTCGAAATTTAAATTCCTCTAAGTTGAACACTCGGAAATAAAATGTGGGAACCTTGCACATAAATCCCATCATTAATCTCCATCGCCAGCAGTTTATCTGGAAGGAATTTAACAATATAACCGTCAAATTAATTAAGTAATAATAACTTTTATCTATCGCATTTAACTCTTTTCAAATATCCTCTTCCAATCTACTTTGGGTCTACCAATATTCCTTGCGTCTTGTGGATTACACTCCGATTGTGGGTGGAATAACCAATCATAAATTGTCTTCCCTGCGAAAGTAAATTCCAGGTTTCATCATAAGAGACATATTTTATTTTAACTGTTAGATTTAAATTTGATGAACCAGTGAGATCGAAAATTATTTTAGAAAACCAAAGTATAGAACAGGTGTCTAGTTTCAAATATTTGGGCTGCGAAATTACCTACAATATGGAAAATAAATAAATTTCAGACGGTGAGTGGAACAATGTCGGCCGCGGTGGACTAGTGGTTATGCACCTTGCTTCTAGTTCCGAGGGTCGCGGGTTTAAACACGGCCGGGGTCAATTAATTTTTTTAGGACGGGAAAATCCAAGAAGCAAAGTCCTCCGGGAGGGACTCTAAGCCATGGGTCCCGAGTTTGAAGATTTTCAGGCTCGTGAAAGATCCTTAAGCCTGAATAAAGTGGTCTCTAAGCAAACTTACCGATCTCAAAGTCCTAGTAATACCTTAGTTATCTGTTAGATGTCTCATTGGGTCGGTGTGTTGACCGCATGCCATCTCTGAGCAAATAAGGTAACTAAAAATTAACTTGGTCTAGTAACTCCTTACAAAGGAGAGGCTATGTCTCATCAATGGGCTATGCCATTATAGATATAGATGTGGAACAATACAGAGAACGTTCAAAAAACAAAATTAAAAGAAACAAAAATAAAAATGTATCAAGTTATGGCAATTCCCACAATATTGTATGGATGTGAAACTTGGGCTGCAACGAAAAAACAGAAAGATAGAATACGGACGGCGGAGTTGAGGCTCCTCAGACAAGTTAAAGGATGTACAAAACTTGGTAGAATTAGAAATGAGGATATAAGAGAAGAATCAGAAGTGCAGCCTTTATTGGATATAGTACGAATTATAAACAAAAGTGGATTGATCACATGAATGGAATGAGTAAGGAGAGATATCCATTGTTAACAAGAAATGATCAAGCATGGGGAAGACGTAAAGTTAAAAGACTTAGAAAATGTTGAGCTGATGCATTATGAAGTCGGAGCGCCTAATCCTTGGAGCGACGATTATGATGATGAATATGAACCATACTTCCGTATGAGAAAAATTCGAGTCTGCATTCTTCCCTGCAGCGTACAGCATTGGCATATCTGATATAGTAAACTTACACTTATGTGAAACCCAACATGTCTCGAAAGGGGCACATTATGTGGTATTTGAGAAAAGTTATAGGTTTATATAATTCATTAACGGATCATTAAAGCCAATGAAGGTGAGACCACAAGAATCTACACTCCTTAGCCAACAATACGAGAATGGGATAGGATGGTTGTGCATCGAACGAGTTTACACACAATTACATAAACCTATCTCTAGATATCGAAAGGTTAATTTATGCCTTCATAAGATGTAATGCTGGCAGATATTTTTTCTCTTTAATTACAATCGTTATAGAGTATTCAATAATTTCAAAGGATTTTTATTACTTTGCCTCTACAATAAAAAGCCCTGGAATATATAAATAACTCATTTTTCCATATATATATATATATATATATATATATATATACAGGGTGATCCAACAGGTGCACAAATTTCAGGAGGGGTCGAAATATAACAATATTAACTTATGGTCTGGAAAGTAATCCTGGGTCAGTACAAGCCTGGGAATGTTTGCATGGACAACAAATTATTTTCTGCACACACTTAAGCAAATGTAAATTTATTCACCAATTGGTTTTACAACACTAGATGTTCAAAATGCCTACCACCACATTGAATACAGGCATATTCTTCCACGTGAGCAAGAACTTCTTCTTCCATAGCGACTGTTCCAATCGTACGTGGCCGGCCTACATGATGCAATGAACGCAAGGAACCTGTCTCCCGAATCGATGGTGAACGTTTTAAAATGTTCGAGGATGTGGTTGACGTCTGTTCGGATGTTGTGAGCTGTACAGGCCTTGAGCTTCGCGTACATTACCATTCGCTTTACCATACATTAAAATGCATGTCTCGAAGTTCTGACAACTTGTATTCCATTTCCCAAAAACCACAAATCTTCAAAGTAATGCTGCAGTGGACCTCTACAATACACTATAGATTCCGTACTGAAATGAAAACAACCTACAGTGCGCACGAATGGCTGTCAGATGTGAACAGAAGAATATACAAGTACTGTACTGCACTAAACGGTATGACAACAGTCTTCATACATTCATAAAGTAGTGTATCGAACCCACTGCCTCTTTGAAAAGTAAGCTTAGACCCGCATTGAAGTTCCCGACTTTCTCAGGCTTATACTGACCCATGATTACTTTTCAGACCGTAATTTATTAATCAAAAGTTATTGTATTTCGACCCCTCTACAAGCTCCCGAAATTTGTGCACAACCTTTTGAATCAGCCTGTATATACGTTATCAGTATGTTTTGCGTATACAAGCAACTTTCATACCATTTAAATTGGAAGCCATTGGAAAAATCAAGAAATTAAAATATAAAATTATGAAATATTTACCTAAAAGGTCCTTCTCCTCAACTTAATTATCTGTAGCGCTTTCGGGGAAGTAGAAGTAACAGGATAAGGGTTCTTATCTGTCGACCCCGGATTCAATACTTGTGTTCCACTGAAAATCTGATAGAGGGGATTACTACCAGATTTTCAGTGGAACACCGGTATTGAAGCAGAGATCGATAGATAAGAACCCATACCCTGTTACTTCTGCTGATGATGGGATTAGTCCCGAAAGCGCTACAATAATTAATAATCCTTAAGTTGAGGATACGGACCTTTTAGGTAAATATTTCATAATTTTATATTTTAATTTTGAAAAATACATCAACGGAACTTTATCATGAATTTTATTAATATTGAATATCAATAAATACGAAAAATAAACTTACGTGTATAACAAATATCAAAATAGTAATATTTTATTGCAGTTGGAGACAAATATGAAGCAGCAGGTTGTGAACAGAATAGTCTGTTGGGTGCAGTTGACCATAGAAAATTTCATTATATGGTATGCCAGGTGGTATGCGGCTTATGAAGATGCACATGCATAGACATTTTTTGTGTGTTTATAACCGTCGCGTCGTCTAGAAAACTCCACGATTTTAACGACTCCCTTAATATCCATAGCAATAAAACAAATTTCTTTCCAGTAATATTTTACTCTTCATCCATCCACAGTAATTCTGTCCGAGAGCAGGTCCTTCACTGCAATCATAGCATGTTCATGATGTGCTATCAGTTTTACTAGGGAATTGTAGGTGTGGTAGCTTCCCGTTGCTTTCCACACCGGTGAAGGATGGTGATGATGATGGTGGCCATATGATTTCGGGGACCGTTTGGGCCTTAAAGTTTTCCTGGCATGTGTCTTACAGGTGAGGAAAAACCCCGATAAAAACCACACCCAGAAAAACTGCCCCGACCGGGGATCGAAACCGGGCCCCGTTGCGTGAAGGCAGCACGCTACCTCAAGACCACAGCGGTGGACTATTTTGCTCTATTGAAATTGAAATCCCTGATATTATATTAAAATACAGTATTAGTTAGAATTCTCTCTCGACTTCCGGGGAATTAAATTCGGTAAATTCGATCTTATTTTGTACGTATCAAAGATTTCTAAGATGATAATTTGTTATATAAAATCCACAAGGGCCATGAAGGTTTATGACGATCCATAATATAATTTAAATAGCTTACTAACTGGCCCAATCGAACCCTTAGGTTCATGGCAGCGCGGACATAAACTCTCCACACATCCCTATCCTGAGTTAATATTTTCCAATCATCCGCTTTATAATCTACTTCCCCCAAATACTGGTTAATGTTAATCTCCCACCTCATTCTTCGTCTACCAAATTGGCGTTTTCCTTCTGGTTTCCTATAAGAAGCTTCTATGCCCCTCTTTCACTCCCCATTCGTGCCACATGTTCTGCCCGTCGCAGTCTACGTAACTTAACTGTTCTTATTATATCTGGTTTCCTATAAACATTATGTGTCTCTTTGGTCCAAAAATATTCCTTCTTCTTCGTCTTTTCCCCACTTATAGGTTTGCCGTCTTTAGTTTCCATTTATTTTTACCATCATAATCTCCTTCTTCCAAATTCCTATCATCCATTATAGTTCTGACATAAGTTTTCCATTTCCATCTTGGTTTGTCACGTTTATTTCTTCCAGGAGGTGACCATTGGTATATATTTTTTGGTCTTCTTTCTTCTTCCATTCTCTGTACATGACCATACCATTTAAGGGTTTGATTTTCAATCCTCTTAATAACAGATGTGGTGACATTCATTTCTCTCCAAAGGAATTCATTTCTTATCCTGTCTTGTTTTCTGAAGGCTTCTTCTAAGATAATCAAATTCAACTCTTTTAATTTTATTCTTTTGTAATTCCGTTAAAGATGAAGTTTCACTTCCATATGACAAAATATTCTGTATTATGCTCTTATACATTTTCATTTTAGTTTCCTTTGTAATATTGTTGTTCCAAATTATTACATGCAATGTCATAGTTACATTTTTTTGCCATCGCAATTTTAGTTTGTACATATCTTTCACATGTACCTAAACATGTAATTATTGACCCAAGATATTAAAAAAAAATCACATATTCCTAAGACTTTTAATTCTCAATAAACTTTTTTCTCCTCTCTTAAAGTAAGCGTCCATGTTTCTCATCCATATATCCTAATATAATTGGAAGAATAACAGTTTTATATATTGTACGTTTAACGATTTTTTTAGATAAGTTGAGAAGGCAAGAGTCTCTGCAATAATTTAAATACAGTTCAAATTTTTCGTTGTCATAGAAACTTACCGAAAAAATATAGTGGCTATTTCAATTAAATAAAAAAGAATAAAATCAGGACCAAATCCTTCCTATAAATTACTTTAATAGTTAATTTATTAGTTTATAAGCTATAGTTAAGCTTTGAAATTTTTGTAGATGAAATCACAACTACATAAAATTAAATGTATTTATATAAAATCTAATGATCAAATAGAATTGTTTAAATTTAAATTTTATCTAAAAAGATAGGCAATATTAATTAATTTTACTTCCACTTTTATTGCAGTTGCATTTCTGAATTCTCCCAACAATTCTACTGTGCCCTTGCACCCGCCTTGTAATGTCGAATTTCCATTAGATTCTTGCATTTCAATAAATGGTACTGAATGTTTATAGCGTATTCTGGAAATATTGTCGTGCTTTATACTGAAGAAAGTAAAGGGCCACAGTAATGTAAATGGATGTAATACTTTTTTCCTTTCCTTCCAAACAATAAAGTGATTTTTTTACAAATTTCAACAAATAATATTAAACTCCTGTAATTAAAACAAGTGTTTCCGGGTATTCCAAGTGTAACACAAATGTATAGCCAGGTTTATGTTATAAGTGTTAGTAAAATAAATTTATATTTCTGTTGTAATAAGACTTAAATCTTAATAGTTCAAAATAATGTGACAGAATCAATACTAATAAAATTCATTGCTAAAACCGTTGAGCTGGAGAGTCATAAAATAAAATAAGTTAAATAGACCTTCTTAGGTAAAATCCGTCGTCCTCAACTTATAAAATATGTATTCTTTATGTCTGTAGGCCTTTCAGAACATCCGTTCCATCTTCAGCAGGTCCCTCTTCGCTACAACATCCAGTATGATAGTTGATGCTGCTGGTCCTAATGTGGTGTTGTCGTGATTCGAGTTCTGAAAGGCTACAGACACAAAGAATACATATTTTATAAGTTGAGTTGATTCGAGTTCTGAAAGGCTACAGACACAAAGAATACATATTTTATAAGTTGAGTCACGACAACATCACATTAGGACCAGCAGCATCAACCATCAAACTGGATGTTGTAACGAAGAGGGACCTGCTGAAGATGGAACGGATGATCTGAAAGGCCTACAGACAAAGTATTCATATTTTATAAGTTGAGGACGACGAATTATACCTAAGAAGGTATATTTTAACTCATTTTATATAATGTGACAGAAGTATTTGAAGATGTAAGAAGTTGCATTATCACTTCTTGCAAAAAAAGTTAAGTAACCTGAGCGTTTAAATGGGAAAGTGTTGGCTAGCGTGCTACACAGGAGCAAGTAGTGTTCTCGCAAGAAAACACATTTCATCTGCCTTGTCAGGTGTCACATTACACCGGCAATTACTTGGTGTATTTCAGCACGCACCACTAGGCATTCAAAACTTCACAATTACGTTCCATTACACATTTTACACAAATCCTCATAAATATTTATAATCCTCATTTGCATCGCCTACAAATAAATTTACACTTGTCAACAGATCTTTTTGCAGTTGGGAAAAGCTTAGCTATTGTTTTTGCTTGGATACAGCCTGTGGGAGATTGTTACCATTACCTACTCATACATATCATTGTAATAATAATGACCAATCACAATTACATACTTATTGTAACAGTTTCCTTGTTTCCTTGTTAGATATTTTAAATGTCCGTGTAATGCTGAAAACTGTGCAACAACGCACTTTTCTATTAAGAACATGTCTAATTATTTATTTTAGGAAGTAATATTTTGAGGTTCTTTTTATCAAGTTTTTTTGAGTCTAGAAATATCTTACCTCAATTTAACGTTGATTTTTTTCTCGAACATGTTTGGATACATCATCGTCAGCTTTACTAGACTGATGAGTTTTATGTTGTGAACCCTGAATGTCGATATCAGCTCCCTCTTCCGGCTGGTCGAAGAACCTCCGAACAAGGTCACGTTCAGCTCGAATTTCGAAATTCCTTCTTCTTCTTCTTCTTCTTCTTCTTCACGGTTTAGGCTTATTTACTAGCCTGTTCCGGCTCCAAATTGCTGCTCTTTCCATCTTTTACTTGGTCTTCCCAAGCTTCTCCTTCCTCGTGGTGAATAATTTTATGCTGCTTTTGGTATTCTATTCTCAGTCATCCTTGCCAAGTGTTCTTTCCAGTTTGTTCTGTATCTCTCTATTGTTGAGTTTAATTCTTCTATTTTTAGTTGTTGTCTTATTTCTGTGTTATGTTTTTTGTTTGTTCTTTGATATCTTGCTATTGGTCTGAGGAATCTCATTTCAGCAGCTTGTATCCTGGCAGATTGTTGTGTTGTCACTGTCCAAAGGCTTTAAGGAGGCAGCCCCTCCAAAGGACTAACCCTGCAGTACGTTAGTAGCGTACTCAGGGGACACTTCAAAATACTTACAAGCTCCAAAGGTTTCGAAATTCATAACTCTATTTTTGTTCTTCTGAATGTATTTTTTTAATTTATATTCAGAAGAACAAAAAAGAGAGTAAAGAATTTCGAAATTCGTGCTGAACGTGACCTTGTTCGGAGGTTCTTCGACCAGCCGGAAGAGGGAGCTGATATCGACATCCAGGGTTCACAACATAAAACTCATCTGTCTAGTAAAGCTGACGATGATACAGAAGAATATATCGAAACATGTTCGAGAACAAATCAACTTTAAATTGAGGTAAGATATTCGTAGACTAAAAAAACTTGATAAAAAGAACCTCAAAATATTCAATACTAGTCACCTAAAAGATTTGATACACGCGGGTGATAAATCAAGCTATGCTAAATATCTCATTAGCAGGTCATCGAATGAACACAATTGAAAACATTCTCACGATAGTCCACCGAGAAAACATTCCTGCTAGGATACATATATTTGAAGACCTTGAAATTATAAAGGAAACAAACACCACCTCACTTCTCAATGAGAACGCACCCCAGTCAAACCCATTATACGAGATCGTCAAAAACAAGTCAGTTGCTGCTACAAACAGTTGGAGTATACATCAACGTACACAACAAAAACAACAAGTAACGGAAACTCAACCTGCAGAAGATGGAAGGTAACTTCCGAAAGCGCTCCAGTTAATTTTATATACAATATATTAACAAGTTGAGAACGATGACACCTACCAACAGGTACAACTCAAAATATTACTTCCTAAAATAAATAATTAGAAATTATGTTACTAGAAAATTACGTTGTTGCACAGTTTCCAGCATTACACGAACATTTCAGATATCTAACTGTCAACCACTGCATGCCGAAACCTATCTTGAAATTTCTTGGAGAGAAGCGTGTGATGTACAAATGACGTGTCCAAAAATGTATCTTCCGTTTGTAACTGCAAGGCACTAAAATCAAGGGCCAAACTTCTCATTTTAACTATAGGGAAGTAATACAACTGCTAAATTGCTAGACTGGATAACCCTCATTACCTGCCGTCCGCGTCACTTCACTCCACTGTTGCACATGCAGGGAATCCATCTCGTATCTACAGTGAGTTGTCATTTGTGGATTACTTACCTAATACAGGCTTCCCACTTTACAGCAGTTCGCCCTTAATTCCTGCTTTCCAGAGATTCCTATCTTCCCATTGTCCTTCTTCCATACTCCTCTTCGTCATGACATCATATATTTGCTCATAACATGTTATTCTACTTCTCCCTCTCTTCCTTCTGCCTGGTACCATTCAATCTAACACCTGTTTAGGACACTGTTCTTCCGACATCCGTTGTACATGTCCATACCACTGTAAAGCTCTCTTTGTTAACCTATCGATAACAGTTTCTTGTGCATCCATTTCTTGTCTGATATATGCATTTCTAATATGTTGTAGCCTGGATATTCTCATAGTTCTCCGTAAATCATCAATTTCTGTCGCCAGATTCTTTTCTGCATCCTTTCATTTATTTTCCAGCTTTCTGATCCATATGTAAGCATACTTTCTATTATTGTATTATAATTTTTTTGTTTGTTTTTCTAGTCAAATTTCTATTCCATAAAAGACCATTCAGTGATCTAATCGCCTTCCTTGCACAATTTACTCTGCTAATAATATAGTTTTCATAAATACCAGATTTGTCTGTCATAAAACCAAGATATTTAAATTCTTCAACACATTTAATTACCATATTATTTATTTGTAGGTCTTCTGAAATCTCCGATTACCATATATTCTGTTTTAATATAATTTATATTCAGTCCCCCTACCTCAAATGCATCTACCAACTTTCTAATCATATATTCTACATCTTCTTCATCTTGTGCTATTATAATCTGGTCATCAGCGAATAATTCTGGCTTCAATTGATGTACCTTGCAGTTAAAAATAGGAAGACATTTTATGGACATGGCCTTGGTACATCACAACGCTTCCCTGAGAGAAATCTCAAGGTAGCTTTCGGCATGGAATGGTTGACAGTTCCCAGTAAGCTATGTATAAAAAATGAGATGATTTATGCGTTCAAAAACAGATTAAATAAATGTGGTTATTGCAATTGATTAATAATTGAACACTATATTTGCCTATATAGATTTATTAAACATATCCTCATGTACTATATTATGTCGTCGGTCTAATTGAACTAGTGGCACTTTACTCGCTTCTATTAAGCCTACCGAGATTCGCGGAGTCAAATTTTAAGTGCATAACCGATCCTGAAAATGACCTCCTTCTGAAAGGAAGCATAATCGTGGGTATCATCATCAACAACAAGGATTAAGCCCAATGCCTTGATCCGATCTCATTATAGGTCGAATTGGTCCTTCCATCTCTTCAATGGTCTTCCCAACATTCTTCTCCCTTTTGGTTTATAATTATACATTCTTCTTGGTATGCGCTGTTCTTTCATTCATTCGTAATACGTGATATAACCTAGCCCTCCTCAACAACAATAATAAGGGTATAAAAATATAAATATAAAAATAATAATAAGAATTATTATTCTCATAACTATTCAAAAAATCGCCCCATTAATATTAATTTCATATACAATCAATTTTAATGGGTTTATTATTTGAAGAGAAGCATTTTGATAATATTTTATTCTTTCACAGAGATTAAATATATTAAGTTCTATTCTTATATCTTCGTTTTTCTTTTTATCGGTTCTTTGGTATCCTGTTATTGCTCTACATCTTCATTTCAGCAGTCTATTTGTTTACTATCTGCCTTTGTTGGGTATCATATCATATATTTAAGACATTTAAAAGATCTGAAGCCTGGAAAAGGAAGTCTGTTAGCAAAATTTGTCGGCCCTTTCATGTCCCGATTTGAATTATGCACTGAATTTGAAAAGTTAAAGAGACCATATAATAATAACAGTTTAAAGATATTTTGACAAAAAAAACTATGTACATATGGTTTGGGCAATATTGTTACAGTAAATTATAAGGAAATATACTTGAAAAATTCAACCCAAGTATTTGAAAGGTCCCCCCCCCCCACTACCTACTCCCAAACTGAAGCGCTTATGTAAGCTTTACCAAATGTTATTTCGTCTAGCCAGTTGATCACAGTGCTGCAGCTTTCGTTTGCTGGAACATCTACTACTTCGTTGCCGTCGACCTATAACATCATATGTGAAGGAATCTGCTTACAAGAAAACTGTCAATCGTTGCATGCGGAAACCTACCTCGAATGTCTTACTGATAAACGTTGTGATGTACCAAGGGCGTGCCCAAAAATTACCTGCCGTTTTTAACTGCAAGGCACAGAAATCGAAGCCAGAATCCAGTAATGGCAACCTATTATGCGAAGCAGATGGACTCCCTGTGTGAGTAAAGCGGAATTTAGTGAAATGGGACGCGGCGTGCGGGCATTTTATCAGGATTGGTGTGTGGCGGGACGCGGCATGCGGGCAGGTTTGCCAGGGTTATCCATTTCACCAAATCAGGAGTTGTATTACTTCGCTGAGATTAAATGAGACATTTGGCCCTGGAATTTAATGTCTTGCAGTTAACCCTTAAATTAAAAATATATCTTATTGGATACATTGATTTCATTTATTTAATATTATTTTCAGATCAATAGAAAACAAGCGAGTAAGAATTACTTAAATTTATGTCAAATTATGCAATAATGTATAATAATAACACACGTTAACATGAATTTATTTTCCTTGTGGTCCGGAACGTTTAAATAACTAGTACGAGAAAATATTGTATTGACTAATTAACTCATGTCGCAAATGATAGTCAATAACCAATCACGTTTCAATGAATTCTATTTACACCAATGACAGTCGTGTTTCACCTCGCTCTTTAACGATTTCTCTTTATCAGCTCCTGTTTTTGTGATAAAGATAGATCCTCCTTTTTAATATTCTGAACAGGTTAGACCATTATTTTTCTCCAACAAATACATTGAATATAGCAAATAATGAATATATTCAGCGATTTTACTGAGTTGTTCATTCAAAATATAAATGATTAACCTATAATGTTGATTATAATAGTTTGATGTGTTTCATTATTTCTCCACTAGAGTGCATTCTTACAATATTGCGATTCTATTTGGCAATAAATAATATGATCGAGTTGGATTGAATATACATAATCTCACATTTCTAATTTGTTTTCAAACATGGCCGTTTACATTAACTATATAAATATTTTAAAACACCGGTAACTATATTCAAATAATTATTTTTTAGTAAAGAGCTTAATTTTATTCGTTAAATAGTCCTAACAAATGCCACTCTTGATTTCCAAATTCTCTAGATAAATTCACTCCTCACTTCGTGAGTCGTGAATTTATCGATAATTTGGAAATCACTTGTGGCATTACTTATGACAATTTAAGGATTAAAAAGGCACATTTGTTTGTTTGTTTTTTTTTTTGAACACGGCCTTAGTACATCACAGAACTTCTCTGGAAGAAATTTTAAGGCAGGTTTGAGCATGCAATGGTTGACACCGTGTTTTTTTTTTTTAACATTCTAAGGTGTTTGGTTATGTTCAGTGATGATATGTCGGTTGTGTTACTTGTAAGCGCTCTGTTGCTCTGTTACCAACCAGGAACGGAAAGTGCTTTGTGGGTTTCGTCTTATGTCTAATAAATTAACTTGAAAGGTACTTCTAGCAACGAGTTCAGCCCAGAAATTTCAACAATGATCTGCATTTCTTTTGTAGGATATTAGCACATATAGGGAATGTGATAGGTGCATGGAAACTACTTGTAGACCTACTATGTTGGCCAAGAATGAGGTGGGAGAATAACGTTAAACCACAATTTAATGGAGCTGATAATCACACGGCCTGACATATGGCACGAATGGGGAATGCGAGAGGGGCATGGAAACTGAAATCAGAGTTAAAACCGCTATTATGTGGACCAAGATTGAGGTGGGAGAATAATTTAATGGAGCTATTATTCACACGGTCGGACATATGGCACGAATGGAGAATGCGGTAGGGGCATGGAAACTTCTTCTAAGAAAACCAGAGGGAAAGAACCAAATGTGTGAGCCCAGAATGTGGTTGTAGAGTAATGTTAACCGTAACTAATTTAATGAAATTTGTATTTGCGCGGTCATGAACATCCTGGTTCGATAGTGCAAGTTAGTTAGTCCTAATTTTTGCAAGGCAATTCACTCACAACTAAAAAAGATTAATTTGATCCCACTTTGATAGGCCTTTAAGGTAGTAGGAGTTTAAGGCTCCCACATTTTCTAAAGAATGCGCACTATATGTCAGCCCTATGTTACGACCGCCTTTATCCCGAAGAATATACATCTAGGTCTCATTTCCGTTACAGTGAGAGTCGACCCCAGACTCGCAACTACGTTGCTCTTAAGATCATGGACAAAATTTGGACCATACGCTACATACCGGTACTATATTCACGACTCGCAACTGAAATTCCAATCAGAAGCTGCCGGACATTAGATTAATAATAATTGTAATAATAATAATAATAATAATAATAATAATAATAATAATAATAATAAATATATATATATATAACTTATAACCTTAGCTTGATCATTACCTAGTGTAATGTACATGATTTAATTCGTGTTTCCCGTTTAGTTCATTATAGGCCTATTACTATTGTTTATTATTATTATTATTATTATTATTATATTATTATTATTATTATTATTATTATTATTATTATTATTATTATTATTATTATTATTTAAAATAATTATAACAGTGCAGTTTTTATATTTTTTTCAAAGTTTCAAGGACTTTTTTTATCATCCACTAAATTATTCTGTAAAACAGTTTCCTTATAAATCATCTCCGAGCATTTGGGATTGATTATATGTACAATATAGAACTCCCTTGTGGTATTTTAATTTTATATTCAATCCACTTAGTGTTCAAATACTTAATTACATCTCTATATAATGATAAATGAGGAAGTAACGAAGATTTAATCCATTAACGTGATTGAGGAAAAGAAAATTAAAAAATAATAAAGTAATGAAAATTCAGAGATGACAGAGACTGAAAATGAACATGATGGATAAACGTATAATGTGATTAATTTTCAAAATCAACAACATGTTAGTTCCTCAGAACTTTAGTAATTACATATACTTATCAAAACATGAATTATTGGAAAATTAATTAGTATATTCTCTTTTTTTTTTGCAAATGCCCCAGGTTGTCTTTCGACATTCCTGGATTCTCTCCTGGCATGGCGTATTTGTAACCCACTTCTGAGATTGGGGCGCCTGGAAGGCGGGATTACCTTGCTCCGATGATATGATGGGTGATGACGATGATAGTGGCGCGCCAGGAGAGTCCTTAATACTAAGCTTAAGCTAAGATGAATATGAGTGATGATTATTGCGATGGCCATATGATTTCGGGGACCGTTTGAGCCTTAAAGTTTTCTTGACATTTATCTTACAGGTGAGGAAAAACCCCGATAAAAACCTCACTCAGAAAAATTGTCCCGACCGGGGATCGAACCCGGGCCCGCTGCGTGACAAGGCAGCACGCTACCTCGAGACCACAGCGGTGGACATTAATTAGTATATTCCTGTGAACGTAGATGAGACAATTTTCTTATTTATTACTAGCTAATACCCGGCGTGCGCTGCTACATCTAAATAAATGATAATGTGTTTTTGCATTTAGTTGAATGAGTAAAAGGATAAATAAATATTAATGTACATCGTTATTATTTTTAGATACCCCGTGCTGATTACCCGGCGTTGCCCGGGAATCTACGCATCCCGATGTACTTGGCATAAATGAGCAGAAACACAAAATTCATTTGTATAACTGTAGGCTTTCACGGCCGGCGTCTTGATCCCTATTAGGTTCGTCTTCCGGGCATATAGGCCGTGGTCCAGTCGTTCTTCTACTCGACGTTTCGTCTACTGCTGCGGTAGACATCTTCAGGAGATACTGCGTGCTCTCTGTGAACTCCTCAACAGTCGGCTGCAGACTGGCTGGTCGTTGGAAACTCCCTCCCTATTTATAGGCACGCCCCTGGTGGAGAGGCGGTTTTCTGCGCGGTCCGTGTTGCGTGCTGTTTTGTCCAGGCTGTCGCTAGCAGAAGTCATAGGCTTCGTTGTCGTATTGTGCAATGCCGGGATCCAGATTTTGTTTATCTTCATGGTTTCTTCTTTTTTTTTTTTTTTTCTTTTTTGTTAAAGGAATTATTGTGTTTATATATTTCAATGGCTTCTCTGTACAGTCTGGTGTAATAATGTGATGTTTGGGACAATACCTGTGTTTCTTCGAAGAAACACAGGTATTGTCCCAAACATCACATTATTACACCAGACTGTACAGAGAAGCCATTGAAATAAATTCCTTTAACAAAAAAGAAGAAACCATGAAGATAAACAAAATCTGGATCCCGGCATTGCACAATACGACAACGAAGCCTATGACTTCTGCTAGCGACAGCCTGGACAAAACAGCACGCAACACGGACCGCGCAGAAAACCGCCTCTCCACCAGGGGCGTGCCTATAAATAGGGAGGGAGTTTCCAACGACCAGCCAGTCTGCAGCCGACTGTTGAGGAGTTCACAGAGAGCACGCAGTATCTCCTGAAGATGTCTACCGCAGCAGTAGACGAAACGTCGAGTAGAAGAACGACTGGACCACGGCCTATATGCCCGGAAGACGAACCTAATAGGGAACAAAATTCATTATTTTGAGTTATCCATAAAAGAATACCCTCAGTGCCTTGCTATGCTCGCCCGGGAATCTACTTATTCCGATCTTCTTGTCATCAATGAAAGACAAAAATGGTTATTGTGAGTTATCCTCAAAAGATAAACAAATGCTATCGTGGACTTTTTTGTAGTGTTTTTTGAGATATTCAATTCTGCGTACAATCATTTTGTGTATTTATTATGGTTTAGGCAGAGTAAGCCATTTAAGTTTAGAAAAAAACTTTTTTTTTACTACAGAAGGTGATTTTTAAGGGTGAAGGTCTTGAGCATTAAAACTCTGTTATAACATATAACCTTCCCGGGAAAATCCTAAACATTTTGCAAAAAGCCCCATAATAATCGGATGAATGGTATGGCAGCACATGCTTGCCCCATCTCCTTGGCATCAATGAAAGACAAAAATAAATATTGTTTGTTATCTGTGAAAGATAAGCATATGCTGTCACGGACTTTTTTGTAAAGGTTTCTGAGATATTCAATTCCGTGTACATTAATTTTGTGTATTTGTTATGGTTCAGGTAGCGTAAGCCATTTAAGGGTAAAAAAGGGGACTCGTATTCACGTTTTTCACTACAAAGGGTGTTTTTAAGGGTGTAGGAGTTGAGTATATCAACCATCTTATAGCCTATGTTCATCCCGGTAATCTCCTGAACATTTTGCAAAAAATCCATCACAATCGGATCAATGATATGGCCGCGCATAAACTACGAACGAACGAACAAACAAACATTTTTATATATTAGATTACGCTCTAAAAACGTTATTATTCATTCATTCAACTCTCTAATTCAACATAATGGCAATTATCGTAATTCTTAATGACAGCTACCATAAAATACCATTAAAAACTACAGCTTTACCCATTATGCATATTTTAACTGTTGTAATAAATTTGCTGGTTACCCCGCGTTTTCCGGGTGTTTATCTGTCCCAACCGTCTTGTCAACATTCAGCTTAGCAACGCCAAAACTATGGATTCTATACTAATATTGGCAATATTCGACATTATTTTAAAATCTCTAGATTCAAGATGTTTCCAGTAGGAGAGAAACATCGAAATTATGAACAGATACAGCGATAAGATACAGAAAATTCGAGATTAACAAACTGTAGTTAAATCCATTACGCTCGTTTAATCAACAAGGAATTAAAAGAAAAGGATTCTGTTATTTTGCATTACACTTCGCGTACGTGCTACCTGGCTGTTATGGGCCGTTACTCATATGTCGTCTTAAAACCATAAGGGCTACCTCTCGCTCTACATTCAAACCCCTATTATAGACACGAAAGAAAATGCTCTGTTGTTTGTATTAGTGTTGAGATAGTTCCTATCGTGTGTTACACGCGATAATTTTGCAGTGAGTTATAAATCTAGCTTAACTTAGAAACACTTCTAAGTTCAAATCTACATTCGAAATGCCTCTTCAGTAATAACAAATAAATCGATATTCTTATATCAGTAGTTCCAATTCACCTCCTGTTTCCCGAAGTACAACAATGATGTCACGGACCCGTCATTTTAGAGTGAGCGAAGTTATACTAGATTTTATATCAATGTCCATCCATAGTAATTCTGTCCGATGGCATTTTCATGCTATGCTTGCAGCTTTACTAGGGAATTGTAGGTGTGGTAGTTTCCCGTTGATTTCCATACCGGTGAAGGGTGATGGTGATGATGATAATGATAAGAATGATGGTGATGATGGCCATATCATTTTGGGGACCGTTTGGGCCTTAAAGTTTTCCTGACATTTGTCTTACAGGTGAGGAAAAACCCCGATAAAACCTCAACCAGAAAAACTGCCCCTGCCGGGGATCGAACCCGGGCCCGCTGCGTAACAAGGCAGCACGCTACCTCGAGACCACAGCGGTGGACTTACATCAATATGTATGAGTATATTTAGAAAACCAAAATAGCAAGTGTATAAAATTAGAAGTGGTATTTTTACTTAATTATTTTAGAATAAAGTATATATTTGAACATTTTCAGTAAGTATGCTGTTTGAATATACATTATATGATGTAAAAATTAATTTATATTGAATTGCATTTTGCGTCAGACTTTTTCTTCGAATATACCATTTATGCTGACGGATTTAAGCTATATAAACTTTGATCATCACGCAGTGGGTGATGAATGATAAATTAATTAAATAAGTTCTCAGAAACGTATAAAATACAGCTTTCCAGGATTCTAAGTACTTGGGAATATTACGTCAATAATCTGAATATTGATCAAAAGTACTTGTGGGAGGAACAGGAATAGCTTCTGCAAACAGCAGACTAACCAAATAAGATGTTTCTTATTTGTAGCTATAAACATCACGAAGCCTAGATGCATCTGCTGGCTATAAAGCTACATATAAAATAATGTATCTAAAACATTCTGTGAAATGAAATATACATTAATTTGCGAATTGCGTTCATAAAATGACAAATTTATCCATTCCTTCCCCTTCCTTGTAAACTCTAAATATGAATCCAGCATTTATATAAAAAGTCTAAAGTAGATAAAAACAACCCACAACTAAACATATATAAAAAAAAGAAAAGGAATTTGGGTTTACTAGAAGTAAACTCTACTCTAAAATGTAAAGTGAAGCTAGACCTGATTTTTAATAACACTGCTGTGATTTTCATTTTTCATAAGTAATGTCACGAGTAATTTCCAAATAATTGATAAATTCACGAGTGGCGAAGTGAATTTATCTAGAGGATTTGGAAATCAAGAGTGGCACTTGTTAAGACAATTTAACGAATAAAATTAAGCTGTTTATTCACAAATCATTATTTAAATATAGTTATTATTATGAATACATAGTCTTTTATATAGATTTTTTATTGTTTTATAGATTATTTTAATTATTTAAGCAAAGTCTTTTGAAATAGAGTTTAGACATTCAAAGTCTGTTGAGATAGAGTATAGTTCAGAGCAAAGTCTTGTTTAAGCTAACTGTAAACATCCCTACATTTAGTTCATTGGAATGTTAGTTGGTACAGTTAGGGTGAATTGAGGTCATTTTTAGTATATAACACTTGAGAAGTGAGGGTCACGTGTCTGTCTGTGTGTGTAAACGGCTGAAGGGTAAGTCACCGACCATTTTTCTTAATAATGTAGTCCATTTCTTTTATGTTTTGAATCAAGTACCATTAACATTTTTGAAACTATATGTTAGAAATGGGATATAACATTTTTAATCATGTAGATTTGGTTAGATTTAAAAATTCCACAACTCCCTCTTCTCAACCCCCCCCAAGAAAGTCATCATCATCATCATCACTCCAAGGATTAGGCAATTGCCCGTTCCGACTTCATATTGCATCAGCCCAACGTCTTCTAGGTCTTCCAACATCACGCCTTCCTCTTGCTTGATAATTTCTGGCTAACAATGGATATCTCTCCTTGCTCATTCCATCCATGTGATCAATCCATTTCTGTCTGTAATTCGTGACTTTATCCAACAAAGGCTGTACTTTCAATTCTTCTCTTATATCCTCATTTCTTATTCTATCAAGTCTTGTACATCCTTTTACTTGTCTTAGGAACCGCATCTCTGCCGTCTGTATTCTATCTTTCTGTCTTTTCACTGGAGCCCAAGTTTCACATCCATACAATATTGTGGGAACCGCCATAACATTATACATTTTTATCTTGGTTTCTTTTCTAATTTTATTTTTGAATGTTCTCTGTATTGTTCCACACACACCGTCTGAAATTTATTTATTTTGGAGTCAATATCTCTTTCCACATTGTAGCCAACATCACAGCCCAAATATTTGAAACTAGACACCTGTTCTATACTTTGATTTTCTAAAATAATTTTGGTTCTCACTGGATCTCTTCCTCTAAAAGCCATGGTCTTCGTTTTCCTTACAGAAATTTTTAGATCGTATAATTTACATATTTCATTTAATGCATGCATTGATTTCTGTAAGTCGTCTTCATTTTTCTGTATTATGATTACATCGTCAGCAAATAAAAGATTATTTATGCACATTTTATTATCCATTCTTATTCCTGGATTTACTAAAACTTTCCATTTATTAAAAATATCGTCTATATATATATTAAACAAAGTGGGTGATAAACTACATCCTTGTCGTAATCCAGTATTTGTTTTGATTGCATCTGTTCTTTTGAATCCGGTATCTATAATTATATTTGTGTCTTCATATAATGTCTTTATTGTTTCTACAAGGCACAGCGGGTATCCTTTCATTCGTAATATTTCCCATAATTTTTGTCTGTTTACTCGATCGAAGGCCTTATCCAAATCTATAAATCCTATGTGAGTTTCTAAGTTATGTTCTCTTCTCTTTTCTATGAGTTGTTTCAGTGTAAAGACATTGTCTATACATGACCTTCCCTTTCTGAATCCACTTTGATTTTCACTTATTATTACTTCTGTTATGTTTCTCAATCTATTATTTATTATTTTCGTATATATTTTGTAGCCAGTATTCATTAAGCTAATCCCTCTGTAATTCTCGCAATTTCTCCGGTCTCCTCTTTTGAATATATTCTTGACAATTGCTGTTTTCCAAGTGGTTGGAATCCCATAGGTCTGCCAACATATATTAATTAGATGAAGTATTCGTAGTTTACACAATATTCCACTATATTTGATTAATTCCATATTTATATTATCTAATCCTGTTGCTTTCCTATTCTTAGTGGTTTTCAAAGCCATTTCTAATTCATTTATGTCTATTACATCAATATTTTCCACTTTTATTTCTTCCTCATTGTTCTCTTTTCCTTCAATTTCCTCCTTTTTCCAAAGTTTTTCATAATGCTGGATCCATTCTTGTTCTGGGATTATATTCAATCTGGCAGAATCTTTCTCAGTCTGATTTAGATGTTTCACTAATTTATAACCTATTTCTTGTCTTCCATACATATCATGTTCTACTGAGCTTATAAATTATCCCATGACTCCTGATGGGATTTTCTTATAATGCTTTTAGCAATTCTCCTTTTCATTTTATATTCTTCATAAGATTCTTCTGTTTTCAGTCGTAAGTATGTATGATATGCTTTTTGTTTTTCATTCACTGCATTTTGTATATTCGCATTCCAAGTTCTCAAGCCCTTCCTATTCCTTATTCTATTTTTCTTTCCTAATATCTCATTTGCTGTTTTATGTATTACATTTGATATATTTTCCCATTCAATATTTATATCTTCTGACGTCGCTATCTCTGATATATATTTATTCATTCTGCTTTCATAATGTTGTCTAATACTTTGATCTTGTAATAAATATATTTTATATACTTCTTCTTGGTTTCTTTTGTTTCTTTATGTTATTTTTCCGCCATTTAGCTATTATGTTTATTTTGCTTATCACGAGATAGTGATCAGAGTATATATCGCTGCCTCTATGTACTCTCACATCTTTTACCAAGGCTCCTAGCTTGTTGTTTACGATTAAATAGTCAATTATTGATCTTGAGTTATATCCACTTCTTGTATATTTATGTATGTCCTTTTTTCGGAAATAGGTATTCATTATTTTTAATTGATTATAGGCTGAAAACTGTCTCAAATCCTGTCCATTTTCATTTATTGTTATTTCTCCATTATTTCCTATTACATTAGGTATAGGGACATTGCCTACTCTGGCATTTAAGTCTCCACTTATTATTAAATGATGATCTTTTGTATATTTATCAACTAATGTTTGTAATGTTTTATAAAATGTTTTTGTTTCTTCTTTCTTGCCTTCCTCTGGGGCATACACAGCAATTATCATCATATATCCTCTTTCAATTTTAAATCTGGCTATCAGGATTCTTTCATTTATAAACTCATAGCTATTCAATTTGTTCTTCCATTTTTCATCTATTAAAATTGCTACTCCACACTGCGCTCTTGTTGTCTGTTCTACTCCGCTATACAACATAGTATAGTGTTGTAAGTCCTTTGTTCCTTTTAGTTTCTTTTTTGTTTCTGTTATTGTTGCTATATTTATTTCTTTTTTCTTTAATTCTCTTTCTAATTCTTCTTCTTTTGTATTTATTCCCCTTACGTTCCAATTTCCTAATTTCAAAATGTCCTTTATTCCAAATCGTATCCTTTTATCTTGCTTGGGTCGGTTCCTTTTATGACAATCCGGCTGATTTCCATGAAGCTTCTCAGTAAGATAAATGTCTCCTGGAAGCGTTACGAGCGCTTCGCAGGACAAGGATGGTGGAAGGGCTGCTTCCTCTGAGCCTCCAAACATGCTCCTCTGGGTATCCACCCCCCAAGAGAGGGCTGCTTCTTCCGCTCTTCAAGCCCTACAAGTTTAGCTGTGCTATTCCTTGTCGCCCTGTTGACCGTTGAAGACTTGACTTGACGAAGATGTGGCCGCCCAATATGGATACAGACGCCATTCCTTCGTTGTGAGCTATACTTAGTTCCCCTCGCCTCTTACCCACCAGCAAGATTAACCTAAGTCAATCTTCCCCAGTAGAGTCGTCTGGTTCATCGGGTACTAAGCCCCCCCCACCACGTCAAGGTGATAGCTCCTGGGGGGGCCCCAAGAAAGTACTGTAGTTTTTAATATAGGCTTAGATAGGATTTAGGGCTAGACTACTTAGGGTTTCTAATTATTTATACTTTAGTAATAAAATAGTATAAAATAAGACTCCATTTGTTCATTTCAAACATGTATACTGTACATCCTCATACTAACGCTCGGCTAGATAAACGCTACCAGATTTTCCAAGTCCCGAAGGTCCTTTAAGCCTAATAAATCCAGTTGGGTTTATAATAGTTATTTTAAAACATTTATATATTTAATGTAAACGGCTATGTTTGAAAACAAATCAGAAATGTGAGGTTATGTTCATTTACACTGCAACTTGGCCGTATTATTTATTGCCAAATAGGATTGCAATATTGTAAGAATTACACCCTAGGGGATAAATAGTGAAACACATTAAACTGTATAGGCATACTACAATCAACATTATAGGTTCTTTTATTTTTTTAGTAAACAACTCAGTAAAATCAAGCGATATGTTCATTATTTGCTATATTCAATGTAGCCCTATTTGTTGGAGAAAAATAATGGTCTGACCTGTTCGAAATATTAAAAAGGAGGAGCTTTCTTTATCACAAAAGCAGGAGCTGATAAAGAGTGAGGTGAAACACGATTGTCATCGGTTGTAAAACAACATTCATTGAAACGTGATTGGTCATTGACTACCATTTGGGGCATGAGCTGCTAATAGTCCACGGTAGAATATATAGGCCATTTATATTTGTTTTTCTCTAACATAAAACAGTAGGCCTATGTATAGTAACGTCTATGTTTTAATTAAATGTGTTCGCAGTACTATATTAATCATTAATATTATAAATACAGTTATCAAGAAGTAGTAGTTCCTGTCGCTTCTCTTGGAAGCATAGGACCTTTTGTGAAAGCACGCCACCAGAGTCTGTTTTTTGCCAAATTCCTGACTTCATTCCAACTTTTCCCTTGTTGTTCAATTTCTGTTGTTACAGTGTTGCGCTATGTAATATTTGGTCATCCTCTTTTTCTAGAACAATCCCTGTCGATTGTGCTCTCTTTGGCACACTGCCTAGTTCTCTTCTGACAGTGTGTCCAGTTCACTTACATTTGCGATATTTAATCATCTTCCACATCTCATTATATGATGTTCACAATTCCTCGTTTTATAAGGTTTTTGGCCACCAGATTCTCAAAATAAATCTTAGGCTTGTATTTATATGAACTTGACATTTTTTATATAATGCAATTGTGCCCTTCCAAGTCTCACACCCATACATTTCACATTGCCATTAAATAGACTTAATTTAGTTCTAGTTGAGATTTGTTTAGATGACCATATGGGTGACAAATTGTGAGAATACAGCTTTTGTTTTTCTAATGATAACCTTAATATCTCCCTCTGATCCTACTTTTTCTGACATTAATTATCAAGTAACTTTCGTCTAATTAGTGACTTGAAATTCTAGCGGACCTTGGTAAACTATTAAATATGTCCAATGTCATGTATTCGAAAATAATTTGTGATACTACAAAGCTTAAGCCTAATATTAAAATCTCTTGTTTAGTCTATCTTTACCGTAGTTTAGCCCCAACCTCACGCTTTTAGAAGCCCCTCGTCACTGGGCCTTATTAGTGACATGACCTGTCGGGAGAGAATTTTAAACTATAGATCACACACATACTTTTTTTGATCACACAAGCACATGGATGTTGAGCTCAATGTTTCTTGTTTGGAAATTATGAAATTATATTAAGATTATTTTTTAAATATTTAATTTAACTACAAAATACACTAATATACAGGGTGATTCCCAATAAGTATTAAATACATCTAGCGGTTGTAAGGGGACTTATTAGATAAAGTTTTGATAAGGAACCCATGTCCGGAAACATACCATTTCGATATAAATTAGCTTTGAAGCTAGGAACACAATGGGCTGATATCACGTGTCTTGTGTTTCAGAAATAGTATTACAAACTTCTAGGGGTTGTACTACAAGTGTGGTTCCATGTGGGGACCTTGTTGTTCGTTGCGCAAAGTGTACCTGCGACGCATATTTTAATACACACACCACACAAGATCTGGTGCCGCCAGAATTCATGCAAGAAGATCTTCCTCCGACTCGACTGGTGTAGTACAACCCCTAGAAGTCTGTAATACTTATTGTGAAACACAAAACACACGATATCAACTAATTGTTTTCGATCTTCAAACTTATTTACAACAAGATGGTACATTTCCGGACATGGGTTCCTTATCAAAACTTTATCTACTACGTTCCCTCTACAACCCCTAGAAATCTGTAATACTTATTGTGAATCACTCTGTATAGATTGAATAATGCGAAGAGAGAAATTTCTGATAAAGAGTTTGCAATGATCTTTTGGTTTGTCAGTACAAAATATTGAAAAAGCATTTTTATGAAATTTAAAAACGTCGATGACCGAGCTATGATTTCCCCGCTATAAATACCTTCTTGAAAATGTCAATGTATAAAATCATAGTAGACATACAACGCATTACAAATAACATTTCTTGGCAGAGAAATGAACATAAAAATTCCTCCTGCGATTTTCTTAAAAATCATGTTTACACGTGCATCCCAACCAAGGCTAGATTCAATTAGAGTACTTGCAAAACCTGTGGAAATCATCACGTTTGCTGTTTAAACAAAAATTAAGTTCAGTAACCTTGTTTTCATTAACACACAAACAATTTGCAGAACATAAAACCATGATTATATTAACACAAGTGATTTCCAATTTATCTAGAGAATTTGGAAATCAAGAGTGGCATTTGTTAGGACTATTTAAAGAATACAATTAAGCTGTTTACTCACAAATCATTATTTAAATATAGTTATTTTAAAATATGTATATATTTAATGTAAACGGCGATGTTTGAAAACAAATTATAAACGTTTGTTATGTTTCATTTGTTCATCCCCTGCAACCAGATCATATTATTTATTGCCAAATAATAGCATCGCAATATTGTAAGTATGCACCCTAATGGAGAAAAAAAATGAAACACATCAAACTGTATATTATAATCAATATTATAGATTATTAATTAATTTCTGATGTCCTATGATGTAAATATGTCAATTATATTTTTCTGGAACGTTAATGCCTGGGAAATAATACGTTTAAGAAAGTGCAAACAGTGGTTTCTTTTTATTGTGGTATAATCAATTGCTACAATTGTTTTCTATTATATCTCGCAAACAGTACCGAGTTACATTCGTGTACTATAAATACAATCTGGAAGCCATATGCATTCTAGGATTCTTACATCTTAATATATAAATTTCTATATTCAACGGATTTCTTAAAGAGTCAATCACTGCAAAATAATGATCTTATCTCTTCACAATGGAAACTCGGACGGACCTGTTCAGAATATTAAAAACGGGGACCTTGCTTTAATATGATTAACTTAAGTTCATAAATATCGACTTGCAACACGACTGTGATTGGTTGTAAAACAAAATTCATTGAAACGTGATTGTTCATTGGCTCCCATTTGGGGCCTGAGTTAAATAGTCTTTTCAACTGATATATTAAATGACTAAATGGCTTTCAGCATATTATCGAAAGATCCTTTAAGAGAATATAGATTAATTTAAAAGTAAAAGTATAATTTTATTAATATCAACACTTAAAACTTCCACTACTAAAATTATAATGGCCTTAAGTGTAACTTACCAGTATTCAATTCATTTACATTTTTGCCGTAATCTTATATTACCAACTAATAAAATCTTAATTTTATATTAACTGAATAAAAAAAGTATTATTTGTGACCTAACGATATTCTTGTTTTGTAATATATATGCTTTACATTGTATAATAATATTTGTTTTAATTTAAGCTTTGCTTTAATTCAGTTTAAAGAACAAGTAAACTCAACACTCCGGAATCGACCAAAAGGATGGCGTATTTTGTTAGTTTCCTTCGATCTTAAAGGAAAAGTCTATGTTGTAATAGCATCACCCTATTCCATTTGCACACAATCATTGATAATATTTTATAATATCATGCAAATTAAATAATTTAACTTCTACAGAAAACACATAACAATACTATTCCAAATCCTGCACACATATTTACCAAGTTATTTATCAACACGTTTTCAAAATTATCGGCTCATCACAATTTAGAAACAAGATCACAAGACTCTTCTTTACTTTTACAGAACATGTCTATACTCTGAATCTTACACTATATATATGACTTCCCAGTCATGAGGGACTGTCATTCACTATCATTATTCAAATCCAAATTAACTGATATATTAAGTTCGACACAATAAAAACATTAACTTCATAACAACTATATTCAGCATTTTGAAATAATCACTTAGGAAGCTTCACTTGCTTTATTTTATTTAAATCATTTTAATTTTTTATATTCCACGTTTTTGTTGGTATTAGCTAGTATTAGATCACTTCACCGCTGTCTTTTGTTTAGTCTATATTTTAATAATATCTGAAGATTGTAATTAATATGTACTTTTGTGTCCACCGCTGTGGTCTCAGGGTAGCGTGCTGCTTTGTCACGCAACGGACCCGGGTTCGATCCCCGGTCGGGACAGTTTTTCTGGGTGAGGATTTTATCGGAGTTTTTCCTCACCTGTAAGACAAATGTCAGGAAAACTTTAAAGCCCAAACGGTCCCCGAAATCATATGGCCATCGCAATCATCATCATCCATATTCATCTTAGGTTAAGCTTAGGATTAGGGACTATCCTGGCACACCATTATCATCATCATCACCCATCATATCATCGGGGCAACGTAACCCCGCCTTCCAGGCGCCCCAACCTCAGAAGTGGGTTACAAGTACGCCATGCCAGGAGAGAAACCAGGAATGTCGAAAGACAAACCTGGGGCATTTGAAAGAAAAAAAGAAAAAAATGTACTTTTGTATAATTTTACTATTCGCTGGTTGACTGGAAGAGAAGGCCTTATGACCTTAGCTCTGCCGGCTAAAATAAAGCATTATTATTATTATTATTATTATTATTATTATTATTATTATTATTATTATTATTATTATTATTATTATAAATAACCTAATGGAAAAAAACTGATGATGTAAGACACTATAAGAAATATATATGGATACATATATAAATAAAAATTAAATAAATAAATGAAAATTTTAGTATCAACATGACAAAGAATTTATTCAGTTAAGCTCAGTTTTAACAATGATAATTTTAATATAAAATCAATTTTGGGATTCAGAAAATCAGTGCTTTATTCCCGTACCGCACTTCCCCCCCCCCAATGCCAACAGATTGTCTTTCATGACATTTCTGGCTTTCTCCCCTGGCATTGGCGGGATTGTAATCCACTTGTTAGGTTGGGGCATCTGGAAGATGGAGTTAAAATATTCTCATAGCCTTGGTAATAAGATTATAAAATTTATTAAGGACCCAGTTGGTTTTATAATCCTTGTAAAGTTTTATTTTTAAGGGGTAGAATTTAAGTTGGAACATATCTAATTTGCAATTATCAATAATTGTGAATTTATGTTACCCCGATGATATGACAGGTGATAAATGATAATGATGCGCCAGGAGAGTCCTTAACCTAAGCTTAATCTAAATTCCAGACCATGGACAACTATAGGAATAATTTCCTTTAATAAAAATGTCCTATCTAATCGAAACCGGGACCTCATGAACTATAGTAAGAAACGCTGAGCACTAGTCCATTGAGGCATGTTGCACATTAAAACTTAAAATCTATATCCATGAATTTGCACTTGATGTTTGTAGATGAGGAAGATAATTAAAAACATGCATTTTGTTCATTAACTCGTATCTCATTCGAAGTGACTTCAGTTTTATAAATGTATTTCTCTCTGCTGCATTATTACAAATACGATTCGCACAAATGAATATAATAGCCAATATTTACAATTTTTATGTGCGTAATGTAATTAAATAAGTACACGTCTAACTGTTTCATTAGACTTCCACTTCTCCAATCTTTCCACAGTATCTTGTCTTTACCACAATTTTATAATCAATGAATTTTCTCAGTATGTTAAATGGTTTCAAGTTCGGCTAATATATTTAGATCATTTCCTTATTTAAAAGAAATATAGTGAAATCTAAACAAACAAATATGTCTTCAGGTGTGGTCTCTAGGTAGCGTGCTGCTTTGTTACGCTGCGGGCTCGAGTTCCGTCTTCGGTGGGGACAAGTTTCCTGTGTAAGGTTTTTTCGGTGTTATTCCTCACCTGTAGGACTTGTCAAGAAACTTCAAGGCCTAAACTGTCCTCGAACATGGTTATAATCATTATCATATTCTTTTCATTAAATTAAGTTTAGGATTATGACCTCTCCTGACCCATCATTATCACCTATCATATAAGCAGCGTAACTCTATCATCCAGGCGTCCCAACTCAGAAGTGGGTTACAATAATTCCAAAACCAGGAGAATACATGAATGTCAAAATGACAAACCTGGTGGCATTGAATAAAAAATATAGGCCTATTGTTGCAAAGATATTATAAAGGCGTAAGAAATGGAGTGATAAAGAATATTAACCTATTTTTACAGAATCTCATTTATTCTTAAAGTTAAAAGCTATCTACTCTGGTCTGGCAGCTTTAAAAATGAAGTATGACAAAGTTAAGTTTTTGTAAATATAATTAACGATTGTGTAAGTTATGCCATGACTCAGAGGTAGAATTATGAAGCTGGGTTTAAGTAAATTTTCAATTGAATGGTAATTTATGGGCTTCTGGAATGACTTAAATTAGTGTGTATATATATATATATATATATATATATATAAAGTTCTAAATGCGACATAACTTCAGTCTATATGCTAAAGCGTCTATAAATAACAAATAATACTGATAAATAATAATTAGTTATGTTTTCGGACTCTGTGATATAACAGTTTGGCAGTCTTTCAGGGGATTCGGATTCGTTTCCCGGATAAACAATTGACACTTTACTACCTCCTTATATCATTGGTTAAGAATGGTGAACGTTCCATCTAAATACTCTAGGCCCATATGCCTTCACAGCTTGTTAACGAAATGCTTTGTTCATATTGAATTTAATATTACAACAGATTTGCGAGCCACCGTTACGTTATATGTTTACTTAATATAAACCTGTAAGTAGACCTGCACACATTTGACCGTATCATTTATATTACATAAGGACTTTATTAGACTAAAAGTAAGATACATACAATGTTATTTCCTTATCATTTATAGGCACTAGGAATGTACCAGGAATGGATTAAAAAATTAAAATATATCAATATAGGTCAATTTGTGTGTATTTTATTAATCCTTTATATCAAAATTTTCCCCTAACATGGAGTTTATCTTGTTTTTCTTAATTTTCTGTCTTTACTGTTTGGTTTCCTTTTTTTACTTTCCACACATATATAGTCAGACCCAAGAAGAAGATATAAAATAGTCCCCTTCGTCTACTCCAGGAGACTCTACATGAGTTAAATATTGACTATTAATCTTGGTTTAGTGTATTTAAAATTGTAAAACACAGGCCTACGTTTAACACATTAAATACGCGGAGCTAAGTACTCGTACATACTTTAGAGGGAAATGTGAAACAAAATTAACTGACTTTATGGTTGCAAACGTCATCATCATCATCATCTTAAGGCACGACATCTTCAAAAGTGAAAGTTTTGGCCTTCTCAACAATCCTCCTCCATGCCAATTTGTCTCTTGCCATATTCAAACTAGTCACTTTCATTTTCCTTAGATCGTTCATTGTGTCATCCACCCATCTGATCTTCGGTCTTCCAACAGCTCTGCTTCCTATAGGTTTCCATTTGTAGAGTTTTTTTTACCAGTCTCTGATCATCCATTCTTATCAAATGTCCAAGCCAACCAATTCTGAGAGATGTTGCAAACGTCACAGAACACAATTTTACCATCCGATGTGAAATTGACAAACTCATGTATTCATTGTTTAATTAAAGACGACTCGGAGCTGCAACTTTCGACATGGTGCAATATTCTTACAGAATGAAATGAAGAGTTTTGTGTCCAGCCAGTTAATGGGCTTTCAGAGACTCCGCGAGTTTAACATAGAGTCCCGTGCATCTGGTTTTCAGAAATAACTTCCAGGACATGTTAATTGTTTCACAGCTTCTCATTTAAAAGCCAGATTTTGTTTGAAGTATTTCAAGAACATATTCAAGTTGTCCACCGCTGTGGTATCGAGGTAGCGCGCTGTCGGGTTCCCGGTCGGCACAGGCGCCTGGGTGAGGTTTTTTTTTTCGAGTTTTCTTCACCTGTAAGACAAATGTCAGGAAGCCTAGGGCCCAACGGTCCCGAAAATCATCGGTCATCATCATTATTATCATCCTTATCATTTCACCAATGTGGAAAGCAACGGGAAGGTACCACACCTATAATTCCCTAGTAAAGCTGCAAAGCATAGCATGAAAATACTATGATTGCAGTCAAAAACCTGCCCTAGGGCAGAACACTGCAGAATAGAATGGATTCTTCAAGTTAATGAAAACGAATATGTAAATGTTTAGTTTCTCGGAATGAAATAAAGTAATTTTTATTAGATTTAGTGATAAAAAATATAAATTTTAGGAATATATGTAAAAATAGATTTTAGTGTTAATTTAAGCATTTTAGGCACTATATGACCACCGTTTATGATTATATAAATACAAGAAACGTGTAAATTCAACTTCATTTTAAGTTATCTCTTCAGGAACAAAGTAGGTTTTTGTCTATAATCCGATATGTCTAACATTTAAAAGATAGTGTACCGACCACGCCACAGATATCACCAGTTCTGGGCTCAAAAGTTATTCACGTTATAATTGTGTGGTTCACAGACAACTTTTGAAAGGAGTGTACTAAATTCTAAATCTGTAACCTAATTTTAGTTCTCATGAGACTGAAATGATAGCCGAAACTTCCTCAATCACCAAAAACATACGAAGCATATAATGAGAGGTTCTAACAACATAACAATGACCCCATACCACACTGTTGCACTATAATCATGTGATATTATTGTAACCGGTTTTCTTCCTACCCGATGTTATTACCTTATTCTTCCAACCGAACAGAACATAATACACCATCGTCATCAAAGTTGATTAGAGGTGCGTTTATGTATTTTACAAAGTTTTCCACTGTTATATAAAAAAATCTGAAGTCACTAGGGTCATTCTGGATTAAAATTATTCTTCATAAACCAAGATTATCATCAAATCGCTGGTGGAAGATTCCATCCCGGTATTGTAGTCATCATCATATTCACGGGTCCTGACTTTTATGTTATCCATATGGGGCAAGTATCAAAATATGTTTGTAAAAATAATATTTAATAATTCTGTACTTATAATAACTAAATAATATTGTTAAAATATCTATAGAGAAACAAAAATAATGGCCTATTTAGGAAAATCACCCATAAGGTCGAAAATAATAATAGAAAATAAATCTCTATCATAAGTGTTAAATTTTAATTACCTAGGTTGTGAATTGTCTTCTGGATAAGGAATAAGAAATTATATAGACGATAAATTATCAAAATTTCATATGATATGTGGCACCATTTATAGAACACTAAAACATAAAACAAGGAAGGATACAAGATTGAAGTTCTACAAAACAACGGCTGTACCGGTACTTTTATACGGTAGTGAGTCCTGGGTAACAAATAAGAGGAGTTCGAGTACAATACAAAGTGCAGAAATTATTTTTCTAAGAAGGACCAAAGGATGCACAGAATTGGACCACATCCATCCATCCACAGTAAGTCTGCCCGAGGGCAGGTCTTTCACTGCAATCATAGCATTTTCATGCCATGCTTTGCAGTTTTACCAGGGAAATGTAGGTGTGGTAGCTTCCCGTTGCGTTCCACACCGGTGAAGGATGATGATGATGTTAAGGATGATGGCCATATGATTTCAGTTGGACCACAGAAATAAAAAAAAAAGTGAATTAGAAATGTATTCAATAAATGATGGAATTCAAGAACACCGTGTCGACTGGGAAGACCATGTTCAGAGAATGGAAGAAATAAGATTGCCCAAGACAGCATATCATTACAAACCAAGGAGATTAAGGGAAGTAGGAATACCTAGGAAGAGATGGAAGGAATCATTGTGAATTCGAAACAGGAGAATCGGCTAAACCTTGAAGTGAAGATGATAAAGATGATATTGTTTACCCTTAAATTGGCACAAGACATGTTGTTGGAAGAGCAGAGCCCCTTTTATGTACCCTAACTCATTGTCCCCTGGTCTGTAGAGTTTTCACTCAGTTTACCAGGTCGAATCAACAAGTTGGGTCCGAGGCCTGTCTCCTCCGGCTGCTTTAGGGAATTTCGTGCCCTCTTCAGCCCTTTGATATTATTTTCAGAGTTTAAATGAGAGCGATAATCCAGCCGGAGCTCGTAACTAGCAGCAGATCAGGATGCAAGGTTCGGACTTACAGTATTGAAATGATAGATTTTCTGTTTGTTGTTAGATATTTGATATTGCTGTTGAATGCCAGAGGAAGACAGTTTATGAGACCAGAGGCGCCCTTCACGGATCTAGAGATTAAGTGATTTATGGTTTGTATCAGTGCATATCCGAGACTTTTGAAACTTGATCAATATTGTAACAATGCTTTCGTTTATTTTTCTTTCAAATGTGCAGATGGTTTATTTTTCTTTTTAGATTTTGTTAGACTATTGAAATATAATTTTATACGAATGGCCACTTTTTGTCAGTATGATTTCATCTAGGTGGGATGGTTTATTGTAATTAAATGGAGATATTGCGTCATTGTTAATAGATTTGTAAGTCACTAATTTTTCCTGCCAGTTATTTAAATGTGGCGGACCGCGGTGAAAACGAAGTTATGCATAACTGTTAATAGTTATATCGTGCAATTCTACACAAGTTTATGTAATTTCTACTTGTTCGTTTTCTTCTGTTTTATTAGAAATAATAAATAACTTGACCAATTTATGTATCCTATAGGATACACTGCCATCTTATAGGATACATTGCCAATTGAAGGGTTAAGAATAATATCAAAATAGCACTGTTTATAACATTAAATAAAATGATATTGCTAACAATAACTTTTTTGAGCGATAGTGCGTTTTGTCATACTTACCAGCAATGGCGACTATGATTGAAAGTTCAACTTCTTATATTTCGGGGTTGCCAACCTAAATAGCTACACTATAATATTACATTTACACCCACGTGCGGGAAGTAAAACCACTGCCCTCTATGTATACTATGTACAATGTATATACAAAAAATATCTAAAGGGTAGTGTTAATATACATTATATGAAACAAATCACTGCATTTTAAATGAACTTAACTTTATTTGAAACAATATAAAACAATAAATAGGTACTTGCGGCCATGTTATCAATAATTGTTCTCAAGGCCTCCTTTGTTTCACCAAATAAATATTGCTCACACTGTTAACGTTAGTCAATTGATTATAATGAACGCAAATATTTCCAACAAAGATATTATTTTACTACTCTTTATTATTTTTAAAACACCATAGCTCAATTAAATAATGTACAACGCACGTTTGTGAAGTGATTTACAAAATCTCGGAAATTAAAAACCTCGGTATCGCTCGGTTTTTAAACCTGTTTCCTGGATTCTGTAAAAACCACTTCCCAACCTCCCATCGTAATATACTATAACAATAATTTGATAAATATTTCATATGGAACCATTTCCCCGTGATTTATTTCTAAGGTGCTTTGGTCTTCCTTGCGCCAATATAGTGGGTATCAATGACTGCATTTCCCACTCACACGGCCTGAGTCGATGGTTTTTTCAGGATGTAAAAATACTGAGTGTAATATTAATAATAGTCCTAACACTATTATTATTATTATTATTATTATTATTATTATTACAGGCAACTCTTGCCTAAACCAGGAAGTGAAGAAGAAGATTATTATTTTACTGTAATTAAAAGTAAAGCTAAAGTGATCCCATTGTGGGCCTTAGGAGGCCCTTGGAGTAGTAGGAGGTTAATGCCCCCACTTTTTCTAGACAATCGGTACTTGATATCAACCGTGTTGTCAGCCCTTTGTGACGGCCGTCTTTACCCCCAGAACAAGCGTCCAGTACTCATTTTCGTCAGAGGCCGATTCAATCCCAGGGCTATAATAGCGCTAGAAGGTTTAGGTGGTCAGTTTAAAAATCCTGATCCCACCGTGACTCGAACCCTCGTATTACCGGCTTGTAGCGTATTGCCTTATTTACTATGCTACGGCGTGTCCCATTTTACTATAATTAGTTTATTATTATTTCAATAGTATTAATTTATTAATATTATTTTCATTATTTATAGCATTATCATCATCATTATCATCATTATCCTCCATTATCATAATTATCATTATTATTATTGGTACTATTAGTACTATTATTAATTATTATTATTATTATTATTATTATTATTATTGGTACTATTAGTACTATTATTATTTATTATTATTATTATTATTATTATTATTATTATTATTATTATTATTATAAAATCTTAATACAGTGCGATCAGTATAGCATTGGACATCAGACGCGGAATTTGTGTTGTGCGGTGCCGAAGGCTTACACGTGCAGACACGGGACGTGCAATGTGCGCAGACTCAGCAGTATACAAGCACATCCCACACATTCACAGTCGCAGTCAGATCGTTTGCTTCGAGAGGATAAGGTGCTCGCTCGTTTTTCCTTATGTACAGAATGGCGTGTGTATAAGTTATTTCAATTTTAAAATTTGTATCTTATAAAACAGGCGTGTGTAAATGTAAACTGAATGAAGTGTGTATAAGTGTAAAGTGTAAAGTGTAAACTGTATAATGGCTAATAATTTTTCTACTGAACAACGTGTATTTATTTACGATCAATATTTGTTAACTCAGTCTGCCAGCCAAGTACGAAGGCTTTTTGAAACACGATTTCCGGCTTTAAAAATTCCGTCACGTTCAACAGACCATAACCTGTACAACAAATGTTATAAAGAGGTGTCAAAATGTATGGACGACTAAGGTGAACAGTTCCAGGATCTGCTTCAATAGTGTTGGTAAATATGACAATTTGTAAAATAGTTTCAAAAATGTGTGTGGTTGTATCCGCGATCATACGCTGTCCGTTACCCGCCGCGAGTGCTGCGTCAGCAGTGTATAGGTGAAATCCCCGCGTCTGCTGTCCAGTGCTATACTGATCGCACTGTATTAGCTTTATTTGCCCTGGCAGAAATGAGACCATTAGACATTTTCTTCCATTAGGTTCCTTTGGAAATGAAAGTTAAGCTATGGAATCCATGTCGTAAATTTACGAAAAGTTACAGAATATAAAGCCTGAATTAAAGTAGAGATATCATAGCAAAATTAGCCGAACCTTTCAACACAGCTTTGTATCGCAACATTTATTTCTTAACACATAAATGGCCTCTATCAAATAAAAGTGAAAGACAGTTTAAAAAATTTCACCTGTTGAATACTGCATCGTTGTGATCGAAACATAATGTCATTCATCTCGGATGCAACGAGCCTGGATTCAATCCTAGGTTAGAACAAGTTTCCTCTTGATAAGGGTATCCCATCTGTAAGAATAAAGTTTAAAAATTTTAATCCAACAAATCCTTTAATACCATCTGTTGCCATAATCAATCCTTCTATAGTAATTGTTTTGGTATTATTATAGTATATGTTGCACGTTCATTTTGTCTCGCAGATTACCATAACATAAAGGTAATACTCATCAAGGGAGACCCTACATATCCACATGTGGTCAAAAAGAATGTATATTATCCAGAGTTAAAAATCCCCTTCAAATAGGTCGTGGTATTCTTTTATTGTCTGCGAGATATTGGTAGAGAGAGAGAGAGAGAGAGATAAAGGAGGTAACTTTGAGATCAGATAGAATTGTAATCACCTGTTGTAATAGTGGAGTAATGATGATGATGATGATGATGATGATGATAATAATAATATCAATTATTTTTGCTAACAAATTAAGCGCGAATTCAAATGCAGATATAAGAGTTTCAAATCCGATAATTACACTGGTCAACATGATTTTTGTCTCATGAGTACCAATAGTACTTAATGCAGTTTTTTTATCGTGTTTTCAAATATGTATTCGGAATTTTTCCATCACCCACAGGTTTTTATTTAAATTTCAATTAATGGATTTAAATAATTATTTTTTAATAAACTTTTTTCGTCCATTTGCCCATTGTAAAATAAAACAAAATGAGCTAACTCAGGAGATTTCAGCTATGGAAAAAGAGATACCAAGGCAAATGGAATCCTAATATGCTGGCCGATTATTGTTGGACCATCAAGAGGGATGCTCCAAGGCGAAATATAGCAGAAAATCGTCATTTCTTACTTTCTAGATGAGTCCGAATGCTCGAATATCGTGTAGTTACGAATGTAGAAAATATTAAAGTGTTTGAAATTATAAATTCCTGTCTCTCGGAAACCTTGCGTGATGGAGAAAAATCGATATCATATTTGAATTCAGGAGAAAATATAGGCCTACTATCAGAATCACATATTACGAAAAAAAGTTTTTTTTTTTTCAGTGTAATTTAACGTGGCAGGGTACCAATAGCTTATAAACATCCACGGAATAAACTGCGTCCTTGGTCTTGATCAAGTTCGTGGCCCAGAGGCGGTGCGCTAAATCGAGACCACAGGCTGACTCAAATAATACGACGAATCACAAACAATTTTTATTTAAAATTTTGCAGACACGGCAAGAAAATAATTTAAAGTTGAAGATATATTTGTGTTGCCAATATTAAAGCGTCATATAATCAAGCCAGGACCTTCACGTCAATTGAACAACATAGGATTGGATAAAGTTAAGACTGGCTTTGTCATCATCATCATCAATCATGGATTAATCCCATGTGGCTTGTTCCGGTCTCATAGATTCTCATTCTAAAAGTTGAATCCATCTCTTTTTTTGGTCTACCAACATTCCTGTCTCCTTAAGGTTTGTAACTAGGTATAATGTTTGGTATGCGTTCGTCTTTCATTCTTTGAACATGTTTTTTGAGTTCTTTTTCTAGAGTCTTTCATTTTATTTAAAAGTTTATAAATATTTAGCCCACTTCTAATATCTTCACTTCTTGTTTTATCTAGAAGTTTGCAGCCGGCTACACTTCTCAGAAATCTTCTCTTATCTTTTGGTTAAAACCCAAAATTCACTACCATACAACAGTAAGGGGACTGCCACAGCTTTTAAAATTTTAGTTTTGTTTCCTTTCTTGTATTTTTAAATATTCTCTTAATTGTGCCACATGTATAAGTGAATTTATTAAGTTTGTTAAAAATACCTTCACTTTTAAAATAGGATATTTCATAACCCAGGTATTCAAAATGGTTCACTTGTTCAACGGATTTCCCCCCCCAGAATTGTTTTAGCTCTTATTGTATCTGTTCCTTCAAAAGCTAAGATTTTCGTTCTACTTATTGATATTTTGAAATTATAATTCTATATGATGCTATTTAATTCAAAAATTGATTTCTGCAGACCATCGTCTGAGTTAGATTTTAGAACTTAATCAAGATTTTTAAAATACATTACGAAACTCCGTTGAGGTCACTGTGTTAAAGTTTTAAGAATTGTAAAACAGTACCTGATATCTCAGTCGCCCTCAACAATTTGCAGTGTTGTTTATAGTAAACAGCAAATTACTGAGGACGACTGAGATATCAGGTACTGTCTTACAATTCTTAAAACTTTAATTTTAGAACTTGGTCATCTGCAAAATGTAAGGTGTTTAAGATCATTGACTGACTTTGTTTTGCTAAAGATCAATATCGATATTTATGCTTTTAACATTTTTTTTAAATACAGCTCTCTTGCGGGGATCAGGAGTAATTCCACGAGGTCACTAATATTTACAAAAAAAAAATATATATAGAAAATAGTTGATTGCATAAAGTAAATAGTCAACTTAGAGGAACTGATTAAGTAGCAGGAGTGGGGAATTAACAGGTTTTACGCCAACATTTCGCTAAATTAACCAGATCGAGTTAACTTGGAAAGAAGCTGTACACCTTTCCACACTTGTTATTCCGGGTACATGTTAATTCGAAGAAATAACTGATTCTAATATAAAGAGGCTTTGTGCTAAGGGTCTTGACAAAAAATACATGAAAGCCATTTCCCTGTGTGCTGCGCCTCGCCGACTTTCAAGAAATGAGGACAGAAGAAAATCTCTGGGACTTCCCGTATAGAGTCAGACGCTTTACTCAGAAGCTAGCGAAGCAATTGTATGACCAGTGACCTTCACCAAGTACAAGGATTGGAAATCTGCCTTATTTACACGCTCCACATCATTATCCGATTATTTCATTCCTAGAATCACATATAAATTTAATCATGATTTATAAATTATTCAAATAACAAATATTACATTTTTAATAATTTACATTTAGTTTATTATTTTTATTTGACAGGTTTTAAATGTATACAACATATTCCTGTGCCCAATATTAAGTTTTGATTTTCTTCCTCCATATCTCTATCCTTTCAGTCACCATCCTGCAGTCCCCTGTCCTTTGTCAAATTCATATTCTCTCTATCCAAGTCTTCTAATGTCTCCCTCTTCTTTTCTTCCGATTTGGAATCCACTCCGAAAACTCCTAACTGGCAACATACCTTCATTCGTCCTATTCAGTGACCAAACCATTGCAATGATTTATTTCCCACAAATTGCATAATTGTTTCGTTAGAGTTCGTTTATTCAGGGTTAATACTGTTTCTGACCCTTTCTAAATTAGAGACTGCAATTTTCACCTTAATTTGGCATTTATAGTCTACGTTTCTGCTCCATATGCCATTAAAGTTTTTTACTATTTATTTATAAATAATTTACATTTCTTCTTCTTCTTCTTCTTCTTCTTAAACATAATTTGTGGGATTTTCATCCTGTTTATTTAAAAATCACTCTTCGGAAGAAGACGTATTGTATGTGCATACACTGTCTATCCATCTCTTTCTTGGTCTTCCTCTAGTTCTTCTTCCGTCCATTGGTCTATCTTCTTTAGCTCTTTTTGCAAGTCAGTTTTCATCCATTCTTTCTATATGACTCTTCCAATATTTTCGGTTTATCTATAATAAATTTGGTTATGTCTTGAATATGACATTTGTCTCTAATTTCTGTGTTGTATATTTTATAAAATAATGTTTTCCCCTGAATAGTTCTTAAGATTTTCATTTCACAGGTGCTTATTATTTATTTAGTTTTTGTTGTATCAGCCCTAGTTTCTGCTAAATATACGATAACTGGTCGAACTATCGTTTTGCATATGCGGTGTTGCTTTCTATTGACATATGTTTGTTGCGCCAAATTAAATATTTCATATATCCTGATATAAGTTACATTTAATAGCTAAATTATATACGTTTCAGTCAACTAAAGGGACAAATCAACACTAAAAAAGGAGTTCAAAAGAGAATGTTCTGGTCGGGAATTTTCATTTTAAGTTCCATGATAGATTAATATGTACCAAGAACTATTTTAAAAGCTATTTTATTTTCTTCTCGACAAACAACTTACAACTCAAAGCAAAACGTTAAAACTGACAAAAATCAATCTCAATACATGCATTTAACGGCGCATGCCTTTTGAATGACTGGAAAAGTAGTTCCAGTATCAAAGGAATGATAAATTGTATTACGAAGTAAGAGACTGTTAAAATATAAACAGTGATAAGTGACAATTGAAAAATGAAAGTTGTGTAAATAGATAAATTCAAAAATAAATTATAACGATGACGATATAGTACTAATAAGCCATGTTAAATCATAGATCATATAGGTATATCTGGAAGGCTCATGCCACACTGACTTAGGCTTCCCGTACATGCCTATCCTGAGATAACATTTTTCAAGATTTTTCCTGCGTAATTCATTTGAAACCATGATTAACTTTATTCTCCCAACGTATTATTGATATTTTCTCTCTGTTTTCCGTGCAAGAAATTTCCTTGTTCCTCTCTCATTCCCCATTCATGTCACATGTCCTGCCCATCACAGTCTACGTGTTCTTATACTTATGATTTACAATAAAGCTCATTTGTATGTAATTTCCTCCATTCACCTGCCAGCTCGTTTCTATTTGTCCTAAAATGTTCCTAAGCACTAGGCCTAATCGTAATATTTCCTTCTTCTTCTTCGACAAGGTTTAGGCTTATTTACTAGCCTGTTTCGACTCCAAATTGCTGCCGATTCAAACTTTTCTTTGGTCTTCCCAAGCTTCTTCTTCCTCGTGGTGAATAATTGTATGCTGCTTTTGGTATTCTATTCTCAGTCATCCTTGCTAAGCGTTCTTTCTAGTTTTTTCTGTATTTCTCTACTGTTTTGCTTAATTCTTCTTCTTTTAGTTGTTATCTTATTTCTGTGATGTGTTTCTCTGTCTGTTCTTTGGTCTTTTGCTATTGGTCTGAGGAATTTTGTTTCAGCAGCTTGTTTTCTGGCAGATTGTTGTGTTGTCATTGTCCATGTTTCGGATCCATAAGTAATAATAGGAACTGCTATTGTCTTGTATAACTTCATTATAGAATATTTACTGGCTTTATTTTTCAAAGTTCTTTTTAGTGTAATCTTTCCTTTTCTCTTAAATTAAGAAGACATATATAAGAAAAGTCCATAAACAGAGAATGGCATTGACATTGATCTCATTTTGTTAAACCTGAAGTTCAACAGACAAATCTTATCTCACTAGCTGTTATCATACTTTTGCAGAGTCTATGCTTCACTGCCATAAATGAGGAAAGGCCTTGCCAATATGTTATT
>JASPKZ010001602.1:1135000-1432500 GCA_030220185.1 Diploptera punctata
ACTTGTGTTTTGCTCCTTACTTTTATCTTTAACCAATCTGGTATTTCTTCCTTTCTTCCACTCACTTATACCAGACTCTTAACTTTACTATCTAACCTCTCTTGGTTAACTCTTGTTTTTTTCTACCCCAACACTATTAAGGGATCCGGGGGCTAGGGAGTCTTTCCTTTCTTCCATTTCTTCTTTCCTTTATTTTCTTTTCTTCTCCAGAAAAGCCTGACCAGAGGCTATAAGATGGCGGCCCCATCACTGGTCTTGCCTTCCTTTGGCCACCAAGCAATCGAAGGGACTATTATTATGCTTTCAAGACTTATACAAGAATTTCCTGGAAGGATCAAACTTATGACTAACTAAATTGGAAACGCCATCTTGAAAGAATGAGTTCAAATTGGATACCCAAAGCTGTTTATAATTATATACCAAGAGGCCGAAGATCTCTGGGCCATCCTATGAAACGCTGGAGGGAAAATTTTCTATAGGATCATAACAGGTCTTGGCCTAATACTTGGAAGGAAGAAGAAGAAGAAGACTATGAAGGAAAAAGCTCCATAGCATGACAGGTCTATAAGGCCCTTGGCCTACCAGCCAACTGCTGGCTCATGATGACTTGTATTAATAATGGAGGTAGATGATCAGCCAGTGTAGTGGTGACATGTGGTCAACATCTCAGGCCCCCAGCCATTATAGCTGGTTTTCTCAACCTTCTTCTTCTTCTGCTTCACTTCATGGGCTAGGCAAATTGCCTGTTCTGCCTCACAGTTGTTCTGTCCATCTTTTCACTGGCCTTCCTACATTCCTTGAACCTCTGGGCTTGTAGTTGAATGCTGCTCTTGGTAATCTTGTTACATTCATTCTTTCCACATGTGTAAACCATTTCTTTCTATATTTTCTGATTTTCTCATCCAATGGATATATATTTAACTCTGTTCTTATATCTTCATTCCTTATCCTATCCAATCTTGTGCAGCCTTTTGTTTTTCTAAGGAAGTTCATTTCTTCGCTTTGTATTCTACTTTGCAATTTTTTGGACATTACCCAAGTTTCGCTCCCATCAAATAATGCAGGAACTGCCAATGTTTTATAAAACTTCAATCTAGTATCTCTTCTTGTTTTATTCTTTAATGTTTTATGAATAGTTCCGCATATCATTTGAAATTTCAACAGTTTCATATGTATGTGTCTTTCAGTTTTTGTGTTTATAGTAAAATTACAACCCAAATAATTAAAATTTGTTACTTTTTCTCAACCTGGAGCCATTATTTATTGTAGCTATTCAAATACCTCATGATGCTGGGTGGGCACTGGTTCCAAATACTGGCCGAAATTCCATTAGAAAATTACTTCCCCCCATGGAGACCCAAACCAGCGCAAGTCCCGTAGCTCTACACCAAGGTATCTTGCCTTAACCAGTCGGCTATGGCACGGGACAGTTTGAAGGAAGGTCCTCCTTACTTTCAACTGGCATCTGACTGCTTATTTGACAGTTAGTATTCCTTATAGGCCTACTCTTTCTTCCTCTGTTGGTGGTCTCATGAATTTACAAATGAAATATTTTTCCTGGGAATTAATTATTATATTAATTTTGCCTTTACTTCAATTCTGTGCTTTTTGGACCAACCAAGAGCAGCTACTATAATTTTTTTTTTTTCCATTTCTTCATTTTTATATCCCTAAAGTGTTCCTTCATTCTGATGTTCAAGTTTCTATTTGTTTTTCCTATCTAGATTTTTTTCACAATCTCCACATTCTATAAGATAAATTCCTGATTTTTGTTGCTAATTTTCTCTTTTTGTTCATTTTTAGTACTTTACTAAGGTTTCAAATAATTTTTAAAGATTCCAATTTGATGTTGAATTTGTTGACATTTTAAAAAAATCATTATTTGTTAAAGGATGGTATATAAATTTCTCGTATTTTCTACATTCTTCTTTTTCAGTTTGAAGGGTACTTTCTTTGATTCATTTTTGTTTTCTAAATATATTTATTTCTTGTAAATAATTTTTTTCTATTACTGCATTTATTATGTGCTAGTGCTAGAGATATTTGTAATGATTTCAAGGATGCTATTCCTTTGGATTTAAGAGTTTATCACAATTTTTATCATTGATTATAGATCTTATTTGTATCCTTATAAAAATCCCTTCCTTTCTCAGTAACTTTGGGAAATTTAGATTCCAAATACCTACAAATGCATTAGAAATTTTATCAATCACTTTAACAAAAATAAGTTCCAGTTTTATATGCAAAGGAGCCAAGTAGGCTCTTTCAGGATCCATATATTTGAAACATTTGTTTGGTTTGAAATAATAGACCTCATTTAAGCCATTGTTTTCTTATGTAGTGAGAATTCCTATCCCTGCTATCCCATTTGCACAAGAAACAACATTTTTGTACATACAAGTTAGAAACACTATAACAGAAATATTCCAGTTATATTATAATTACAAAGAAATAAACGTTATCTCAGTCAAAACATAAATTTATTGTGTCGACGTTTCAATCTCCATATGTGAGATCATTTTGAAGACATGGCTGTTTATAAATTTATTGTACATAGTTATCATCACCAAGACAATTAAATTATTTTTTTTATAAATATATGTATACAAATTTAAATGAAGGATTGGAAAAGAAATTGAAACCATTAAAATTTGTTTTTGCTCATAGTGTTCCTAATAAACTTGAAGGAAATTTAATAAAAACTGGCAAAGACAAAATCGATACTAGTAATTTGACAGATATTGTATACAAAATCCAATGTGGTGATGTTGAAAAGTCTTATGTAGGCCAAACAAAAAGACATAAGAAAAAGAATTGATGAACATAATAAGAATATCAATACAGCAGGTGCAGAACTTTAGTAATCAGTGAACATATAATTAATCAAAATCATAAAATGAAATGGAATGACATAAAAATTTTACACAAAAAAAAATTACCAAAAAAGATTAATAGCAGAAATGGCCTATATAAAAAAAGAACAAAATAAAGCATTAAATAAACAAAAAGATTTAAATGAATGGTGTGGAACATATGATTCCTTGTTAAAATATTTTTAATTATAAATTGGAATTTTAAATGTATTCATTTAAATTTGTATACACATATTTATAAAAAATAATAATTTAATTGTCTTGGTGATGGTAACTATGTACAATAAATTTATAAACAACCATGTCTTGAAAATTATCTCACATATGAAAGTAAATGCGCACAAATGTGCAAATTGTTAGTAAATTTAGTCTAAGCAAAACTTGTTAAACGATAATTGTCTTTCCGCACACTTCTCGACGTGATATCGTTCACATGGATTGTTGCACAGTTCGCATATGCATTCTTGGCTTGGCTCGTGGAATCTCTTTGTGCTGCAAACCTTGTGGTGAAAGCCATGGATTGCATACCGTGTTAGGATGTGCCTCATCTCGTAGTTTGGTCGTGTCCATTCTCTTGTACACATAGCCTCTGTTGTGTAGAATTCGCTGCAGATATCATTCCTCTTCTCCTGTAGTCCTTGCATTGTTGTCTCATATGCGCAGGTGTTCAGTAGGAATAGTGCCGTCTAATGTCTTCAATGAAGAAGGTTTCTTTCATTAAGACGTACATCATTCTTGAAGGTGCTGTTTTTCCAACTCCCAGAACTCTTTTCATGAAGCTGGCTTTTACTGTTTCTATTTGTGTCAAGTCTCTGTTTGTGAGTTTGTCCCATATTATGTTAATTCCATATGTTGTTATGGGAGTTATGACTGTCTTGAAGAGCGTCATTGCTGTTTCTGTTGATAATTGGTGGAGATTTTTGATGCTGTATATAGTTCTTATTGCAGATGAAACCTTCTGTTGCACATGTATTCTGTAGGATTTAATGGTTGTTTGTAGGGTGATGCCTAGGTAGGTGAATTGCAATACAACGATTATCTCACATATGGAGATTGAAACGTCGACACAATAAATTTATGTTTTGATTGAGATAATGTTTATTTCTTTGTAATTATAATATTAATTACTCTCAGTGAAAAATAATTTAAAAAAAGTCTATTCCAGTTATATTTTGTACACTGAGTATTGAAACTAAGAAGCATAAAATTATATACAGCATACATTTTGGTCCAATCGTTTCAGAATCACCAGCTCTACACTCAAAATAAAGTTCATAACACTTTTACATGTTGTATAAAAGAACTCCAAACACGACAGGCCTAGAAGGCCCTTGGCTGCTGCTCTCATGTCCATATGTGTTATTCACAGAGATGATCACAAGCCAGTGTAGGGGTGACATGTGGTCAGCATGTTGGGTCCCCCAGCCATTATAGCTGGTCTTCTCAACCTGGAACCACTACTTATTGTTGCTACCCAAATGCCTCATGATGCTGGGTGGGCACTGGTCCCATATTGGCCGAAATTCCATGAGAACATTTCTTCCCCCTTGGGGACTCGAACTAGTGCAAATCCCGTAGCTCTATGCCAAGGCATCTCGTCTTAACCACTCGTCTATGGCATAGGACTCATGTGGTATAAAAATGGCATAAAATATATTTTTACATTAATGTTTTACCTGTGAGACTTGAAGCTTAGTTCACTAGACACACAGAAAAAATTGCGTGGATGATTTAAACATAAGAACAATATAAGGCAAAGAGGAACAATATACAACATGTATACTGGTTGTCTGCTAAACATAGCAATGTAAAATCTATTAGTCAACCAAGTTAAGACTAGGATGGAGCGAAGGTACTGATGTATTGCTAGAGATCCGTGAAAGTGGTTTTATTTTTAGGGAAAATTCGTTTTAAAATTCCAAGATTTCAATGTTATTGGGAATTTGGTGGTGTTATTCTAAAAAAAATGTAAATTTGAGTCTTTTTAATCCTAATTTAGTATATTAAATTTAGTGTATTAAATTTATACATTAATTTGGAATAAAAATATTAAAAGGAAACTAAAATGAAAATTTATAAGAGCATAATACAGAATATTTTGTCATATAGAAGTGAAACTTGGTCTTTGACGGAATTACAAAAGAATAAAATTAGAACAGTTGAATTTGATTATTTTAGAAGAAGCCTCCAAAAAACAAGACAGGATAAAATAAGAAATGAATTCCTTTGGAGAGAAATGAATGTCACCATATCTGTTGTTAAGAGTATTGAAAATCAAACGCTTAAATGGTATGGCCATGTACAAAGAATGGAAAACGAAAGGTGGCCAAAAAATATATACCACTGGTCACCCCCTGGAAGAAATAAACATGGCAGACCAAGATGGAAATGGAAAACCTACGTCAGAACTATAATGGATGATAGGAATTTGGAAGAGGGAGATTGGAATGATAGAGATAAATGTAAACTGAAGACGGCTAACCTATAAGTGGGGGAAAGCCGAAGAAGAAGAAGAAATTCATACATCAAATTTGGGAATTTTTAACATTATGAGGTTCAATTCATAAGAATTAAATGAATCGTGATTTCTTCTTACCTCATACTTCTATGTTTTCTTAAACACAGCATGGCAGTATCAGCGATCCATTGTCACCATCGTCAGCTGTCATGAAAACATAGAAGTATGAGGTAAGAAGAAATCACGATTCATTCAATTCTGTAGTATATTAAACCCAATAGGAATGATATATCCAGTAGTTTAAGGTCAACTTTTAGCTTGTACAATTGATATCGATTTTAATACACTAAAATGCATACAATTTTAATCCTAGTCACTAATTTGTAAGCAAAATTTACCTTTTAAGAAAAAGCTACCATGGTGAGTATATCTGTGTTGTAACCATTTCCCTTTGCAAGAGTGCATGGAGGAAAGCAGATATGGCACCATTAGATATGGCAATTAAAAAGAAGATGGAATCCGAAAACAATGTTTGAAAGTGCGTTATGAAAATTTCGCGAATAAAACAAAAGAAATCTCTGGAATTCATTAAAAATTTTAAATTTCGGTGTTATTTCACGTTATCGTAGGATTTTGCATTATTTCGCGATTCATAAATGCTTTTTTTGAGGTTATGGAAAGTCGATTAAATGGTACAAGAAAATGACAAAATTAGAGCATTTTGCATTATTGTGACTCGCAAATTTCACGGATCTCTATGTATTGCACATCACGTTAGCGGTTTAGTTCTCAATATCACTGATCGTATTACAATTTTTCCTGACTAATATGCATGTTAGAACATGTCTGAACATTAATCTGCCTTCATAGTGTGGCTATGAATAAAATTCCTACACGAGTGAGCAAACATTTCTGCATTTATAACTTCAAAAATTATAACAAAATGAACTCCAATATATAGAATAAGTCCACTGCTGTGGTCTCGAGGTAGCGTGCTGCCTTGTCACGCAGCGGGCCCGGGTTCTATCCCCGGTCGGGGCAGTTTTTCTGGGTGAGGTTTTTATCGGGGATTTTCCTCACCTGTAAGACGAATGTCAGAAAAACTTTAAGGCCCAAACGGTCCCCGAAATCATATGGCAATCATCATCACCCTTATCATTATCGTCATCATCATCATCCTTTACCGGTGTGGAAAGCAACGGGAAGCTACCACACCTACAATTCCCTAGTAAAGCTGCAAGCATAGTATGATTGCAGTGAAGGACCTGCCTTCGGGCAGAAGTACTATGGATGGATATAGAATAAAATATTTAAAAATTTGATTGTCACAAAAAAATCTCCTGATGAAATAAGTCTTATTACATATCTGATATCAGGATAAAAACAGTTTTAGAGTCTGTATTCAGTTTTCTTGTGAAAAATCATGTTAGCCAATGTTATTTATAGAGTATATGGGTTAGAGTTTGGTGGTTAGTGTGTATATATTTCACTTGAACAAATTGTAAATAATTTCAATATAAACCTTAAAAATAATCTAAATTTAAATTAATATGTTAACTAATGCAATCAATGTTGAATTTCTCCAAAAAATAATAACATGAGTGGAAGATTAACATATTTATGGTGTAATATTATAAACAAACAAAGTAGTTATTAATTTGTAAAGAAATATTAATGCCTGAACCAGGATTTCAATCTGAACCTCTAGCTTTGTATGCTAGTGTGCTGACCATTACACCAATTCAGGCTTCTGGTGCAAGCATTAAGTTTTATTTACAAATTAACAACTTGTCCATCATTTTGAGTGTTAAATTTAATTACAACATTGAAAAATAAAATAATCCCTTTTTAAAAGTCATGCTATTTTTTGCAAGGAAGCTCTATGATGCAAGTGGTTGGTTAGTAATTCACGCTCCACTTCTGGGTTCCAAGTTTGTATCTCGGTCATTGCATGTAGAGTTCATGGTGGATGATTCAGAGCCAGGGCACGTTTTTCTTGGGGTTTCTCCCATTTTCCTCTGCCAAAAACTCCATTCAACCCTTTTCCATATTCATCTCATCCATTTTCTTTCATTTCATATAATATGCTCCTGCGGTGGTGCCACAAGCCTGTTAAACTGTCATTTAATAATAGGGGCTTCATCTCATCTCATCCCTCAACCAGGTATTATGTCAAATACAAGTAGAGGGTCTACATTTACATACTTTATTGTAACAAGGTATATGATACTAATTGAACTAGAAAAATAAAAAATTAAAATTTAAGAGCTTAAAATAACACTGAGCAACAAAAAAGAAACTTTTTTTTGTCTCAGAAAGAAAAATATGTGATTCTGATAGTATTTTTTCTCCTGAATTCAAATATATCAGTTTTTCTCCATCACGCAAGGTTTCCGAGAGACAGGAATTTATAATTTCAAACACTTTAATATTTTCTACATTCGTAACTACACAATATTTGAACATTCGGACTCACCTAGAAAGTAAGAAATGACGATTTTCTGCTATATTTCACCTGTGGAGCATCCCTCTTGATGGTCCAACAATAATCGGCCAGCATATTAGGATTCCATTTTGCCTTGATAAGTCTTTTCCATAGCTGAAACCATTTGAGTTAGCTCATGTGGTTTTATTTTACAATGGACAAATGGACGAAAAAATGTTTATTAAAAAAATAATTATTTAAATCCATTAATTGAAATTGAAATAAAAAAAACTGTGGGTGATGGAGAAATTCTGAATACATATTTGAAAACACGATAAAAAACTGCATTAAGTACAACTATTGGTACTCATGAGACAAAAATCATGTTGACCAGTGTTATTATTGCTAAATATTATGAATAATACCATTCTAATTCCATTCTTCATAAATATCTAAAGTAACTAAAGTTCTAAATCATAGCTGCATAGTAGGTTTAAAGATATGTTGTATATTATAAAACATTTCATATATAAAATGGTAAAATGTAACTGATTTTAATTAAACTTGTGTGGGCTGCAGTATTAAAATTTCTAATTGATCTGAATTTATCACATAGTATTGGCTATGGCCTATTAGTCATATATAGATATATTACTACATTCAATTGTGGAATAAATGAAATTAAAGAATTAATATTTTGGAAACAAGGGAAAACACTATTGATTCTAAGGATTCGGTTAGAAAAATTGAAAATATTAGTTTTGGTTTTGAAGTATTAAGTACACCATCTGATCTGCATAATAAATTTGTTGCTATTGACGAAGATTATGATAATAATTGACTCCACGGCACGAAAGGACTTAAAGGCCCTAGATCTACCAGCCAGCTGCTGGCCGCACATCCATATGTGCCGTTTACAGAGGTGAGCGTTTATTCAGTGAATATGTAAGTGACATGTGGTCAACATCGAGTCCCCAGCCGTTATAGCTGGTTTTCTTAACCTGGAGCCACTACTTATTGTAGCTAACCAAATTCCTCACGATGCTGGGTGGACTCTGGTCCCATACTGGTCGAAATTCCATGAGAAGATGTCTTCCCCTTGGAGAGACTCGAACCAGCATGTCCGTAGTTCTACGTCAAGGCTTTGATGCATTCGACCAATCGGCTACGGCGCGGCGTATGATGATGATGATGATGATAATAATAATAATAATAATAAATCAGATTATAGTGAAGTATTATTTAAATTAAATTTTATTAATATCTCATGTACACCGCTGTGGTCTCGAAGTAGTGTGCTGCCTTGTAACGCAGCGGGCCCAGGTTCGATTCCCGGTCGGGACTGGCTCCTGGGTGAGATTTTTTGTTTGTTTTTTTTTCCTCACCTGTAAGGCAAATGTCAGAAAGCTTAGGGCCCAACGGTCCCCGAAAATCATCCGGCCATCATCCTTATCATTATCAACATCATCCTTCACCGGGGTGGAAAGCAACGGGAAGCTACCACACCTATAATTCCCTAGTAAAGCTGCAAAGCATAGCATTTTAGCAGTGAAAGACCTGCCCTCGGGCAGAATTACTATGGATGGATGGAATATCAACATATTTTTCCTTGCCGTAAAATATATGTTTTATTTTAGAAATTCGATTGATTACGGTCTAGAAAACCATGCTAAATATTATTTATTTAAATTGAACAATGCACCCAAATGTAAAATGCACTAATAATAATCTAATTCCTTTAAAATATTGTTCCAGTACACTAAAGCACTGATAAAACAATTCAGATACACAGGCAATGAACTTGCAGGTTAATACCATTCAATCCTTGCGTAATTTTTGGCACAACAAGACATAAATTTATATCTTTCTAATGTCACATAGTCTAGCGTATTAATTTCCTTTGTAAATTCAAGCCATGTATGGTTATTTTCAAATAAGTTAATAGAACAAAACTTCTTTTTTCCAGCTGCTAATGTGTCATATTCTGATATTAAAAATACGAACCAAAACATCGTATATATCAACTGTGAAAATACGCCCATTGTGAGCGTTTTGCTATTATTAGAATACACTACACCATAATTTCAACACTAAAAAAGACTGACTGCATTTAGGTTAACATTATCACGTCCGTTGTAGTCGGATGCAGTATACGATAAAAGATGAACTTGCGACTTTTCCTGGCTTGCTTGATAGATCAACACTATATTTTTTAATCCTTAGCTTATCGCTGTTAGAACACACGCAGGTTTATGAACACTTCTACCACGATATCAACAGGAATTTATTTGCAAGTTGTTGAATATTCAATTAATTAATCAATTGTGAAATATGCTAAGGTTAGATCATTCAAATTAAATAATATTGTATGTGTATGCAATAGCATTAAATTTGTACATTTAACCTTGATAAATATTAATTGGTGTTTGTTATCATAAAGTATCGCCGGATTCCCATTAAAGGATTTGTTTACATTTTTATAAATTATCGTCATGCCAGATGTTTTTATAAAAATGATGTTTACATTATTGATTTGAGATACGTGTTTTCTCACGATCTACTAAATAAAACTTTGAACTGTTTCTTCAGATTTTCAGCTTTCAGGAATGCTTAACAAATGCTTGTGGACAATTTATTTAACAAAGTGAATCTCCGGATTTGATATTGTCAGTGAGTTAGTGATTATTAGGGCAAGGCAATTAATGATTTTGCATCTTTTTCTTATGAAGGTTGAAACATTGCTTGCATATATGAAAATGTACGGCATTAAAAAAGGATTAAATAAAAGCAATTTGTTTGGGCATTTTTTTGCATTGTCTTAACTTTTTTAGGGATAGGTAATTTTTTGGCAATTTTAGGTCATTTTGAGCATTTTGTACACTTTTCCGGAAGGCTGTGACATTATTTGTATTTGATTTAAGATTTTTATTATAATTTAATATTTTTCCTCGTCAATACAATTTCTTGGAATTAAGTAGATGTTTTGCTAACTACTACACCTATTTTTCAATGTATGTGCATAATGATCTTGCCGACTTCTAGGAATTTTATTCAATTTCTTAGAGCTTATGCTAGCTTCTACCCTTATTCTGATTGTTAACTACAATTCAAAATTGCTGTAAAAGTGCACTTTGTAATTGATATGGATTTTCTACAATAAAAGGTACTGTAATATGTATGTTTTAAATACTTTTCTTTTAATATTTTGATGTTAAGTTAAATTTTATGTAATTCAGTAATCAAGTGAGTACTTAACCTAATTAATTAAATAAAAATAAAACTTAGTTTTATTTGATTTTCATATTTATTATATAATTCAGTGACAGCTGTTTCGGTACGCTGTAACCTTCTTCATACACGTTATAAATTATGAATTGTGTTCCAACTGATCTAAGCAACAATACAAAAATATTTATTTAATTTTTTTAATTTAAAAAAGGGGATTCATTCAAATCAAGTTGAGAATTTAACAGTTTGTTACTATTTTTCAATTTATTAATTTCTACAGCCTCCAAAAGATCTAACTTCTTACCCTTATCACAAACATGTAAAATTTCAAAATTTGGATCGAAACAATGATTAAATTGGAATAGGTGGTTAGCATATTTTGAATATTCTAAATTTCTGTTATATGCTCTCATGTGTTCCTTTATCCGAGAGATAAAAGGTCTACCAGTTTGTCTACCAGTTACTTAATCTAACAGATTTTTATTGGTAATTCTTAAATTTTTTTTGGGGGCACGCCGTAGCGTAGTGGTTAAGGCACTGAGCTACAAGCCGGAGGGTCGAGGGTTCAAGTCCCGTCGGGGTCAGGATTTTTAAACTGACCCAAACCCTCTGGCGGCACTATGGCCCTGGGGTCGACTCAGCCTCTAACGGAAATGAGTACCAGACGCTTGTTCTGGGGGTAAAGGCGGCCGTCACGCAGGGCTGACAACCCGGCTGACTTCAAGTGCCGATTGTCTAGAAAAAGTGGGAGCCTAACCTCCTACTACCCCAAGGGCCTCCGGGTCTGTTGTGGGATCACTTTACTTTACTTAATTCTTAACTTTTTATTCGTCTTTTTTTATTTTATTGGCCATTTTTTGTATTTTTTAGGTCATAAATGCATTTTTTATTTTGCATTTTTACCAATTTATAGGTCATTAAATGCCTTGCCCTAGTGATTATATTACCGGTATTGAATTTCATATCAAGATATAAAAACTTTTTGTGGATTTACTGAAATTTTCAAGCTCCTCTTTTTTACAAATTTAAAGGGTACTTTTGAGTTTTGTGAAATTTTATATCGTATTTCCCCCCCAATTAATATATTTACATTTTTACAATTAAAACGTAATGTTTCATTATACACTACATAAACATTTAAGAAATATAAAATAAATTGAACCGCTAAAGTGACAAGTTAACACTTGATCAACATATTTATTTGGCTGGAATAATAATTCAGTTATATTATTAACAGTAATAACCTCTATTTTGGTTTCAGCTGTCTACAATATTTCATTTAAGCGGATAAACAACCAGATATGTGCTCTCTGAAATGCGTCTAAAAAAGAGAACATGTTACAATGTTGCACAAAATAGGAGGAAATCACTTTTTTGACCGAGAATATGCACTATACATACAATATACTTACTTACTCACTGGCACTATCGAACCCGTAGGTTCATGGCCGCGCGGACATAAGCTCTCCATACATCCCTATCCTGAGATAATGCTTTCCAATCATTCCCTGTATAATCTATTTCCTTCAAATCATAGTTAATGTTATTCTCCCACCTCATTCTTGGTCTACCAACTGGGCGTGTTCCCTCTGGCTTTCCTACAAGAAGCTTCCATGCAAGTCTTTCATTCCCCATACGAGCAACATGTCCTGCCCATTGCAGTCTACGAGACTTAACTGTTCTTATTATATCTGGCTTCCTATAAAGACCATGTAGTTCATTGTTATTTAGTATTCTCCATTCACCCGTCTGTTCATCTCTCTTTGGTCCAAAAATTTTCCTAAGTACTTTATTCTCGAATACTTGTAATCTCCTTTCCTCCCTTAAAGTAAGAGTCCATGTTTCGCACCCATATAATATAACTGGTAGAATAATAGTTTTATATATTTTCAGTTTAACGTTTTTTGAAAGGAGTTGGGACATCAAGAGTCTCTGCAATGTATAATAGCACGCATTTCTCCAGAAAGTTTTATCCCAATTGAACCCATGTCCGCATTTCTTGACGGTTGAATTTTTATGGTGTAAGATCGTCACTCTTTCGACCAAGGTACTTTTTTCGTCTGGCTTATCACCTTCGACCAGTCCGTCATGGGTAACCCTATCGGCAGCAATGCTACCGCCGGCATAGCTCTCAGGATCATTTAAGCAAGCAAGCCACTCCACCACGACAAGGTAAAGATACCATGGAGGGGATACATACAATATACCAAGAAATAAACATATTTATAACCCAGAAAGTCCTGGGTTACAATCTCAGAGTATGCGGAAGGTTTGTGTTCACAGCACACTTAACTCATTTTCGACTTAACTTATACTCTGTGACCATACAATTCTTCTTTACCAGTAATTATCAATTGCGGGGAATAAAAAAAAATCTCATATAGGCCTACATCATATTGTCGAGATATAGGGAGTATAAGGTAAATAATATATACGTTTATATTTATAATAATTTAGGGAATGGATTGTAATAACTAACTTACTCACTGGCACTATCGAACCCGTAGGTTCATGGCCACGCGGACATAACCTCTCCATACATTCCTATCCTGAGCTAATATTTTCCAATCATTCCCTGTATAATCTACTTCCCTCATATCATAGTTAATGTTATTCTCCCATCTCATTCTTGGTCTACCAACTGGGCGTTTTTTTCTGGTTTTCATACAAGAAACTTCCACGTCTTTCATTCCCCGTTCGTGCCACATGTCCTGTCTACCGCAGTCTACGAGACTTAACTGTTATTATATCTGGCTTCCTATAAAGACCATGTAGTTCACTGTTAGGTAGTCTTCTCCATTCACCTGTCTGTTTATCTATCTTTAGTGAAGAATAAGCAATTAAAGACTTCAAATACGTTTGACGTATACAAATTAGTCTTAAAAATAAAACTTTACAAGGATAATGAAAATAAGTGGAACTTTAACAAATTTTATCATCTGTACTAAAATTTTCCTAAGAACTTTATTCTCAAATACTCGTAATCTCCTTTCCTCCCTTAAAGTAAGAAAAGTAAGAGTCCATGTTTTGCATCCATATAATATAACTGGTAGAATGATAGTTTTTTGCAGATGATCAAATAATTTTTGCAGGGGATGAAGATGATATGAAATATATGATAAATAAACTAATGGAAGAATATAAATAATGGGGACTGAATATAAATTTACAGAAAACAGAATATATGTGTTTGGGAAAGGATATGGATGACCTCATACTCGAGACAGGAAAAAAAAGTGAATTTTTTAAATATCGTGGGTCAATAATTACAAGTTTAGGTACCTGTGACAGAGATGTACAGACTAAAATTGCAATGGCAAAAAATGCAACTAAAACATTACATGGAATAATTTGGAACAAAAATATCACAAAGGAAACTAAAATGAAAATTTATAAGAGCATAATACAGAATATTTTGTCATATGGAAGTGAAACTTGGTCTTTGACGGAAGTACAAAAAAAATTAGAACAGTTGAATTTGATTATTTTAGAAGAAGCCTACAAAAAACAAGACAGGATAAAATAAGAAATGAATTCCTTTGGAGATAAATGAATGTCAGCACATCGGTTGTTAAGAGGATTGAAAATCAAACTCTTAAATGGTATGGCCATGTACAAAGAAGAAAATAAAAGATGGCCAAAATATATATACCAATGGTCACCCCCTGGAAGAAATAAACGTGGCAGACCAAGATGGAAATGGAAAACCTACGTCAGAACTATAATGGATGATAGGAATTTGGAAGAGGGAGATTGGAATGATAGAGATAAATGGGAACTGAAGACGGCAAAGAAAACGGAAAGCCGAAGAAGAAGAATAATAATAGTTATATATATTTTCAGTTTAACGTTTTTTGAAAGGAGTTTGGACGTTAAGGATCCCTGTAATGCATAATAGAACGCATTTCCAGAATTGAGCCTATGTTTACTTTCTTTGTGCATCTCATTCCTATTTGTGTTTATGTTCCTAGGTATTTGAATTCAGCCACTTCCTCAAAATTTCCCTCATTTGTCATTAGTTGTTCATTTCCATTACCGGTATATAATGTGATCATATATTTAGTTTTATTTATATTTACTTCCATTCCCAATTTATGATTATAAAATAATAATTAAACAAGAAAGCTCACTGTAGCCCAACATTTCAATGATACATAAGACAAGTAAAACATAATGATTTTCCGTAACATAACATTATGTCATCGCTGCTTTAAAATAGTGTCTTTTGAAAAAAAATAGCAGTAACCGGAATTAGAATACACATTTCGTTATGTTATAATATATATATATATATATATATATATATATATATATATAGTCGACGGCTGCAATGCTACGTTAAACTCACGTCTTGCCCGTCTTGCGGCCTCACGATCATTAAGCATACGTTATTGCCCATGCAGCAATTATAATTTGCTGTAGCATAATTAACGCCATTTTGACTAATGATGTAAGTTCTACACTGTTTTGTTTTATTCCATTCTTGTAATTTGAATAATTGCCTTTCCAACGGTAATTTCATATTTCCTGTAATGATAATATTTTCATCACACAACGCGATCAAACATACAGCCATATTTATGATTCAGTCCGTATATTCAAGTTGACATATAATGTGCTGTGTATCCTGAGACATTGAGCTCGGTGGGGTACTCGCATCTGATACTGAGTATCACGGGTTGAAAGCTGACCGGGGTCTATGGACTTTTACCTGAGCAAAAATCCTAAGTATGGCTTCCTTCGTAAAGGAAATAAAACCATGGATCCATGCCGTAGTTTACGACACATCAAAGAACCTCAATTCTGAAATAAGAGGTATCTAAGCAACATTGTCGTCGCCCTTTCAGGCCCAAATGTAAATTGAGATTCTAAAGACCTGATCTGTCATAGAGCGTCGTTAATTAAAATGTATTATCTGAGGAATTAACTTACCTCTTAGTTCACCTACCATATATCACAAACTGACGTTTTATTGCTAAATAAAGACGTGCATCTCATTACAGCCAGCCGGTAGAACTGTTCATATAAATGGACTGTTGGAACTTTGTAGATAATTAGTAGAGAAGGTGGAGTGATGCTGAAGATGAAGGTTGCGGTGTGTATGAGAGAGAGGAGGGGGAGGCTCCAATATATTTACAACAAATGCAATACTGCAGGAATGTAGTCGAGATTGCAGTATAAACATTGAACTAGGTGATCCGTGGGATCTCTGAATCTCATGTAATTTGGTCCGAAGGCCTCATAATGGTCTCTGCTAAAAAGCCTTCTTTCATGAAGATGACGTAAAACGTCCAGTTAGTAGAATTTTCATACAAGTTGTAACGGTATCCTTATTGGATATAAGCCAAGAATGAACTCTTTTTTTCCTTAACAGAGTCATTGCATCTACTTCTTTGAATCTTCGCGATACCCAATTATCATAAGTAATGCCACGAGTGATTTCCAAATTATCGATAAATTCACGACTCACGACGTGAGTCGTGAATTTATCTAAAGAATTTGGAAATCAAGAGTGGCATTTGTTAGGACTATTTAACGAATAAAATTAAGCTGTTTACTCACAAATCATTGTTTAACTATAGTTATTTTAAAATATTTATATATTTCATGTAAACGGCGATGTTTGAAAACAAATCAGAAATGTGAGGTTATGTTCATTCACTGCACCTTGATCATATTATTTATTACGAAATAAGATCGCAATATTGTAAGAGTGCACCCAAGTGGAGAAATAATGAAACACATCAAACTATATCATAATCATAAGTAATGCCACGAGTGATTTCCAAATTATCGATAAATTCACGACTCACGAAGTGAGGAGTGAATTTATCTAGAGAATTTGGAAATCAAGAGTGGCATTTGTTAGGACTATTTAACGAATAAAATTAAGCTGTTTACTCACAAATCATTATTTAACTATAGTTATTTTAAAATATTTATATATTTAATGTAAACGGCGATGTTTGAAAACAAATGAGAAACGATAGGTACGCTTCTACTGCTTCATTTGTTTATCACTGCAACCAGATCATACTATTTATTGCCAAATGAACGCAATATTGTAAGGAGGAGCTTTCTTTAATATGGTAATTATAACACTGATAAATATTTGGTGAAACACGACTCTGATTGGTTGTAAAACAGGAATCATTGAAACGTGATTGGTCATTGACTCCCATTTGGGGCATGAGTTAAATAGTCAACGTAAACAACTCAGTAATATCAAGGAATCTTTTCATTATTTGCTATATTCAATGTATTTGTTGGAAAAAAATAATGCTTTGACCTGTTCAGAACATTAAAAAGGAGGAGCTTTCTTTATCACAAAAGCAGGAGCTGATAAAGAGAAATCGATAAAGAGCGAGGTGAAACACGACTGTGATTGGTTATAAATAAAAAATCATTGTAACGTGATTGGTTATTGACTCCCATTTGGGGCACGAGTTAAATAGTCTGGTAAAACTGTATGTAACCATTGTACTTTGTTAAAATGGATTCTTCCAACTAAAATATAAATAATGAAATAAAATAAAATCGAATAACTATATAACGCGTGAATTAAGTATTTTCAAAAACCTCAATTTGAGCGAGATTAGATTAAATTTGTTTGTTTATAAATCAATCATAGTGAACCGTTGAGAATTTAGGGATCATTGTCTCGGACGCACTAGGCTTGGGTTAGATTTTCGGGGATACAAATTTTATGGAAAATGAGAAGTGTGTTATATTAAATGTTCATATTGTGTTGGACGTGGCCCAGGCATTGAATTGTTCACTCATCTGGGGAGGCTTCCCATGTCCCTGTTTGGTCAAATGTGATTCAATGTCAAAATAAGAATCTCCCTAAAAAGATGGATATTAAACCGATGTACAGAAAGAAAGATAAAGAGAGATAGGGAAAGAGAGAGAGAGAGAGAGAGAGAGAGAGAGAAGAGAGAGAGAGAGAGAGAGAGAGAGAGAAAGTAATAATTTCGTCTAATATATTCTCAGGTTTGAGTAAATTTATAGCTTTGTAAATCAAATTCCTCTCTATTACCCTGTATAAATATTGCATATCGATAAACTTTCTTTTGGAAGGAATTATCTAAAGCGAATGAGAACTCTCTATGAGGCAATCTCATCAAAGGGTCTAGCATCCCTTCCCTCGCGAGCTTCAGGTCACACTGGCCCTATGTATAATACCTGATCGAAGGGTCCCTTGCACAGGATAACGTGTGAAGACCTGAAACGGCAAAAATAAATGTGCAGAGGAGGCACCCTTTCTCCAGGGGAAACAATTTGGAGACCCATTCCCGGGGTAACAAGAGAGAAGTCCTCAACGGTCCATAGGACCGGAAAAGGCAGACCTCCATTTGGGGTTCAAACAACTGGGGGCTATAATGTCTAGCCTTAAGATGGCAATCCCATCGTACATCTCATTCTATGGGACGCCAGTAACGTACCCAGAGGAAATACTTTATTACTAAAAGTCACATATATAATGGAAACAGGACTGTCCCAACGTTGACAAGCTTGGCTAGAAACGGGAACAAAGATTTAGGCAGAAACAAAATAAATCTTAGCTTTTAAAGGATCAGATACCATAAGAACTAAAATAATTTTGCAGGGGAAATCCGTTGAACAAGTGAACCATTTTAAGTACCTGGGTTATGAAATCTCCTATCTTAACAAACTTAATAAATTTAATAATATATGTGGCAAAATTAAGAGAATATTTAGAAATGCAAGAAAGAAAACAAAACAAATTGTATACAGCTGTGGTAGTCCCCTTACTGCTGCATGGTTGTGAATTTTGGGTTTTAACTAAAAGAGAAGAGAAGATTATAGAGGCAGCTGAAATGAGATTTCTGGGAAGTGTAGCTGGCTGCAAACCTCTAGGTAAAAGAAGAAATGAAGAGATAAAATAACAGACTCTAGAAAAAACTGGAGAGAACCTGTTCAAAGAATGAAAGATGAACGCATACCAAGAATTATACTTGGTTACAAACCAAAAGGAGACAAGATAATTGGTAGACCGAAAAAAGAGACGGATTCAACTTTTTGAATGAAAGCATGAGACCGGAACAAGCCACGCGGGCTTAATCCGGGATTGTTGTTGATGATGATCACGTAAAGTGTATATATGTACTACTGACACGATATTAATTACTATATAACTATGTATAAATTATCAAGGTCAAAGCGAACTTCATCTACTTCCTCATTACGTAATAAAATGTAGGGGTATACAATAAATCTTCTAACAAAACATGTTTCGGAATAATAAAACATTTTAAATCAAAACTTCTAACAAGGAAAACGAAATGTAATTATTATGAAACCAGTGATAATGTATGGCAGTAAAACGTGGACATTGTCAAGGAGTGATAATAATAATAATAATAATAATAATAATAATAATAATAATAATAATAATAATAATGTTCATGGTTTTGTTTTACCTGATGGAGTTAAACCGTATGTTCTTCTTTCCATTTCACTGGAGTTAAATTATTCAGATATTAACAATTACGAAATATCTACAGTTAAATTAATAATACATAATAGGCCTACACAATATACAGATGATAAGGAAAGTGCAAAATATATTAAAATACTAATGATAACTTAGTAATAATAACCTATAACTTTATTACATTTTTGTTGATAACACTGTTCTGCATGGATTTTGTTTTTTTTAATAAATGCGAGTTTATGAATCACAATTTCACACTGATTGCAAAAATGAAATCCGTTTTCGCGTACCACGTCAGAATTTTTTACAATAAAATATTATGTTTTGAATATTTTTCGTGATGTACTGTATTAATATTACAGTATGATTTTCGTTTGTTAGAAAGGCCAAACAGTTTATAATTTCAACTTTATTACTTAAAATGTGAAATAATTATGTTTATATTTATTAAAATCTACTAATTATATCCGCCCTATCATCATGATCCTTATCGTTATCATCATCATCCTTATCGTTATCATCATCATCCTTCACCGGTGTGGAAAGCAACGGGAAGCTACCACACCTACGTACAATTCCCTAGTAAAGCTGCAAGCATAGCATGAAAATGCTATGATTGCAGTGAAGGACCTGCCTTCGGGCAGAATTACTATGGATGGATATCCGCCCTAGGTCCGTACAAAAATTTGTGGTTGTGTAAATGATCCAAATCTGTTTTGCTAGCCTATATATGTGGATCATATACGTAGTAACACAAAGAATATAACTGTTTTTGTAAAGAAAACTTACTTTAAGTTGGGAGATCAGGATAAATCGTCGTGCCCTCACAAAGTGTATCGTAGTTGTGTTGCAGAGTTGAGGAGTTGAAAAAAAAAAGAAGTAATTGCCCTTTGGTATCCCTATGATTTGGAGGGAACCTACAAATCATGGAGACGATTGTTATTTTTGTATAGTTAAGGTAACAGGATATAATGCTAAAAACAAGAAAGGTATTGTATATCCTTACATTCCCCCTGCCATTCAGCCCGTACCTCATGGTCCTAATATCCCGGTTCCCTTACACCCTGAATGAGATAGGCCTATATTGCCGCCTGCATCAAGTAGCACTGAAGCTGAATCTCCTGTGGATGATGAACCATTTAATTCTGACCATGATAGATGTTTTAATCAAAGTGAGCTTAATTATTTAGTGGGGGATTTAAATCTGCCTAAAGAATCAACAGAACTGTTAGGCTCTAAACTAAAAGCAAAGAAAGTATTGACAGAGTACATATTTTTCATGTTACAGGCATCGTGAGAAGGAACTTGTCCCTTTGTTTGCTGAAGAAGAAAATTTAGTGTATTGCAAAGACATCCCTGCTGTCTTAAACTTTTATAACATAAACTATAATTTCAAAGAGTGGAGATTCTTCATAGATTCTTCACAAAAAAGTGTTAAAGGTGTTTTGCTTCATAATGGAAACAATTCATCTTTCCATTCCTGTGGCCCACTCTTTCGTTTTAAAAGAGACATATAAAAATGTAAAGTTTTCGTTACAAAAACTGCAGTACAAAAACCATCTGTGGAGATTTCATGATTTTTGGACTGTTAGTTGGTCAGCAAGCTGGTTTCACAAAATACCCTTGTTTCGTATGTGAATGGGATAGCAGATCTAAGTCAGAACACTGGGAAAGGGAACAGTGGCCACGTAGGACTAATTTAATACAGGGCGAAAAAAATATAAAAAGTGAACCTCTTATTGATCCCTCAAAAGTATTGTTGCCACTTCTCCATGTAAAATTAAGTTCAATGAAACAATTTGTGAAAATTCTAGATAAAGGCAGTGAGTGTTTTAAATACCTTTGCGCTACATTTCATTCATTATCTTATGAAAAAATTAAAGCTGTTTTAATCATTGGCCCACAAATTCGAAAACTGATGATGTACAGTCAGTTCGAGAATACTATGAGTCGAAAAGTGAAGTATGCCTGGAATGCTTATAATTATTATGTATTATTATTAAGTAATGATTAATTAGTAGAAAATAAATTCTGGCCTAGTTTTTCACACAAAATTCTTGTTGAAAGTATTTTTAATTACTTTTACAAAGCTATAATTTCATTTCTAGTTATTCATGAATATTTTGAAAATCTGACGTGATAGGAGAAAATGGAGATCATTTTCGAATTCAGCACAAAAAAATCCGTTAAGAATCGCCTATCAGATTAAAAAAAAAAGTTTTAAAATGCAGAACGGTGTAATGAATGTGCAAAATATAAAATAATATTAAACATATACACAAAACTTGTTTATATATAGCCTATTATATTGTCTAGAAATATATATCAATTTGCGAAATATATTAATATGCGAGGCTCTGATTATAATGCATTTTTTACATGTGCCAAAAATTCATACATCGAAAAACATATGAAACTACATAAATATCGAATTTATTAACAAAAACAAATATAGGATAGCGTTAGTAAAATATGATTACAGCATACAAATTATCCTTATTATTTTGAGCATTTTCCAGTTTTGATTGTAGCTGGAACGGACCTTATGGCCCATACCGTAATATAGAAGATGATTTTGTAGATTATACCGTAATGTAGATGATGAAGCAAATCTCTGGCTTTTTGTTTAGTTATGGCCTTTTTAACAATGAATCAAAATTGTAAGTTATTACAATATTTGTTCTAATCGATTTTTAATAATAATAGGATTAATAGCACTCTATCGAGCATTATATAAGGTTAATATCAATACTAATAAAATTCATAGCTAAAACCGTTGAGGTGGAAAGTAATAAAATAAAATAAGTTAAAATATACCTTCTTAGGTAAGATCCGTCGTCTTCAACTTATAAAATATGTATTCTTTATGCCTGTAGGCCTTTCAGAACATCCGTACCATCTTCAGCAGGTCCTTTTTCGCTACAATATTTAATATGATGGTTGATGCTGCTGGTCCTAATGTGCTGTTGTCGTGACTAAAGCTTCTTCCTGACGATATCATATAGTGGGTTGTTTAGTCTGGGAGTGCTTTCATTTTTTAAAAGCTTGTTGTCTATTTCCTTGATAATTTCCAGGTCTTCCAATATGTTGATTTTTTGTTGGATTTCCCTCTTTGTGTACTATTGTAAGGGTGTCTTCTATTGAGTTCATTTTATGACCGGCGTTTATTAGGTGCTTAGCGTAATTAGACTTTCCATATGCGTATACGAAATCGTTACGATGTTCTTTAAACCTTATGTTGAAGCTTCTTTTTTGTTCTACCTATATAGAACTTGTCACAGTCTTTGCATATTAATTTATATACACTCTTGCCATTAAATTTATTATGTTTTTCTATTTTGTTACTTATTACATTACTTAGTTTATTATTAGTAGGCTATGTTGAGGACGGCGGATCTTACCTAAGAAGGTATATTTTAACTTATTTTATTTTATATAAGGTTAGTTTAATCTTTTGCATATTCATGTAATGATTTTGTTATTTTGTCATACTTCAAAATATGGTATTATCGCCTCAATATGTTGGTTTTCCAGCGGCTCACTTTGTTTCCCCGCAGCTGTTATATATATATATATATATATATATATATATATATAATTAAATACAAAGATACTGACTATCGCCACTATAATAATTTCGCATGTTAAGCATTGTCGCGCGGCACCCACTTTTGTATAAACGGACAACCATCATAGTGAGGCGATAACAACAGACTTGGTTGCAGAGTTCGCAGATACATGTTTCTCCCGGTTCGTGAAAATCTTGATTACACATATTTTATGGTGAAATCCATGTATGGCAGTTCGTGTTATGATCTTTCTTGTCTAATCTCTGTACAACATACCGTCGGAGCTGTAGAACTCTGGATCTATTTCCCACCGTTTTTTCTTTCTCTCTTCCCTTTGTTTGTCGTACTCTGTTGTTCTTGGCAGGAGTTTTGTCAGCCTAAGGTCGTCGATGAAAAATATATATTTGGCCAGTTCATGGACTAGTCTCGATGGAACGGTCAGTCCTATTCTTAGTGCTCGTTTCAAGAATCAGGATTTAACCTGACAGGTTTTCCGAGGTCGCTGCAGGATAGCTTTTTCCATGCCGTAGGTCGCTTTTGGTGATATCGTAGAGTTGAAAAATGCCATTGCAGTGTCTAAGGAAAGCAAGTGAAGTTCGTCGATGCTGCAGACAGCTTTGATTGCAGCAGCTGTTCTTTCTTGTACAAGTCAGCGGAACGATGTCATTCTCATTAGAAGTGTGACGCCTAGATATATGAACCTATTAACGATTTCCAATGGTTCGTCACCCAGTCGGTAACGTATCTTCTTTGGCAGGTTTTTTTTCCTTTTTTGAATGTTATCTGCACTGTTTTTTTAGTTGTGTATATGGAGTCCGTTGTCTTGGACCCATTTTTTTCTAGTTTTAGTAGAGTTTCCTGTAGCTCTATTTTGTTTGGTCCACCTAGGATCATATAATCATCAGCCTTTTATAATGTCAGTTATGTCGGCAGTGGCTATGTTGAATAAGAGAGGGCTTATCGGGTCTCCTTGGAGTACCTGTTTGTCTATAGCAGAGCCGCCCAAACTTATTTCTAGCGCGGGCCAAATGCAAGAAACATGAAGTTGGCGCGGTCCATAGGCCCTATTATAGCTGTAGGGGATTATTATTATTTATTTATTGAACAGATCTCACACCTTCCTGTGCCTAATTAATTTGCTCCACATTTCTCTATCATTCCAATCTCCATCTTCCATTCCTTTTTCTCAAAATAGCATCAATCCGCGATATTTTTACCGTCCTCGTTTCCTTCTACCAAGTGGCGCCCATTCTTTTGTTCTTCTTTGCAATCTGTCTTCTGTCATTCTTTTTACATGACCATACAATTTTATTGTTTATTATTATTATTATTATTATTATTATTATTATTATTATTATTATTATTATTACTTTTGTTGTTAACTCCACCATTGCCGGTCTCAAGTCCGGGTGAGAAAGGAGGAGGGGAGGAGTAACACCTCGTTAAAAAAACTAGGTTCAGCTGACCCGGCTAATAGTACCTTGTGAGGGTCCCTAGGCAGTGTTACGTTGAAGACCCCAAAGGCGGATGCAGCAGAGTAGGAGACCTACGGTATAATTCAGACGGCGGATGAGGCATTAAAGGGTGGATCAGACTCTTAGCTGCAGTGAAAGCAACTAATCTATGGTGGACTCCAGAAAAAGTCTCTGGTCCTCCAGGTTGGGGGTTGATGCTACGGGCCAACTCCTCGGAGATTGTAAAAAAAAAACCTAATGCAAAAATACCAAAATATATAGCCCAAAGTGAATTCAAGACAACATGAAGAAGATAGATATGACAGAAGCAGACACACAAGACCGTGAAGTGTGGATGAAAAATATTGTATATTTTCGTTGAAGATATCTGTGTATAAAACAGAAACAATCCTGAAATAAATAAAATTATTATTATTATTAGCGTGTACTGATTTGATAATTTTCTTGTCATATCGTTATAACATATTTCACAAGTTCTTGTTCCATTACTGATAGACTATTATTATAAAAAACCTCCTGGTGCGACAGACCTAGAACGCCCTTAGCCTACCAGACGGCTGCTGGCCTCACATCCACATGTGTCAATCACAATCCAGCCAGTGTAGGGGTGACATGTGGTCAGCATGTCGAGTCCCCCAGCCGTTATAGCTGGATTTCTCAACCTGGAGCCGCTACTTATAGTAGCTACCTAAATACCTCACGATGCTGGGTGGGCACCAGTCTCTTACTGGCCGATATACCATGAGAAAATGTCTTCCCTCATGGAGACTCGAATCAGCGCAAGTCCCGTAGCTCTGCACCAAGGCTACGGCGCGGGACAGACTAATATTATAGCATATTTTAATGTATTAGAATGCAACAGACCTACGTGGGCCGCATAGAAAGTGATGGAGGGCCATATCCGGCCCGCGGGCCGTAGTTTGAACGTACATGGTCTATAGTATCTTGGCCGAAGTGGTGACTCCGTCGTCGATTTCGATGTAGTTGTAGGCCAGAATGTAGTTCAGTATAACGCTAAGCGGATGTGAGTTTCCGATTATTCTCTTAACTTACTTACATGAGTAGCTTCTCTCTATCTAATAGGTCAAATGTTTTTTATAGTCTACTAGTTAATACCCGGCGTGCGCTGCTACTCCTAAATAAATGTTAAATGTGTTTTTACCACCAGCCGTGCGCTGTTATGCTTGCCCCGGAGTCTGCTTATTCCGATCTTCTTGGCATCAATGAAAGACAAAAATGGTTATTGTGAGTTATCCGTAGAAGATAAACATATGCTGTCGCGGGCTTTTTTGTAGAGTTTTTTAGATATTCAATTCTGTGTACATTAATTTGGTGTATTTGTTATGGTTTAGGCAGTGTAAGCCATTTAAGCGTCAAAATAGGGACTTTATTTCACTTTTTCACCACAAAAGGCGATTTTTAGGGGTGAAGGGGTTGAGTATTACAACTATATTATAGCCTATGTTCATCCCCGGAATCTCCTGGCCATTTTTCAAAAATCCCCATCTCAATCGGATGAACGGTATGAGAGAGCGCTCTTGCCCGAGAATCCACTCATCCCATCTTCTTGGCATCAATGAAAGACAAAAATGGTTAATGTGAGTTGTCCATAAAAGATAAACATATGCTGCCAAATACTTTTTTTTAGACCTTTTTGAGATATTAAATTCTGTGTATATTAATTGGTGCATTTGTTATGGTTTTGGGCAGCGTAGGTCATTTAAGCATCAAAATAGGGACTTTATTTCACGTTTTTCACTTAAAAGGGTGATTTTTAGGGATGAAGGGGTTGAATATCACAACTCTCTTATAGCCTATGTTCATCCCTGGAATCTCCTGAACATTTTGCAAAAAAACCCACCAAAATCGGATCAACCGTATGGTCGCGCATAAAGTACGAACAAACAAACAAACAAACATTCATTTTTATATATTTGACTAGCTAATACCCGGCGTGTGCTGCTACGCCTAAATAAATGAAAATTAATGTGCTTTTATGTTTAGTTGAATAAGGATATATTATTATACATTTATATTTTTTAGATGCCCCGTGCTGTTTACCCTGCATTGTCCGGGAATCTTGGTATAAATGAGCTGAAAGACAAAAAAATAATGTACTTCTTACGATTAGTTGAATAAGTAAAATGAAAAATAATTATAAATATATATCGTAACTATTTTAAGATTTCCCGTGCTGATTACCCGGTGTTGCCCGGGAATCTACTTATCTCCATCTTCTTGGCATAAATGAGTTTAAAAGACAAAATTCGTTATTGTGAGTTATCCGTAAAAGAATTGGCCGCCATGTGCTGCTATGCTTGCACAGAAATCTACGTACTTATCTCGATCTTCTTGGCATCAATGAAAGACAAAATGGTTATTGTGAGTTATCCGTAAGAGATAAACATTTGCTGTCGCGAATTTTTTGTAGAGCTTTTTGAGATATTCAAGTCGGTGTACATTAATTTTGTGTATTTGTTATGGTTTAGGCAGCGTAAGCCATTTAATCGTCCAAATAGCTACTTTTTTCACGTTTCCACTACAAAGAGCGATTTTTAAGGGTGTAGGAGTTGAGTATCACAATTCTCTTATAGCCTATGTTCATCTCGGGAATCTCCTGAACATTTTGCAAGAAGCCCTATCACAATCGGATCAACGGTATGGCCGCGCATAAAGTACGAACAAACAAACAAACATTTTTATATATTTGATAAAGACTGCAAAATATTTTAGATTATCATTTATACCTCTCTGTGCTGATTCTATCTCATCAATACGACATTTACTCCTTGCAGGGTGCTACTTATGGCCTAAAATCAAACTGACATTCTGGAATTTGATTTCCTGTTTCCGTCTCTAGGCGGTTTGCTAGTACCTTAATGAATATCTGTAACGTATTGTTCTCCATGCTATTCCTCGATAACAGGGTTATCGGTGTCTCCTTTCCCTCTGTAGAGAAATTTCATCTTCGCTGATCTCCATACCTCCGGGATCACCCCTGTGTGTACGTACTTACTGAATAGCTCTGTCCAGAAATGGAGTAGGATATATGTAAAGTCCTTAATGTGCTCGATGCAGATGCTGTCTGTTCCTGGGGTTTTTAATTTCTTCGTTTTTCTTATAATATCTCTGATTTTTTTCGATGTTATCTGGAAGTTGTTTCCGCTTGTGGTCGCTGGTATTATGGTGGGAAGTGCCTGCTCCTTCTTCTGTGTGTTTAATATTTCTTGGAAGTGTTTTTCCCAGTTTTGACTAGGGATTCCATTTGCTTGCATACTTTACTTCTTTTTCTTAGCACTATGAAAGGGCCTTCTACGCTGCTTCTGCTTTATTCTTGGTCACGGTTTCCAGATATTATGCTCTGGTTTTCTCGATTATATTTTTGTAGTGTTTTTGTTTTGCTGCGTACGCTCTTAGGTCGTCCTCTTTACCAGGTCTTCTGTTTTCCCACAGGGCTTGTACAGTTTGTTGTCTGCTGTCGTAACACTGTTTGCAATAAGTTATTGTAAAGAGTGAAGTTCTCCATACTTTGATATATGCAAGTTCCTGAATCGTATGGCTCGAGGGTCGGCCTTGAAATAGCGGGAATATTGGTTATTGGTTATAGTTGGTTGTAGTCATCAGATTCGATAGGAATTCCGCTATTCCTCAAGTACGGAGGGGTCTTGCTAGAGTAGCGATTGAACGATGAGATTATCTTTCTCAGGGCGTCTCAGAACATAAACTTAAGAAGAAATAGAGACCAAACTAAGTTTACTAATTTAATACACAGCACTCATATGATTTAAATTCTTAATTAAACAGCGAACATTGTGTTCACAATACACAGTAAGTCGACCGCGGCTATATTTCTCTTCTTCCTTGAAGCCCATGTTTCCTTTAACAGAGATTTAGGCGCTCTCCCCCTATAGGGAAGAATTTGAACCATACTAATTTAGTTACACTTGTTTTCGTATAGATGTCACTTGAGTGGTCCGTGGTCAGCGTTCCGCCTCATACTGACATTAGGAAACCAAGGTGGTACTAGGCCTTTCATTCAGGCTTAAGGATCTTTTACGAGCCTGAAAATCTTCAGACTCGGGACCCACGGCTTAAAGTCCCTCCCGGAGGACTTGCTCCTTGGATTTTTCCGTCCTAAAAATCCATCGACCCCGGCCGGGTTTGAACCCGCGACCCTCGGGACCAGAGGCAAGGAGCATAACCACTAGTCCACCGCGGCTATATTTGACGAGCAAATCCACGGGTTACAGCTTAATAATTTGGCAGAGCCGAGTTATGAGGCTTCTATCGATACCCTATCAAGAAATCTGATGATATAAACTTTGTGATTTTATGTCGAGATACTGTCGACAATCTAATTCAAATTATGCATCTCTGAGAATATTTAAGCAAACTTGAAGTTGCCTCATAGAGGCCTTCGACACAAATTACTATTTTACGCTGGCATTATATAGGATCCTTCAGCCGTGGTCTCAATACCACATATAGGGTCATATATGAAAATAAATATCTGATTGTTTGTAGATCTTTCGATTAGAAAATGTACTGGGGAATTTGAAACATACTTCCGCCCATGTTCGTAAAGAGTCTAAGCAATTCACGACATTGAAGAAGTTTTCGCAGGAAAATTTGGGCATATTATAAACTTTCTCCCTCCATCACCTAAACAGTTTTTTTTTTTTCGAAATCTGGGAAATTTTTTAATGAATCAAATTTTTAAAGCACTTGCTAAAATGAATTTACAATAAGCTTACTTTTATGATCATGTTTGCGACGTGACCTTTTACTAGAAACCCGACTTTGTTACCCAAAAGGTAGGTCTGTTCCAATGCGCATTCTTCCACCTGAACTTTTAAGAATCAATCAATAGGGGTTTGTTTACACCCTCTGTGAATCTGCTGAAAATCTAATACAGTACTACAAAAATCATATGTAGGCAATTCAAAAGGAAATAGTTATAATAACGGTTTATTTATGAATTTTAAATATAATATGAGTTTCACGATATTTCATTGTATTACACGTGTAAGCTGATTTTATTGGTTTTATGATGTATTATAACTTTTATACATAATTCTAATTATCATAAATAATGCAACGAGTGATTTCCAATTTATCTAGAGAATTTGGAAATCAAGAATGGTATTTGTTAGGACTATTTAATGAATAAAATTAAGCTGTTTACTCTCAAATCATTATTTAAATATAGTTATTTTAAAATATTTATTTATTTAATGTAAACGGCGATGTTTGAAAATAAATGAGAAACGTTATGTTTCACTTGTTTATCACTGCAACCAGATCATATTATTTATTGCCAAAGGTTCGCAATATTGTAAGAATGCACCCTAGTGGAGAAAAAATGAAACACATCAACCTGTATATTAATTAATTTCTGATGTCCTATGATGTATATAGTTCAATTATATTTTTCTGGAACTTATTACCTGGAAAAAAATACGTTTAAGAAAGTGCAAACAGTGTTTTTTTGGAAATCAAGAATGGTATTTGTTAGGACTATTTAACGAATAAAATTAAGCTGTTTACTCTCAAATCATTATTTAAATATAGTTATTTTAAAATATTTGTACTTTATGTATGTAATGTAAACGGCGATGTTTGAAAACAAATGAGAAACGTTACGTTTCACTTGTTTATCACTGCAATCAGATCATATTATTTGTTGCCAAAGGTTCGTAATATTGTAAGAATGCACCCTAGTGGAGGAAAAATGAAACACATCAAACTGTATATTAATTAATTTCTGATGTCCTATGATGTAAATATGTCAGTTATATTTTTCTGGAACTTATTACCTGGGAAAAAATACGTTTAAGAAAGTGCAAACAGTGTTTTTTTTGGAAATCAAGAATGGTATTTGTTAGGACTATTTAACGAATAAAATTAAGCTGTTTACTCTCAAATTATTATTTAAATATAGTTATTTTAAAATATTTATATATTTAATGTAAACGGCGATGTTTGAAAACAAATGAGAAACGTTATGTTTCACTTGTTTATCACTGCAATCAGATCATATTATTTATTGCCAAAGGATCGCAATATTGTAAGAATACACCCTAGTGGAGAAAAAATGAAACACATCAAACTGTATATTAATTAATTTCTGATGTCCTATGATGTAAATATGTCAATTATATTTTTTTGAAACTTATTACCTGGGGGAAAAAAAATACGTTTAAGAAAGTGCAACGAGTGTTTTTTTTTGTGGTATAATCAATTGCTACAAATGTTTTTATATTATCTCCCGCAACCACGTGCACTATATATACAATCTAGTAACCACGTGCAGTCACTGCAAAATAATGCTATGACCTATTCAGAATGTTAAAAAGGAGGAGCTTAATTTTACAGTGATAAAATTAAACTGATAAAATCGAGGTGAAAAAGACTGTGATTGGTTATAAATAAAAAATAATTGAAATGTGATTGGTCATTGACTCCCATTTGGGGCATGAGTTAAATTGTCCGTATAAAATTGTATCTCCTCAAGTTAAAACCTACATATTTTGGAGGAGCCTCCGAATCATGAAAATATTCGGGTATGTAAAGCGATGCCCCGGCCTGCATTTGCGAAACATTACTTGTTTTCATTTCAATGTCCGCTTACACTTTATCTTTCGTTATTATTGTTAGCGATAGAAATGTGTATATTTGTAGGAAAATAATTTAGGAGGATCAAGCTAATAAATCAATAATGTTCTTATGTATTATAATAATATTCTTTACAGGTCATAACACGTTATAACTATCATACAAAACATATTACAAGCCGAAAGATCGCGGGTTCGATTGACAAAAGGGTCAGGATTTTTAAATGGGCTAAAAATTTTGGGGCATCATGGCTAGGGGGTCCCTCATCAAAACGATATTTGCGCATATTCTTCTATAATTATTTGGAATTTTTTAGAGGAAATACCCAAAGATATGTAGTACAAATCTGTATTAATTATATATAGATTAGGTACAGTGTAACTTAAATTTACGGCGTTCCACATAGGCTGCCATAAAAATATAGGCCTAATTTATATAATAGCCTATAATGTTTAACCCGAACCAAAAAGCGTTAATTTGTTTAATTATTGCATAATTATGGGTAAGAGTTATTTACTAAAATCTACTTATTGTATTTCAATAATTATATTTTAACTATCGTAAAATTGGATATTTATACGCGGTGGAGCAGAATATTGACAGTAAGCCTACAGTGCACTTCTGCATCTGAGATCAACAGTGCCGCAATTCAAAGCTGAGCTTGAAAGGTCAACATATTTTGCTGAGAAGCATTTAATTTTTAAATATACGTCATAAGAACCTCCATTCCGACTTTTAAACCCTGAAAAATCAACCATGACTCGGTTTTGTACCTACGAATCTTGGATCCAAAAGAGAGCATGCTAGTCACCATACGTAGATAGCTCAGAAGATATGGAATTTGGAACTTTTTTTTCGGAAGTTCGATAATTTGGATAACTTTCTCGGGATATGGATACCGTTGCCCTCCCTTGGCCAACATCTAACGTCTTGAACCAAAGTCACATCAAACTAGAGGCCGACTGTTCGAAAAACACATCTTAAACAGATGCATCTTCGTCGCAAGGAAAAATAATAATGTAAATACGGACTATTAAAGATACATAACATTCTCATATCTGTATATTAATACGTGAAGAAAAAACGTTGTATCCCTTTTTAAGCAAATTGCTCACACGGAGGAGTCTGATATTTGGCATAATTAAAGTTCATATAATGTTTTATAAAATGTTTTTGTTTCTTCTTTCTTGCCTTCCTCTGGGGCATACACAGCAATTATATGTTATGCATCTGTAGTTGATAAATATACAAAAGATCATCATTTAATAATAAGTGGAGACTTAAATGCCAGAGTAGGCAATGTCCCTATACCTAATGTAATAGGAAATAATGGAGAAATAACAATAAATGAAAATGGACAGGATTTGAGACAGTTTTCAGCCTATAATCAATTAAAAATAATGAATACCTATTTCCGAAAAAAGGACATACATAAATATACAAGAAGTGGATATAACTCAAGATCAATAATTGACTATTTTAATCGTAAACAACAAGCTATGAGCCTTGGTAAAAGATGTGAGAGTACATAGAGGCAGCGATATATACTCTGATCACTATCTCGTGATAAGCAAAATAAACATAATAGCTAAATGGCGGAAAAATAACATAAAGAACAAAAGAAACCAAGAAGAAGTATATAAAATATATTTATTACAAGATCAAAGTATTAGACAACATTATGAAAGCAGAATGAATAAATATATATCAGAGATAGCGACGTCAGAAGATATAAATATTGAATGGGAAAATATATCAAATGTAATACATAAAACAGCAAATGAGATATTAGGAAAGAAAAATAGAATAAGGAATAGGAAGGGCTTGAGAACTTGGAATGCGAATATACAAAATGCAGTGAATGAAAAACAAAAAGCATATCATACATACTTACGACTGAAAACAGAAGAATCTTATGAAGAATATAAATGAAAAGGAGAATGCTAAAAGCATTATAAGAAAATCCCATCAGGAGTCATGGGATAAATTTATAAGCTCAGTAGAACATGATATGTATGGAAGACAAGAAATAGGTTATAAATTAGTGAAACATCTAAATCAGACTGAGAAAGATTCTGCCAGATTGAATATAATCCCAGAACAAGAATGGATCCAGCATTATGAAAAACTTTGGAAAAAGGAGGAAATTGAAGGAAAAGAGAACAATGAGGAAGAAATAAAAGTGGAAAATATTGATGTAATAGACATAAATGAATTAGAAATGGCTTTGAAAACCACTAAGAATAGGAAAGCAACTGGATTAGATAATATAAATATGGAATTAATCAAATATAGTGGAATATTGTGTAAACTACGAATACTTCATCTAATTAATATATGTTGGCAGACCTATGGGATTCCAACCACTTGGAAAACAGCAATTGTCAAGAATATATTCAAAAGAGGAGACCGGAGAAATTGCGAGAATTACAGAGGGATTAGCTTAATGAATACTGGCTACAAAATATATACGAAAATAATAAATAATAGATTGAGAAACATAACAGAAGTAATAATAAGTGAAAATCAAAGTGGATTCAGAAAGGGAAGGTCATGTATAGACAATGTCTTTACACTGAAACAACTCATAGAAAAGAGAAGAGAACATAACTTAGAAACTCACATAGGATTTATAGATTTGGATAAGGCCTTCGATCGAGTAAACAGACAAAAATTATGGGAAATATTACGAATGAAAGGATACCCGCTGTGCCTTGTAGAAACAATAAAGACATTATATGAAGACACAAATATAATTATAGATACCGGATTCAAAAGAACAGATGCAATCAAAACAAATACTGGATTACGACAAGGATGTAGTTTATCACCCACTTTGTTTAATATATATATAGACGATATTTTTAATAAATGGAAAGTTTTAGTAAATCCAGGAATAAGAATGGATAATAAAATGTGCATAAATAATCTTTTATTTGCTGACGATGTAATCATAATACAGAAAAATGAAGACGACTTACAGAAATCAATGCATGCATTAAATGAAATATGTAAATTATACGATCTAAAAATTTCTGTAAGGAAAACGAAGACCATGGCTTTTAGAGGAAGAGATCCAGTGAGAACCAAAATTATTTTAGAAAATCAAAGTATAGAACAGGTGTCTAGTTTCAAATATTTGGGCTGTGATGTTGGCTACAATGTGGAAAGAGATATTGACTCCAAATAAATAAATTTCAGACGGTGTGTGGAACAATACAGAGAACATTCAAAAATAAAATTAGAAAAGAAACCAAGATAAAAATGTATAATGTTATGGCGGTTCCCACAATATTGTATGGATGTGAAACTTGGGCTCCAGTGAAAAGACAGAAGGATAGAATACAGACGGCAGAGATGCGGTTCCTAAGACAAGTAAAAGGATGTACAAGACTTGATAGAATAAGAAATGAGGATATAAGAGAAGAATTGAAAGTACAGCCTTTGTTGGATAAAGTCACGAATTACAGACAGAAATGGATTGATCACATGGATGGAATGAGCAAGGAGAGATATCCATTGTTAGCCAGAAATTATCAAGCAAGAGGAAGGCGTGATGTTGGAAGACCTAGAAGACGTTGGGCTGATGCAATATGAAGTCGGAACGGGCAATTGCCTAATCCTTGGAGTGATGATGATGATGATGATAAAGTTCATATAGAGAAGGAGTGCAGAAAAATAAAATTTATGTATAACATGTGTTACAAATAAATTAAATTAACAAAAATAAAATAAATTTTCTAAGGAATTTATGTGTATTACTCATTCATTTGTTTACTGAAAATGCATTGTTGCAAAAAGAAAATTGTGCAGCAGCAATGTGAATTGACTTACTCTCGCGTATTTATTATTAGTGGTTTTAAAAAAAGTGAGCACATTTCATTATTTAAATTTAAATTAAATCTATATATTAATACGTGAAGAACAAAACTTTGTACCCCTTTTTAAGCAAATTGCTAGCAAGGAGGAGTGTGATAATTGGCATAAGTAAAGTTCATATAGAGAAGGAGTGCAGAAAAATAAAATGTATGTATAATATGTGTTACAAATAAATTAAATTAAACAAAATAAAATTAATTGTCTCTAAGGAATTTATGTGTATTACTCGTTTATTTGTGTACTCATTTGTTTACGTTCATACTGAAAGTGCATTGTTGCAAAAAGAAAATTGTGCAGCAGAAATGTGAATTGACTTACTCTCGCGTATTTATTATTAGTGGTTTATTATTAGTTGTTTAAAAAATTGATATTTAATTATTTAAATTTGATTTAAACCCTATCTAATCTTGGTTTCAGTAATTTCACTGCATATTTTTTATGTATATATTTAGATATTCGCACCTACTTCCATTATGCATCGACATAAAACATTGACGAGTCGGAGTGAGAGACAAAGGAGAAGGGATATATATTCCGGTACACATAATAATATACCAAATGAAAATTTAAATAGTAAGAATAGTATATAAATGTAAAATGACGCGTTATTGTTTTTTTAAATATGGATTAGCCAAGCTATACCACATATTTCCTATCGTTCGTATTTTAAAAATAAATCGAAAATTAATGCATAATGACGTATTTGTGACAAACTTAAAAATGTAATGAATTGTGGTTGAATTTCGACTGCTGGATGACAAAAGAGTCATGCTGCCTCAGGGACTTTCACCAAACAATGCATTGATTGTTCTTGAATAATATTCATTTACTATCAGGATAGCAGATCTTTAATCGGAAAGAGGCAGCTTATACTGACAATGTTGAAGAGGATGCGTCTTTTTTCTTTTACTCAGACCTCGCCGTCATCATTTGTCATCATTCAAAATGTTTCATATGAAACGTGCCTCTTTGAGAATTGTTATCTCGAAATATACAGGGTGTAAATGAATTATACCGCATAAATTTAACTACATATAGAGGGGTATTAATAAGCATTTTGAGATAATGAACTAATGGTCTACGTATAAAAATGTCCAAATTATGATTCAATTTGTAAAATGATTGGAACGCCACTGATTATTTCAAATTAAAATGGAAATAATATGATATAGACTGTAACTTGCAACAAGCATGCGCCTTTAGCTCAGTGGTTATAGCAGTCTTGTTCCGACGCAAACGTAAGATTTATGCATCACGTTCGAAACTCCGTACAGTACGTGTCCAATTGTTTTGTTCTTCCTTTCTTAAGTGCGTGCTGTAAATTAGTTACGTGCGTAGATTTACTTCTGGTTTAATTGTTTATTCATTATTTTACAGAATACGGTATTGGAATGTCGGCGCAGTACACGAGTTACAAATTATCTATGTACGTATTGTACAGACAATTGTTTGAAAGGTTGTAATAATAATATGATTACTGTAGAGTGCAATAGGTTTCGCAAATAAAATGTCTAATCGTACTGTGCAGTACTTATGTACGTAGATAAGTTATAGTGGAGTGATTAATAACATGAAGAGGTATACTGTATGTACACATGGCATACATAATGTTATAGAGAAATAAAAGCAATATATTTGAGTAAACCAGAAAAAAAAGTAAAGCACCTGCAGTCTTATTAAAGAAATTGTTCAAATTGGCGACTTCCATTCTCACAACTCAGACGACATCGGCGACGAAAGGATTCTCGTACCCCGTTCAAGATACCAGGTGTCTCACGGATAACAACACATGCTGTGATTATACGTGCAACTAACAGTTCATCTGTATCAACAGGGTCGCATACACCAGTGTTTTCAGATGTCCACACAAATAATAATCAAGTGGACTAAGATCTGGAGAGCGAGGTGGCCACACTACAGTTGGACTACCGCTTCCTATCCAACGGCCACGATACACTACATCCAAATGATTTCGCACATTCCGGCAGAAATGGGGAGGAGCTCCATCGTGCTGAAACCACATGTTAATCCTGTTGTGGAGAGGAACTTCTTCTAGTAATGTAGGTAGGGAGTGCTCTAAAATGTCTTATAAATGACACCATTTAATCTCTGGGGAAGAAGGTAGGGGCCAATGATGTGGTCAAAAATTATGCCTACCCATACATCCACCGAAAATCTCTGCTGGTGACTCCTCTGGAAGATGGCATGAGGATTTTCATAATCCCACACATGACTGTTCTTCGAGTTCAGAACCAGCCCATCCCTATTAAATACTGCCTCATCAGTGAATAATACTGAGGAAATGAAGTGCGGTGGCTGCAGCAAAGCCCAACTACAAAATTGGGCCCGTTGAGCGAAGTCCAGTGGTTGTAAGAGTTGTACTTTTGAAGATGAAAGGGATAGAGCTGGTCTTCATGCACTTCCCATACACTTCGCTGGTTCGTATCCATTACACGTCCGATAGCACGAGTACTAGTAGAAGGTTCCTCTTTCACTCTATGAAGAACATTTTCTTCAAAATCTGCAGTGCGGCGCGTACGACTTGCATCGACGTCTACTCTGTTTACCTTCAAAGTCACATGCTCCCGCAAACGCCTATCAACAGGCTCGAAGGTTGTTCGGTGAGGATGGCGTCTATCCGCATACCGCTCCGCGTACATGGCAGCAGCTCTTACACCATTACCGTGTGCTGCACCATAAATCAGATGCATATCGGCAAGTTCAGCACAACTGTAAATATGTTTCATGATGCTTTCATGGAATGCAACTGAACTGATACTGAAGTAACTTCTAATCAGATATTAATGTAATCAATAGAAGAATAGGGATTTTGCGCATGCCCATACTAAACAAATTTCAGTGTCAACATATCACAGTATACACGCAGTATACAATAGGAGAATAGGAATTTTGCGCATGCCCATACTAAACAAATTTAATTGTCAACAAATCCACAGTGCGCACGCAGTGTACAATAGGAGAATGGGATTTTGCGCAAGCCCATACTAAACAAATTTCAGTGTCAACATATCACAGTGAAGAAACGAAAGAAAGAAAAAAGTCGCTTGACGTGATTTGAACCATCAGTGTTCGAATTTTAAATCCATCACTTTGACCATTAAGCCACAAGTTAACTACAAAGAATCTGCGTGTTTCATTCTGTACTAAGCCTCACGTTGTACCGATTCTACTAACCAGAGTGCAGTGGCGTGCAATCATCTGCTCAGATAGAAATTTTAAGGAATTTGAAAACCCAATATTTCATAAACGTTGTTGATGAATTATTAGAAATCAGGATCTCGGAATTAATACTAAGATATGAAGTTATTCCAGTATAATTTGCTCTTCTAGTATGCTCTCCTGTTGATTTATCTGTATCAAATGTCGTTTAATTTGATTCTCAATAACTCGCCCATTTTCCCTCGTAGATCATTCGTTCATTATCTCAAAATGCTTATATAATACCTCTCTATACGTAGTTAAATTTATGCGGTATAATTCATTTGCACCCTGTATAGGCATACTAGCCATTGCTGGTCATTTAACAACTCTCAGTTAACTCAAGAATTGATAGGTTGGGGGAAGAGAAGAAACCATAAATGTATATTGTTGTTGTAATTTGTGTCTATGTCAAAACATTTTTTGAGTCTTAAAGTACTGTGTATGGAGGCTTTTTGTATTAGGTTTGTTAGTATTGTATATTGAGTGATTGTGAGATGCGAAGGCACTCAAATTTTGCTATGGTTATCGTGTTTAGGAAGAAGAACCGCGCACAAATGTGCATTAGATTTGGTCTACCAGCAACGATTTTGTTCTCTCTAAACATAAATTGAAATGGTATCTTGCACACGGTCTATCACAGATCTTACAAACGCAGTCCATTGACGGATCATGATAGTTTGAAATTTTGCAGAGTTTGTGGTGATATCCATGCACTGTCAGTCTTGTTACTGCACTGCGTATCTTGTTGTTTGGTCCAGTCTAGTCTCGATTGATCATTGCATCTGTTGTGTAAAAATCGTCCGGTATTTCTTTTCTATTCTTCTGTCTTATCTCCTTCAATGTAGTTTCCTGTGCGTAGATCTTCCACGAGGAAAGTTTCCCGTGATAACTCATATGCAAGTCTAGATGGAGCAAATTTGAAGATCCCCATTGCTGCTTTTAGAAATCTTGCTTTCACTTTTTCTAAGGCGTTTAAGTCTCCGTAGCTGAGGTCAGTCCATGTGATTCTATTCCATATGTTAAGATGGAAAGTATTGTGGCCTCAAACAGTTTCATGGTAACAATAGCTGCTGCCGTTCTCTCTTTCGTATGAATTCTGAATGATTTGGTTGTTGTTTGGAGTGTTATTCCTAGATATTTGAAGGCGTTTGTGATTTGCAACAGGTTGCCCTAGAGTTGTATGTGGTCGCTGCCTATCAGTCAACATCCTTTCTGATGGTAATCTGTACCGTTTTTGATAGGTTTATATCGAAGCCATTTTTTTCTGCCCGATGCAAGATTGTGTATTGTTTCTTGCAGTTCTCCCTTATCTGTCGCTCCGAGTACCATATCGTCTGCGTACATAAATATATATATATATATATTTATTTATTTATTTATTTATCGTATTTATTGGACGAGAATCCGAAGTTCCTTGGAAACATTTCAATTGAATTAAATTTGAGGGGACAAACATGCAATTGGAATAATAACGGCAATGATCAAAATATTCGCTCTACATGGTATCTTTACCTTGTCGTGGTGGAGTGGCTTGCGTGCTTAAATGATTCTGAGAGCTATGCCGGCGATAGCATTGCTGCCGATAGGGTTACCCATGCCGGACTGATCGAAGGTGATAAGCCAGACGAAAAAAGTACCTTGGTCGAGAGAGTGACGATCTTTCACCGTAAAAAATACAACCGTCAAGAAATGCGGACATGGGTCAACTGGGGTAAAATTTTCCGGAGGTCAAATAGTCCCCCATTCGGTTCTCCGGGCGGGGACTACTTCAGGGAACCCATCACAAAGGCTCAACACAGGGACATGTTCCTAGGAACATGGAATGTTAGGACTTTATACAATAGCGGGGCACTAGAGATATTAACGCGGGAATTAGATAAATCGCCCTTTGATATAGTCGCTTTACAGGAAGTTAGGTGGCCAGGAGAAGGTAGTCAGGAATCAGGAAGCTTTGCATTATACTACGGGTGTGCAGAAAGACCTGCATTTGGAACGGGTTTTTTAGTCAGAAGGAGGATCCTATCCGCTATCCGAGATATTAAGTTTGTTAGTGATAGCATATCATACATAATTCTAAAGGGTAAACGACATGATTTTATAATTGTAAATGTACATGCCCCCACAGAAGATAAAGATGACAAGATCAAGGATGAGTTCTATGAAGAATTAGAATGCTTATTTGATAGCCTTTCACGATATCATATGAAAATTATCTTAAGAGATTTTAATGCAAAAGTGGGGCGGGAAGATATATTCAAACCAACAATAGGCAAATTCAGTCTTCATGAAGATAGTAACGACAACGGGGTTAGATTAGTCACCTTCGCCACATCAAAGAATCTCATTGTTAAGAGCACAACATTTCAGCATAAGGATATTCATAAATACACCTGGACGTCCCCAGATGGAGAAACTGGAACCAGATGGATCATGTATTAGTGGAAAAACGCTGGCACAGTAGCATCATCGATGTTAGATCAGTTAGAGGGACAGCCTGCAGTTCGGATCATCATCTGGTGAGAGTGAAAATCAGACAACTGCTATCGCTTATGAGAGGAACAAACGCTAAAGATAACTCTGTAAAATTTGAATTAAAAAACTTGAAAACTGATTAAATGCGGCAAGAATACCAAATCAAAATTGCTAATAGATTTGAAGTACTGGAATCTTCAGATGACAATGTGGCAAACGAAGAAGAAACTGATATAAATAAAGAATGGGAGGCTATAAGAGATACTATTCAATTGTCAGCATCAGAAAGCATTGGTTGTTTAAAAAAGAGGCAAAATAAGAAATGGTTTGATGAGGAATGTGCCGACATTGTAAAGAAAGAAAGCTAGCAAGAATGAAATGGTTACACGAGCTAAATGAGGTAAATTTAGAGCAATTGGGTAGTATTAGACGGGAAACAACCAAGTTACTAAAGAGTAAAAAGAGGGAATATTTGAGAGAGAAGATTAATGATCTTGAAATAAATGAAAAAAAAATAGGAACATTAGAGAATTATATCAGGGAATTAGTATAGAGAAGAAAGGGTTTCAGGCTAGAACAAACATAATTCGGAATGAAAATGGGGATATGATTGCAGATTCCAGGAGTATATTAAATAGATGGAAAAGTTACTTTAATCTATTAAATGTACATACAGAACAGGACATTGAGGAGGATAATTTACAGACAACAGAAATGCTAGTCACAGAGCCAAGTGCATTAGAGGTTGAAATGGCGATTGAAAAATTGAAGATGTATAAAGCATCAGGTTCAGATGAGATCCCAGCAGAACTGATAAAATCAGGGGGCGTTTTCCCTCTGGCTTTCCTACAAGAAGCTTCCAAGCACGTCTTTCATTCCCCATACCCGCAACATGTCCTGCCCATCGCAATCTACGAGACTTGAGTGTTCTTATTATATCTGGCTTCCTATAAAGACCATGTAGTTTATTGTTATGTAGTCTTCTCCATTCACCTGTTTGTTCATCTCTCTTTGGTCCAAAAATTTTCCTAAGAACTTTATTCTCAAAAATTCGTAATCTCATTTCCTCATTTAAAGTAAGAGTCCATGTCGCACCCATATAATATAACTGGTAGAATAATAGTTTTATATACTTTCAGTTTAACGTTTTTTGAAAGAAGTTGGGACATCAAAAGTCGCTGCAATGCATAATAGCACGCATTTCCAGAATTGAGCCTATGTTTAATTTCTTTGTGCATCTCATTCCTATTTGTCATTATTGTTCCTAGGTATTTGAATTCAGCCACTTCCTCAAAATTTCCCTCAGCTGTCCATTTCCATTGTATAATGCATTTATACGTGTGACCATATATTTAGTTTTATTGATATTTACTTCCAGTCCTAATTCCTTAGTGTTACTCAAAAGTGTATGCGTGTTGTCCTTTAGTATCTCCTCGCTATCGGCCAATAGTACTACATCATCAGCATAAACTAACAGCTTATTAATACCATTGAGTTGTAGGCCTTCCTCATCCTCTAAAGATTTGATGGCATGCTCTAGTACAAAATTAAATAGTAGAGGAGATAGTGCATCTCCTTGCTTCAATCCATTCTGGATTTCAAAAGTGTCCGAAAACTGTTTGCCTAAACGCACCCTACTCTTTGTGCCATTTAGACACATTCGTATAAGTCTAACTAACTTTTTAGGAATTCCGAACTCCAGCAGGATATTATATAACTTCTCCCTCTTAATTGAATCATATGCTTTTTTAGAAGTCTACATATAGTTGATGTACAGTACCATTATATTCCCATTTATTTTCTAAAATCGGTCTTATACTAAAAATCTGATCTGTTGTAGACCTGTTTCTTCTAAATGCACATTGATAATCTCCTATAATGTCGTCAATATAGGGAGTAAGTCTGCTTACTAATATATTTGTTAGAAATTTGTACGAAGTTGAAAGTAATGAGATGCTCCTGTAGTTGTTGCAATCAGTTTTATCTCCTTTCTTATATATTGGTACGATAATCGATTCTTTCCAGTTATATAGAAGAGCTTCTTTTCCCCAAATCATACTAAGCAACTGGCGTATCTTGTCCATCAATTTTTCTCCCCCTGATTTTATCAGTTCTGCTGTGATCTCAACCGAACCTGATGCTTTATACATCTTCAATTTTTCTATCGCCATTTCAACTTCTAATGCACTTGGTTCTGCGACTAGCAGTTCTGCTATCTGTAATTTATCCTCCTCAATGTCCTGTTCTGCATGTACATTTAATAGCTGATTAAAGTAACTTTTCCATCTATTTACTATTCTTCTGGAATCTGCAATCATTTCCCCATTTTCAATCCGAATTATGTTTGTTCTAGCCTGAAACCCTTTCTTCTCTATACTAATTCCCTGATATAATTCTCTAATGTTCCTATTTTTTTGCATTCATTTCAAGATCATTCATTTTCTCTCTCAGATATTCCCTCTTTTTACTCTTTATTAGTCTGGTGGTTTCCCGTCTAATACTACCCAGTTGCTCTAAATTTACCTCATTTGGTTCGTGTAACCATTTCATTTTTGGTAGCTTCCTTTTCTTTACAATGTCGGCACATTCCTCATCAAGCCATTTTTTTGTTTTTCCTCTTTTTTAATAACCAATGCTTTCTGATGTTTACAATTTAATAGTATCTCTTATAGCATCCCATTATATCAGTTTCTTCTTCGTTTGCGACATTGTCATCTGAAGATTCCAGTACTTCAAATCTATTAGCAATTTTGATTTGGTATTGTTGCCGCATTTCATCATTTTAAAAGTTTTTTTCATTCAAATATATTACAGAATCATCTTTAGCGTTTGTTCCTCTCATAAGCGATAGCCGTTGTCTGATTTTCACCCTGACCAGGTGATGATCCGAATAGCTGTCTGTCCCCCTAACTGATCTAACATCGATGATGTTACTGTGCCAGCGTTTGTCCACTAATACATGATCTATCTGGTTCTGAGTTTCTCCATCTGGAGACGTCCAGGTATATTTATGAATATCCTTATGCTGAAATGTTGTGCTCTTAACAATGAGATTCTTTGATGTGGCAAATTTGACTAATCTAACCCCATTCTCGTTACTATTTTCATGAAGACTGAATTTGCCTATTGTTGGTTTGAGTATATCTTCCCGTCCCACTTTTGCATTAAAATCTCCTAAGATAATTTTCATATGATATCGTGAAAAGCTATCAAATAAGCATTCTAATTCTTCATAGAACTCATCCTTGATCTTGTCGTCTTTATCTTCTGTGGGAGCATGTATATTTACAATTATAAAATCATGCCGTTTACCCTTTAGAATTATGTATGATATCCTGTCACTGACAAACTTAATATCTCAGATAGCGGACAGGATCCTCCTTCTGACTAAAAAACCTGTTCCAAATGCAGGTCTTTCTGCACTCCCATAGTATAATGCCAAGCTTCGTGATTCCTGACTACATTCTCCTGGCCATCTAACTTCCTGTAAAGCGACTATATCTAAGGGTGATTTATCTAATTCACAGGTTAATACCTCTAGTGCCCCCGCTATTGTATAAAGTCCTAACATTCCATGTTCCTAGGAACATGCCCCTGTGTTTGAGCCTTTGGCATGGGTTCCCTGAAGTAGTCCCCACCCGGAGAACCGAATGGGGGACTATTTGACCTCCGGAAAATTTTACCCCAGTTGAACCCATGTCCGCATTTCTTGACGGTTGTATTTATACGGTGAAAGATCGTCACTCTTTCGACCAAGGTTCTTTTTTCGTCTGGCTTATCACCTTCGATCAGTCCGGCATGTGTAACCCTATCGGCAGCAATGCTACCGCCGGCATAGCTCTCAGTATCATTTAAGCACGCAAGCCACTCCACCACGACAAGGTAAATATACCATGGAGGGGTTTTCAAGAATCTACTGGAAACAAATTTGAGCCCAAATTTCAGAAGAAGATAGAACAGAATACACCTCCAAATGTGTATGTCGACTGTAGTGCCAGTGGAAAAATGACAAAAGAACATTTGAAAACATTCTTAAAACATGTGTTTAATGAAAACATTGAAATGGATTCACCTTTAATATGCGATTGGTGGTCCGGTCATAAGGACGAACAATTTCTACAGGACTGTTTACCCGATAAAAATGTAAGGCTGAAAATTATTCCTGCAGGAGCCACCAAATATATGCAACCACCCGATGTTTTTTTTGTCAATATAAGATCTATGTGCGACGACTTGAAGTATATGTGCGTCTAAAATGAGATGGTGACGTGAAAATGTCTGATAGATTCTTTATTATAACACTGCATTTCCTTGTATATAATCAACTGTCAGGAAAAATTTACAAAGATATGCGTAATTATGCTTGGAAAAAGTCTGGCTATAACGTGGACCAAAGTGTAACGAGATCACAAATGTGATTGAAAATGCATTTGACGTTGGTTTTAGTGAATGTGCCACATATAACTGCTCCAGGATTGCCATCATCAGATGCTCATGGTGTTCGCAAAAACTTTGTTACAATTATTTCATCGAAGACCCTCATTATCACCATTGATGTTATGGTAGATGATAATTTGTTTTTGTTACTCCAGTACACGAAATTATAACTGATTCTGAATTTCAAGTAAAAAAAAAGTATATAGTGCTCTGCTATCTGTATAAAGTAATACAAAATAGTTATTAATGTTAAGAAGGAGGGAATCTATTATTTACGTTATTCGCACCGCTAGCAGCACTTGGGCTTGAAACCAGCTGCAATGAGCAACCGTGCCGTTATGAACCGGTCACTGAGACACGATTGAAATTTAATGACAAATAACACGAGTTTTATTAAATTTGCAGCAAAATGACTAACACCATGATATTTAATGTCAATTAATTAACATATCCTCCAATTTTTGTTACAATCCAACTAGTCCAAGCTATGTACTTCCCTTGTTAGTAATTTTTTTCCTGTTTTGCAGCTTTTAAAAAGTCTTTCAATTAAGATTGATATTCAGCTGTGAATTCTGCAATATAATTCCTTATTTTGTCTTCGGATTTCTTGATTCATTAACATTGAAACAGCATGATATAGAGCAAACGACACGCCAACGCGTATAAATGGTGAAGCATTTTTATTTTAAGCGGCAACACTATTTTTTTTCTCTTCGGTACTAATAACTTTTCTTTCCTTTTACTCGACATTATAAACTGGGAACAAAGCACATGAGACACGTGTTATTCAATATAAAATATTGCAAAGAACAAGGAAACAATAATATATAGATCGTGGCGATGGAGGCATTTATCAAAGTACATATCGGCATGTGAAATACGGCAACAGCTTTTAACAATGAACTATAGGGTCAGTGACAATTAGGTTTGTTTTGATATTTATTTGTCCATTTGGTTTGAATCATTATTTATAAAAGCCGTCTTGGCACCTGCCTTCAGTAAAAAAAAAAAACAAAAAAAAATGCTGATGATTAATAAATATATATACGTACCTTTCCGCTATACAAGATTTTTTCATGAATTGTATAGAAATATCCTTCCGTTTCCGCGTTGGCCAGATTCCGTTTTATGCAAAATAAATACACGTAAAATCATTATTATTTCGCCAGGACCAATACATTTAATATAAAATTATAGAATATTCACCTGAAAGGTCCGTCTCCTCAACTTAATTATCATTTAACTGTAGCGCTTTCGGGACTTGTCCCATCATCGGCAGGATTCAAAACTGGTGTTTCACTGAAGATCTGGTAGAGGGGGTTGCATGTATTTGGTTCGTTTTCGTTTATCAGGCTGTCGTTGTGAGCTGCTTTCATGATTTCCATCTCTTCGAGTACGTTTATCTTCGCTGGATTATTTTTTCTGTGCATTACTGTTAGGGTGTTTTCAATATTTAACATGCGATGTCCTTCATGGATAACGTGTTTTGCATAGCTTGATAAACGTACTCGAAGAGATGGAAATCATGAAAGCAGCTCACAACGACAGCCTGATAAACGAAAACGAACCAAATACATGCAACCCCCTCTACCAGATCTTCAGTGAAACACCAGTTTTGAATCCTGCCGATGATGGGACAAGTCCCGAAAGCGCTACAGTTAAATGATAATTAAGTTGAGGAGACGGACCTTTCAGGTGAATATTCTATAATTTTATACTAATTTTGAATAAACCTCAACGGAACACATCATGAATCTTATAAAAGTTGACCAATACATTTGTTCACATTGGACAGAATTCCGCAATATTCACGTTCCTGATTAAACAAGTTTTACTGTATATGTTCGTACCAATTTTGTCTTTGTCAATTTTATCCGTCAATTTAAAAATATTTAATTTATCTCTCAGAACTTATTTTCTGGTCCATAAGAGTGTAGCCTGCCGTTGGCTTAAAAATCTCATCTCCGCTGCCTCTATTTTTTCCCTATCTGTATGAGTCAAATAAATAAATAAATAAATAAATAAATAAATAAATAAATAAATAAATAAATAAATATATATATATATATATATATATATATATATATATATAGAATGATAAGAAAAATAAATGCCTGGACGGGATTCGAACCCGGATCTCTGAGTCTGTACCTCAGTGTGATATCCATTACACTACCAGGCGAATCCAATTCAAACACTTATTTTTCTTATATATGTATTATACTCTCCATTATTACTAGATGTCGCGAGAACTCGGTCTTCACCGCCATCTAGCAGCTGACTATATCAAGTAAGCAAATTAAAGAGAAAAAAAAAATATATATATAAACAAATTTTGATCACTTTCTTCAGAAATAGACTGCTTTATTTTTTACTCAATGCTTCATTGCAGTCTATCGTGATTGTGGTATTACCATATTATCCTTTCCTTCTCGCAAGAAAGCTTGTATAATTATAACTTAATGTCTCAGGCATGCGAACCACTGTGTGTCGACAAAAACTGTTAGCGGAAACCAAACACGCGCATCCTTAAATATCCTTGATAACAATAACTGGAAACGTATTATTTCACTCTTCTCACAATTATTCTAACTTCACACACCTTTCATTGCTTATTGTTCTGCGCAGATTACAACATACCAAATCATTTACTTCATAAAAGAGATTTGGTTTTGAGAAATATTTGAGAGATTTGGGAATAAATAATGTATACTGCTCCTGGCGCGACAGGCCTAGAGGGCACTTAGCCTACCAACCGGCTGCTGGCCTCACATCCACATGTGTCAATCACAGAGGTAGATGATCATCAGCCAGTGTAGGGGTGACATGTGGTCAGCATGTCGAATCCGCCAGCCGTTATAGCTGGTTTTCTCAACCTGGAGCCGCTACTTATTGTAGCTACCCAAATGCCTCACGATGCTGGGTGGACACTGGTCCCATACTGGCCGAAATACCAAGAGAAAACTTCTTCCCCCATGGAGACTCGAACCAGCGCAAGTCCCGTAGCTCTGCGCCAAGGCTTCCTGCCTTAACCACTCGGCTACGGCGCGGACTAAATAATGTGTACTTATTTAAATAAATTAAAATATAATTTTGCATGAGTTTCTTGGGGATGTGCGATGTTCTCAGCGAACGATCACTGAACATTAACTTTGATTGGAATGAAGTTTAAATCTCAAATAGAGTACCCGTACTATTAAAGAAATTCCACAAGAATTAAATTTTCTTCTTATTCATAATTTGTAGGATTTTCATCCTGTTTATTTGCAAACTCACTCCTCGGAGGAAAACGTATTGGATATGCATTCACTGTCATCCATCTCTTGACTGGTCTTCCTCTTGTTCTTCTCCCGTCCATTGGTCTATCTTCTTTAGCTCTTTTTGCAAGTCGGTTGCCTTCCATTCCTTCTATATGACCTTTCCAATATTTTCGTTTATCTATAATAAATTTGGTTATGTCTTGAATATATTTGTCCCTAATTTCTGTGTTGTGTATTTTATCAAATAATGTTTTCCCCTGAATAGTTCCTAAGATCCTCATTTCACATGTGCTTATTATTTGTTTAGTTTTTGTTGTATCAGCCCTAGTTTCTGCTCCATGTACGATAACTGGTCGAAAAAAATTCAATTTTATTCTTTTGATTATACTAAACAGAACAATTTTATTAACATGACTTGGAGCTCGCGAATAGTGGAAAAACAGACAATAAAATATTACAGACAGGTCAAGATGTGAACTTGGTACTTCTGATTACGAATCTCAAACGTTAGGATTGAGCAAAAATTTATATCGGTTATGTTAAATGCATTATAGAAACTTTTGATGTCCCAATTCCTTTCAAAAAACGTTAACTGAAAATATATAAAACTATTATTCTACCAGTTTTATTATATGGATGCGAAACATGGACTCTTACTTTAAGGGAGTAAATGAGATTACGAGTTTTTGAGAATAAAGTTCTTAGGAAAATGTTTGGACCAAAGAGAGATGAACAGACAGGTGATGCACAATCACCAGTAGAATAAACCACACTGACCGTTCCTTTATTTGTGGGCGTGTTTTGGTTGAATTTCCCCTCTCGTCCCGCACTTTCATTCATTTCTGCAGATTACAATACACTTCGTAGTATCATTACTATAACAATAAGATAAAAAACGGTGACAATAGAAATACAGACAGCTATAAAATGTAAATATGCTAGAAGCTATATGACCTTACATGTTAAAGCGTCTATAAATAAGAATTACATAAAAATCTAAAAGCCAGTGAGGGCCATGCCTCGAATAGTAGGTGAACAACATAGGGGCATACAAAAAGGAAGAGAGGTGACAACCACTTAGATTACACTGAGCAACAAATTTTCACTTTCAGAACATTGCACAAACTTTGAGATTTGCCCTAATATATTTCAGGTGTACTGAAACCGAATCTGCAAACGGTTTCCTTGTATCACGTCAGGATTTTTTGCAAAACAGAGATTAGTGTAACGCTCTTAAGACAAACTTATTTTATGTTTTAAGTAAATCCAGTCACTGTTACAAATGACTAAATATTGCAATATTGTCAATTTAATTGTCAACTTAATACATAGTGATAAAGAGTACAGTACAGTTAGTCTTCAGTATTTTTTTTTTTTTTTGCTTTTCTTGTTAGTGTCCTTTCATAAACACTTCGAGGAGTTCCCCTCTTCATCATCCAACAGTAGTCGGCGAGCATTGTGGTACTCCACCTGCCTTGGTATCTTGTTTCTAATTCCTTGAGATCTTGGTGGAATCTCTCCCCATGCTCTTCAGTGTAGTCCCCAAGATTCTCGGAAAGTAGTCCAAGTGAGAATGTAGCATGTGAACCTTGAGACTCATGTTACATTCAATTTCCTTGAATGGAACATTTTGTGTACAAAGTTTTTGTAATATGGGTAATTTATATTACCTACAAACTTTGTAACAACGTCTCGGAATGATTGCCATGCTAACAACTCTTAATTTTACTCAAAAGTATCATCACGAAACAGCTTCCTGATATCAGGGATTGTAAATATACATTCTTTCACTTTTACATTGCTTAAACCTGGGAACTTTTCACTAATGTATTATCGCCTCACTATGATGGTTGTCCAGCGGCTCGCTTTGTTTCCCCGCAGCTGTTATATATAATTAAATACAAAGATGCCGACTACCGCCACTATAATAATTCCGCATGCCAATCATTGTTAACCATTGTCGCGCGGCACCCACTTTTATATAAACAGACAACCATAATAGTGAGGCGATAAACAAGAAGCAACGCCTTCCTTGTCCAAGGCCTTGACAAATTGTTTCATGAACCCTAACTTAATATGGAGAGGAGATAAGAGAACATCACATGCCTCAATAAGACTCTTCTTTTTATTTTTTTTTGAACTAACATTCTATTGTCTTGGGGTCATTCCTTCTTAATCCAATGTTGTACTTTTGCCCGACTGACCCACTCGCAAATGTAACACGGATATTTTGTACAACCTGTTGACCCTACAAGATCGAGATAACTTTGAAATCTCCACACTCTTGCCATTTATGTTCTTCATATTTTGTCTTGGTCAACGATAGGTCCAGATTTTTATAAGACTCTTTGTGAATCACTGAGTAACCAACTGGAAGTGAAGCATATAGATTCCCATTATATAGGAGGACACCCTTCAAACTGCGTTTTGACGCATCAATAAAAGTCTCTACTCAGTAGGGTCATAACTATAATTTATGAGGAAATGTGATGTGATAGGATTTTTCTGAGTTCAAAATCTGGATTCTGTACGTACGTTTCGCTCTAGAAACAAAATTAGACTTAAACATAATCATAAATTTGTGGTATTGTGAAACAAGGTTTTTCAGAAAACTACACATAATGGAAATTCGTAAACTATAATTTCTGAGGAAATGTGATGTGACAGGATTTTTCTGAGTTCAAATCTGGATTCTATGGGCAAGTTTCACCCTAGAAACGTTCAGAAGTTCCATGCAATGAAATCATTGTTGTCCAGTGTTATTAGAAAGTCATTCATGCAAGGCTTAAATGGAGAGCTCTCCAGATGACTTCTGAATCGACATTACCTTCTTAGCTAGGGATAAGAAAGAGATGAAGTGATTTTCCCTCTCACAGGGAAAAAGAGTAAATAATTTCAAGGAAAACCACAAAACTTAACTTAATGAGGGTCTGCACTGTATATCAATGGTAGGTAATGCTCGTCATTGACAAAGATGAACTGCCCTGAAACCCGCGTGAACAGGTCTTCGGCCCACTCCGGGTTCTCAGACAGAGGAACAGAAGTAAAGACCAGAATAAATCTGGCCATATTGTCTATAAGAAAAAAATATATATAGTATACGCTGCTCTAAAAAATATATAAAAAATATTATAAGGACATTTTCAGCCAATTATTTGCCCCGGATAATTTGGGTTTAAGAGACATTTTGCTATGTGCGGCGGATACGTGACGCAAGCGGTTAGACGCTCGCCTCTCACCGCTGGAGTCCCGAGATTGAGTCTCGGTCATTCCATGTGGATTTCGTGGTGAAACGGAGCTTGGGCACGTTTTTCTCGCGGTTTCTCCCGTTTTCCCCTGCCAAAAAAAATTAATTCCACCATTTCTCCATACTCATCTCATCCATTTCGTTCATCCGTCCCTGTGACGGCGCGTCAAGGATGATTGACCAGCACCCTTGTAGTTCACAGACCTCTATAACTATAGGGGTTTCATCTCATCTCATTCCTCGACCGGGCCCTGAGTTGAGGATATTTATTTATTTGCTATGTGCAATGTAACGAACAATACATGGTTATGTGACTTACAGCACTGCTCCCTGTTTTTTTTTTTTTTTTTTTTTACTTTTCGAAAATTATTTTTCCCGAACTTTATTTTGGCGAGCTGCTATGGTTTGCCAAGTTACTAAGTAAAGTTAACTTGGATGTATGTTACTGACCCATCCGTCCGTGTCATATATATATATATATATATATATATATATATATATATAGCATTATAATAACGTTTCTGGAAGGCTCATCACTAAAGTAAAATATTTTCTTGCTACACTTTAATTCAACCTAGGAAGTTACTACAGACCTTATGGGCTATGCCAGTGCCCCCCTACCTACAGAGGGTAGATGTTGCCAAATTCATAATGACGGTATTTGTTTGTTTAGGGAGGGGTGGAGGGGCAAGGTTAGCAGTACTTTTTTCTAAATCTATGTACTATAATTTAAAAAACAGTTTTTTTTACGGCATGCAAACTAGTTTTATAGTAAATATGAGAGTCGACACTTTCACACAGGACAGTACAGATCTGCATGAGCACAGTGACAAGTGGTAACTGTTTTCTTTTCTTTAAGAGGGGGTGGCTTGGACGGCTACAACTTACAACTATGTACCTGCTGTGTTGCAATCTTCAGTTTTATCTTAATTTTCTCCAGAATGGCCCTCGGTCCATTATATTCTAATTCACTGGCACTATTGAATCCGTAGGTTCATGCCCGTGCTTACATAAGCTCTCCATATATCCCTATCCTGAGGAAAACTTTTCCAATCATCCCCTGTATAATCTACTTCCCTCAAATCATGGTTGTTATTCTCCCATCTCATTCTTAGTCTGCCAACTGGGCGTTTTCCTACAAGAAGCTTCCATGCACCTCTTTCATTCCACATGTCCTGCCTATCGCAGTTTACGAGACTTGTAACTGTTCTTATTATATCTGGCTTCCTATAAAGACCATGTAGCTCACTTATGTAGTCTTCTCCATTCACCTGTCCATCTCTCTTTGGTCCAAAAATTTTCCTAAAAACTTTATTCTCATTTACTCCCTTTTCCTCTCTTAAAGTAAGAGTCAATGTTTTATACATTTTCAGTGTATCGTTTTTTTAAAGTAGTTGGGACGACAAGAGGAGTCCATTATACCTCCAATAAAATTAGTATAAAATACTTTCCTGTTGGACTAGCCACCCTATCTCCTCCTTCCAGGATGTATGTTTAACAACATTCAAATTCAGGTCATAATGCTGCAAGTGAAAGGGTTGACAGACTTGGCTTAGAGAGCTATTATTTTAGGCTTGGGGTTCTTTTACGTACTATAAATTTACTGCACGGGATCCACGGCTTTATTTCTGAAGGAAGTCATACTCAGGAATTTTATGTCCTTAAATTGCATCTATCACGAGCAGGTTTACACTTGTGAATTTTGAACCAGAAGCGAGAAAAGGTCCACTGGGACTAAACTTGTCTCTTCCTCGCATGCTTTGTCTATTTGCGGATCAAATAATCATTTAGGGGCACTCTTTTCTAGTTGCGGTCTTCAATCCATAATGATAACGCAGCTTCTATTTTCTCTATTGCTGGATCACGAACAATTTTTGCTATTTAACTCATGTCACAAATGGTAGTCAATGACCAATAACGTTTCAATGAATTCTGTTTTACACCAATGACAGTCGTGTTTCACCTCGCTCTTTATCAATTTCTCTTTATCAGCTCCTGCTTTTGTGATAAAGAAAGCTCCTCCTTTTTTAATATTTTGAAACAGGTTAGACCATTATTTTTCTCCAACAAATACATTGAATATAGCAAATAATGAATAGATTCAGTGATTTTACTGAGTTGTTTATTCAAAATATAAATGATTAACCTATAATGTTGATTATAATAGTTTGATGTGTTTCATTATTTCTCCACTAGAGTGCATTCTTACAATATTGCGATCCTATTTGGCAATAAATAATATGATCGAGTTGCAGTGAATATACATAACCTCACATTTCTAATTTGTTTTCAAACATCGCCGTTTACATTAACTACATAAATATTTTAAAACACCGGTAACTATATTCAAATAATTATTTTTTAGTAAAGAGCTTAATTTTATTCGTTAAATAGTCCTAACAAATGCCACTCTTAATTTGGAAATCACTCGTGGCATTACTTATGATAGTGAGTTTGAAGCGGCAAAATTCCTTATTTTGTCATTGGATTTCTTGATGAATCGTATAGTTGATTAATTAACATTGAAACAGCGTGATAGTGACGCAAACGACTCGCCAAGCGCAAAGGTCAAGCACTTCTACTTTTACTTTAAGAGGAAACACTACTTTTTCAGCTGCGGAACCAATTTTTCTTTCCTCTTACTCGACATTATAAACTGTGAACAAAGCAGAAGAGTCACGTGTTATTCAATCAAAATTATTGCAATGAATGGCAAGTTGAAACAATAAAACATCGATCATGGCGAGGCGGCATTAATCAAAGGACTTAGCAGCACGTGAAATATGGTGCCGGCGGCTTGTAACAACGAACTTTAGGCTTAGTGACAATAAGGTTTGTTTTATTTTGATATTTGTCCATTTGGTTTGAATTACTCTTTGTAAAAGCCGTCTTGGCACGTGCTTGCAGTAAAAAAGTTTCCGATACATTATAAAGGATCTACCTAATCCTTCTAATATATCGACTGTATCCGTGAATAAAGACAATTTGAACCGCGAATACAGGAACTGTGTAGCAAATTATTTAACCCGCAAATATCGGAACTGTAAATAAGGAGCTTTTATTGTATATAAAAACGAGCAAGTTTGTCATGTATGGACTAAAACAACTATTTGAGCAATTTGAATGGGATTTTTTACCTCCATTTAGATAATTCTTCTGGGACAATTAAGGTATATAACACATTACCATACGTAGTATAGGGCCGGAGCTTAAAAAAATAAAAATCAGTGCACTAAAAATAGCTTTTTTGGACGCTTAAATGGCTTACGCTGCCTGAACCATAACAAATACACCATATTAATGTACACAGAATTTAATATCTAAAAAAAAAGCCCGCGACAGCATGTCAATCTTTTACGGATAATTCACAATGACCACTTTTGTCATTCAGCTCATTGATGCCAAGCAGATCGGGATGAGTAGATTCCCGGACATCAGGCAACAAACACGGGATATCTAAAACTAATTAAATTTATAATTATTTTCCTATTTTACTTATTCAACTAAACATAAAAACACATTTTCATTTATTTAGGCTCAGCAGCGCACGCCGGGCATTAGATAGTCTAATATAGGCCTAAATTTATTATGATGTAATGATCCCACAATACTTCATGCAAAAATACGTAATTGATTACTTTATAAATACCGTTTTTTACCCAACATAATTATTAAAACTCATAATGGTTTATTGACAATTACGACTTACAATACTATGATAAAAAAAAACTGTTCTATAAGAGCGAAAAAAATAAAAGTTTCCTTTCGCTTCACTTTTATTGCTGCTCCAACATGAATACCATAATGCAAATATGTTTTCGTTTTCTCTGGGGTACAAGTACTGCTTCATTTATAGTCATTCCAACATGCACGCACCCTAAGAATCGTGAATTAACAATCATTGATATCCATGGACTATTAAAAATTACTTCTATAACGTGAATCTGAATACCAAATGGAATTTATAATTTTGTCGCTTGTGCAAAACAGTTGATAGAGGGAAAAGTTATCACGATTCCTGCATTAATTACAGTTATACAGACATCGTTGATTAATAAGAATCGGATGTAGGATAAATTTTATTTGAATTGTTAGTGGAATAGGCGCACATTAAAACACCATTGAGTAACCTGACAGTACTTTTCGTCACAACTTAGGATCTTCGCCTCACACCACTACCTCAATAGTAACGGTTCCAAACCTCCTGAGGTAAGCATTTCGGTATCTATTTCAGGACATGTTGCCTTTTCTTCACTGGTATTTAAAATCAGAATAAGAAGGGTCGCATTTAGAGGAATCTGTCCCATAATCGATAATCCACGTTCAACCTTACTTAAGTTTATGGTTTGTATACCGCCGTATGTGAACATCTTTAGCAGGGCTATTTTCTAGAAATTTTATAGATATTTCTTTTATTCACTGGAATTTCCGATTGAGAGTCTTTCCACTTTTCAGCGGTTGCCCTTTTACCAGCCGGCTGCTGGCCCTTCACATCCACATGTGTCAATCACAGAGGTAGATGATCAACAGCCAGTGTAGGGGTGACATGTGGTTAGCATGTCGAGTCCCCCAGCCGTTATAGCTGGTTCCTCAACCTGGAACCGCTACTTATTGTAGCTACCCAATTGCCTCACGATGCTGGGTGGGCACCGGTCCCATACTGGCCGAAATACCATGAGAAAATTTCTTCCCCCATGGAGACTCGAACCAGCGCAAGTCCCGTAGCTCTGCGCCAAGGCTTCCTACCTTAACCGCTCGGCTACGGCGCGGGACTATTCACTGGAATTTAAGAGTGTAAATGAGAGGGGATGAGTCCGAAGCTATTTCCTAAAACCGAGGTTTTAAGTTTGCAAATTTTAGTTAAATTTCGTCTTTAAAAATCATCAGGAAAATGTATAAGCAAGATAGGACGTAATGATGGGCGTAGCCAGCATTGGATTAAGGGGGTGCAATTTTTTTTTCCCAAAATGTTTATTTTTTAAACTAACCTCAATATATTTCGAAAGAAAACTACAGCGGTATTGAAGAGGAATTATGATGAATAACAGTGAAATAATTGCAGAATTTTTAGGCTTTGGCGAGTTGAATTTTTTTTGTCAAGATTACTGTATTGAAACTACTAGCTATTTTATAGCTACTAATAAAGAACAACTATACACACACTTCGACTCGCCTTTTCGTTTGAGAACATTTTTTTAAGTACGCTTTGTTTGAATTTTTCAATATCACTTTTTAATAATTTGTTTGTGCAGTCTGAGCATACACAGGCCATTAAGGCGATTTTCTGTCATTGCAGAACAGGACCGTGTCTTCACTCTTCTTAGAGTGCTAAAAGTGCGTTCAATCGTCGCCGTAGTGCATGGTAAAGACAGGCATTATTACTATTGCTTTTTTGCTGGATGGGAAACAATCGCACTCATCCACGATGTTAATGAAACCACCTTCATTACCCTTATCACCGTTTCATCCACATATGGTGCGATAGTTCAATTTCGGTGGACAAACCATCGATTTTATAAGACTCTGAAATTTTGTTTGCATTGCTTGGGCATCTTTCAGAGGTGTTTTTAGGTTCTTAGGGTGCAGTATTTTAAGTTCAAAAGCAGGACCCTCTCGTTCTCCAAATCTGTCTGACAAAGCTATGTTAATGGAATCTAAGTACGGATATAAGATGGCCACCTTAAAGTAGTCTTCGGTATTATATTGTAGATTAGCTCAATGTGTGTGCTTATTGGATATTCTTGGTAGTGTGATTTCTACACCTAGCTCAGAAGCAATAGTCTCCATCTCTTTCATGATGCCTTCAGAGATCCCATAACCTTTTTTGCGATGATCTATTACCATGCTTTTAATGCTTTCAACCTGGGCTGTGCATTTAATTAAATCTATAGCCACGGCTTGCAGCGAATTAACGACAGGTTCCAAATAACTAGAATATTTTGCTATCAGGCACAAACAAAAGATGAAAGTACTTTTTCTTGCAGCATCATGCAACTGATCACCTTGTTTTCGACTTGGTGTGTTTCTTTCTACGGCAATCAATTCCAGACCGTTCATCAATTCCAAAAAGTGTTTCTTACACATCCCAATACTTTTTTATATTGTTGCGACCAACGTGTTTTGCAGAGCATGGGGATGCTTGTGACGTGCTGTCTTCTCAACAGTGACTCTCGAAAAAAGTTTGTAATATCCTTTATTGTAGCTATCATATTTCTCACCTCGGGCACACTATTCAAATCATTTACCATAAGAACGATGATGTGCTTCGCGCAGTGGAAGTAAATACCTTGGGGGGGAAAAAAACTCGTGCAGACGTTTCTGGATCCCGTTGTCTTTTCCTGCCATTGTTGAGCAGCCGTCATAGCCCTGGCCGACACATTTGTGCGGGTCAATGTCTATCTCTTTGAAAAAAAAAAAAAAACTCAATTTCTGCATCAATGAACTGGGCGTCCATTCATTTCAGTTAAACAAAACCCAAAAACTCTTCTCGAATTTTATTCAGTTTCTCATAAAAAAAACCGCACACCAATGGGCAATTGCTCCTTTCCAGAAATGCCACTGTAAGCGCTGACATTTTTTAGATCATCCGCAAAAAATGTCTTTACCTCAAGTCACATAATTCATTTTTAATTTGTGGAGAAAGGTAGGTATATTATAGTGTTCTTGGTGTTTAAATGAGGTTATAAGCATATATCACGGGCATCAATTCTCCACCGAATCAAATCCTTTAAGACGCCAAATCAGGCAAGCCGCAGAAGATAATCGTATCCAAGATGGAAGACAAATATTTCAAGTTATCCGTCGCAATCTTCTTATAGCAACTTACGAGTTTTTGGCTAACAGGGGCCTCATTTAAAAATAAGCGTGCTGATTGTGCAGTTTCTACATGCCGGCGGCACTCACAAAGTTTTTTTTTTTGGCGAATTCATGCATTTTGAAAAACTTCTGGAAGAGCCTTACTATGAATGATCCTTTAACGCCCTTCACAATATGTAGGGAGAATAGAACACAGAGTATACAGAGTGCATCTTTGAGGCTTGCGGAATAGTTTAGCCAGGATGAAAACTGTCGGATCCAATAATGCTTGAATTTACGTTTTATATATTCAGCATCTTTGCTGAAATTGTAGTTTTCGAGTGGACTCCAGCAGTTTGTCAGAATTTTCACTTCATCTTCTTTACTCATTAGCTCTGTTCTTCCGAACCAGTTGCCAATATCATTAGGTGGGTAAATGTTTGGTATATTTTCTTCGGATGTGATGAATTATAAACTATCCGGGAAAAAATAATATTGCAATGATACAAAGTGTGTAGGTACTTACCAAATAATTTTATTATAACCATTTTTAAACATACACGCACGAATGCGTGTAGTTCAACGTTAAAGCATGAGTCTAGAATCTTCGAATAAATAATGTCAATTGGATAGTTATTTGAGCCTACCGAACGTATAGAAAATACGAGACATAGGCATGGCGAACCTTTGACCAATCACAGTAAGTGGGCGTTGGCCAATATAAGGCTGTAAAAAAAGGCATTCATAATAGAAGTGTGTGTAGCTAATGAAGAGTCAAGGTCAGGCGAAGGTTCTACAAGCGTCTAGGCGTCGAAAAACAAACTCAGGTACTCAGCTGAAATTCGAGAAGTGAATGCTGCGTTAGCCGTTCATAATAGAGGTATAGAATTTTCTGGCGTACTGGCGATGCTTATGTCCACTGGGATAGATACTTGATAAATTTATATATCACATCGATTGGGCTTGACGTTATTTTTTATATTTTTACATCTATTTTTTAACATTTTATACCTAATTTCGGATAGAAAAAATGTTATTCTATCTAGTGTTAATTGGTCCAAAAATCAAGGGGGGCTGCGAGCAAACCCCCCCTGCACCCACATCGCTATGTCCATGGACATAGTAGTGGTATTTATTTAGCAACTGTCTAACAACTAAGATAATTAGCATTGTAATAAAAAATACGTGGGACAAAAATTTTGATCAGAGCCCCCAAATTTTCAAGACTGATATTTACATGCCGCAAATCTATGATATAGAACTAATGGTTTTACTTTCCTTCTGAGGGAAGCCACACTCGGGATTACTACGCCCTGAAAAATCGATCAACCTCCGGCTGGAATTAAACCTGCAAAGTTTGGAAGCAGAGGCTATCATGAGAGAGAGAAAGTGACAAGTATGATTTTACCTAAACAGAACTCGTTAAAATAATTGTGTGGTTTATCTACTTAAATCTTCTATACCGAGAGTTCTCAGGTAACATACCATGTCTTGGTATAGAGTTAGAGGACGCTGGTTCACAGTCTCCATGGGGGAAGAAATTCTCTCTCGGATTTTGGGTCAGTGTGTGGGAATGGTGCCCCCCCCCAGCATATTGATGAATTTGGATAAGTATAAGTAGCGGCTCCAGGTCTAGAAAATCGGTCGAGGAAACACAACACCTTTATTACGGCTGTATAATAATCACCTGTCGGCCGTGGTGGACTAGTGGTTATGCTCCTTGCCTCTGGTCCCAAGGGTCGCGGGTTCAAACCCGGCCGGGGTCGATGGATTTTTAGAACGGAAAAATCCAAGGAGCAAGTCCGCTCGGGAGGGACTTTAAGCCGTGGGTCCCGATTTTCAGGCTCGTAAAAAATCCTTAAGCCTGAATGGAAAGGGCCTCTAAGCAAAATTTACCGAATTTTCCCGTCCTAGTACTACTTTGGTTTCCTAGATGTCGGTGTGAGGCGGAACGCTGACCACGTACCACTCAAAATGACATCTATACGAAAACAAGTGTAACTAAATTAGCATGGTTCAAATTCTTCCCTGTAGGGGGAAGCGCCTAAATCTCTGCAAAGGGAAAACATAGGCTTACAATACAATAAAAAATAGTCAACCTCTGCTGTTCAACAAGCGTTTTTGTGAGGCCAGCAGCCATCTGCTGTGCCATGTAAGAATTCCATATTACAACTTAATATTCCATCCATAGTAATTCTGCCCGAAGGCAGGTCCTTCACTGCAATCATTTTCATTCTTGCAGCTTTACTAGGGAATTGTAGATGTGGTAGCTTCCCGTTGCTTTCCACACCGGTGAAGGATGATGATCATATGATTTCGGGACCGTTTGGGCCTTAAAGTTTTCCTGAGATTTGCCTTACAGGTGAGGAAAAACCCCGATAAAAATCTCACCCAGAAAAAACTGCCCGACCAGGAATCGAACCCGGGCCCGCTGCGTGACAAGGCAGCACGCTACCTCGAGACCACAGCGATGGACAATTTAATATTAATCACTGTTTCTTCCTCAGTTTCTTTACTTTATTTTGGAAGATTGATTTGTCAATAGTGTGAATTTTATAATAAGAATAAATAAATTGTCCTTTATGAATAAAAAAAAAACAACTTACAAGAATAAGTGAAGATAATCAAGATGTCTGGCATATATTCATGTTTTGTCCAATTTCCACCATCTACACTATAACTAGAATTAAATCATGTTAAGTTTATGTTGGGGTTCTGCAGGAACAACAGGCATCATAGTAGGTGATAAACACACGCTTGCTCTTATAGAAGCATGGATAGGAGATTCCATGACATTTTACATGATTACAATGGGTAAATTGGGGGCACGCCGTAGCGTAGTGGTTAAGGCACTGAGCTACAAGCCGGAGGGTCGAGGGTTGAAGTCCCGTTGGGGTCAGGGATTTTTAAACTGACCCAAACCCTCTGGCGGCACTATGATCCTGGGGTCGACTCAGCCTCTAACGGAAATGAGTACCAGACGCTTGTTCTGGGGTAAAGGCGGCCGTCACGCAGGGCTGGCAACATAAAGAGCCGATTGTCTAGAAAAAGTGGGAGCCTTAACCTCCTACTACCCCAAGGGCCTCCCAAGGCATGTAGTGGGATTATGAAAAATACCCCAAACAGATTAAAGATGATCAAACACACTGGGGAGAAGTAATATATAACATAAAAACTTAAGAAAGTTTTATTATCTCAAATGGAAATTTAAATGTTATTCAAAAAGAGAGCTTATGAGATATTTTGGAAGATTGATTTGTCAATAGTGTGAATTTTATAATAAAAATAAATTAATTGTCCTTCATGAATAAAAAAAACTTATAAGAATAGGTGAAGATAATCAAGATGTCTGGCATATATTCATGTTTTGTTCAATTTCTACCATCTACACTATAACTAGAATTAAATCATGTTAAGTTTAAGTTGGGGTTCTGCAGGAACAACAGGCATCATAGAAGGTGATAAACACACGCTTGCTCTTATACAAGCATGGATAGGAGATTTCATGACATTTTACATGATTACAATGGGTAAATTAATATTGTTGCCATCAACACTTCTATATGAATCTGACAAAAGGACCTCCCATACTCATGTGAGATTAGTATTTTTTTTTTAAATACAGTACTCTTCCAGTAAAGATCTTTAAATTGTTAAAAACATCTTTAAATTGTTAAAACCATTCCTCCTGTCCCCTTGCCAAGTTTTTGGCTTGATCTTTATATATTCCATCTTGCTACCTTCCCCAAATTTAATCTATTTGTTAGATGATCTATACTGATACCTATTTATATCATCTACTTCTGGATCTTTTACAAATTACTGGATACAAATTCTTTTAAGATTTATAAACAACTTTATTTGATAAAAATTTGGTGCTCAAATCATTATGTGCACTATTTTAAATTTGTTAGATTCAAACTCATTTCTGTTTAAGATTCCTTACATTGTTTATTGAAGGCAATTACAGACATCTCAAAGAATGGATTATTTTTATGTTTTACTGAATTCTATTTCTTGATCAAACTCTATTCAAATCCTATTTAGCTCCTTCCACAATGGAGAAAGCAATATATTCATGACATTATATGATAAATTTGTATAAAATTTTTAATTTAGCAATTTAAAAAAATTTGCAATAAATACTACCACTTACATTTTTCTATATTTAATTATCTCAACTTTTAAAAACCTTATTACATAATTGATTCTGATAGCAGTTTTTTTATAAGTAATGAATAAACTCATTCAATACATCTTTTTCTAGGATTTCATGCAAAATTTAATGCTCTTAATTTTTTTCCTTTAGTGTAATGGTATATTTTTTTCTACGAACTGCCTTTTTTTATAATCATTTCAGATTTGCTGAATAATAAATTGGCATTTCTTTTTGTTCTACATTAAAATATCATGTGCAAATAAGAGTATTTAAAATAATTTTATGTATATTTTTCATAGTATATAAAATTTAATATAATATCACAGCAAAATCTACTACATTAACACTACGTAGTTAAAATAACCACAATTTTTAAGGCCACTTGTTAAAAAAATCAATGTTTCTTTCTAGTAGTGGTTTACAAGTAAAGGATACTACATACCTTTAATAAAATATGTGTATTTCAGTCTGTAGACAATCGAAGAAGCGATTGTTTATTTAACCATTCACAAACATTTCAGTCATCTTATCCAACCATATTTACAGAATAAGAGCACAATATCATCTGTATACAATACATTTTATAAGTGTAATCAAAATTGCAAATTAAATATGGTTTACCTTAATCACATATTAAAATATAATCTATCACATATACATCTACTGATATATGTGCATAAAATTTCACCGTGTAATTTGATTTAGCAAGGAAACAAAAATGGCAAGGGATAGATCTACTACTAATACAATGTTCACAGTCCCTGATTACTCTATTTTAACTTACGGGGTGAATCATAAATATGGCTATACATTTGATCTCGTTGTGTGATGAAAATATTACCATTACAGGAAATATTAAATTACTGTTGGAAAGGCAATTATTCAAATTACAACAATGAAATAAAACAAAACAGTGTAGAACTTACGTCATTAGTCAAAATGGTGTTGAATATGTGACAGCAAATTACAATTGTTGCGTGGGGAATAACATATGTAATACATGAAATTTACATTGCTATATTTAATGTATCTTTAACTGTTTATAATTAGTTAAGTGGAAGAGAAGGCCTTATGGCCTTAACTCTGCCAGAATAAATAAAGCATTATTATTATTATTATTATATGCTAATGACCGTGAGGCTGCAAGATGGGCAAGACGTGAGTTTAACATAGCATTGCAGCCGTTGACTGTGGGGAAGTGGAGAAAATGGCTGCTGGAAATGGGAAGGATGCAGAAAATCAAACCTCCTGGAAGGCCTCGCATTAGCACGGATGCAGAAACAACAAAGAGAATTGTGGAGGCATTCAACGCTAGCCCACAAAAATCAACCCGCCAAGCTGCACGTGAGCAGTGATTTGTTTTGTTCTATTGTTGTAATTTGAAGGATTCCCTTTCCAATGATAACATCATATTTCGTTTAATAATAATATTTTCGTCACAAAATGCGATCAAACATATAGCCATATTTATGAATCACTCTATATTATGCCTGTTACTCATGGCAAACATTTTCATAAAACTTAATGACACAGTAGTTCTTAAAATTTCTGTTGCTCTTACTAAAAAAAAATCTTATAAAACAGAACAAGTGCTACGATCAAAGTAACTAATCATGCTACTTGTACGTATTGCAATCCCAGATTTCTATATTGTTAGAGAAGATACTTTCTTAAAAATAAACTTTTCATATCCAAAAGCTTTGTGTTTAAGTGTTAAGAAAGCATCTCCCACTAACTCATAAATAAAATGAGCACTGAGACAGTTGAATGTTTGAACTTTTTTAAACTTAAGCTTTGATATCAGTTTTTGAACATTTTAGCACATAACAGCAGTATGCATTTATTCCAGTATTCTGAGAAGTACAGCATATGAGAAAATTGTCATGTTTTTACGTATTGATATTCTTAATCACATAATTGAGGTAATACAAAATTTAACTACGTCTAAAGAAAATATTTTCAAAATAAACCAACTCATCGACACAGTGAACCTGGAGATTGATGCCGGTGCAGAGATAAACTTTCTATACATCCCTCATCCTGAAGTAATGCTTTCTAGCAATTCCCTGTATTCTTTCAAGCATGGTTAATATTCTCCCACTTCATTCCTGCTATGCCGACTGGATGCTTTCCCTGTTATTCCTGTAACAAATTTACTTGTCCCTCTTTCATTTTCCATGTCTTACCCATTGCAGTCCACAAGATTTATTATATCAGGTTTCCTATAATGATCACGGAGTTGATAGATTCCTCCATTCACTTGTCTATTTTTCTCAAAATAATCACAATATTTCCTTACCTCATAAAGTAAGAGATCGTTTACATCCATATACTGGAAGAATACTTGTACATATTTTTGTTTAATATTATTGAGAGAATTTCATATAATGAATTATATGAAAATAAATAAATTAGACATATAATAGGGTAAAAAAGGGAGGAAATAAAACACTACTCTATGTGCCTACATAAAGTTTTTTTTTGAGAACTTTGTCACCCATTTTCAGTTTTATAACCTATATATTTCATTAAATCATAATGCCTTGATTAGCAAAACATACATTTAGAAGTTAAGACAAAAATTTAATAGCTTTGGTTACTAACTAGATATAAAATCCCAGAAAATATGTTAACTACATTTTTCATTCTTCCCTCTATATTTTGGTCTTCAGTCACCATTCTGTAAATATTCTGAAAGGTGGTGTGCAAGTTTTTCAGCCAATAGAATAGATTCAGCAATACTGCCAAATAATCTATCATGTTTGCTCAGGTGGATGTAGCATATATACAGGGTGGACCGCTCGAATGGATCTAATTTCAATTGCTTGTTACTGGCAAACGGTTGAAGATAGAAACTTAAAACAACGTTCATAGTACAGAAAAACTCACCAAGTTTCGAATCCTGTCGGTAGATGGCACAAAGATACGTTTCTCGTTCTTAGATTTAATTGTTTGTGAAAATGGCGACTCCGCAGATGAAAGCGCAAGCTGTTTTGTGGTATGCGGAGTTAAAATGAATCATTAGAGTTCAAAGGGAGTTCCGGCGTGTGTTTAACCGTGATGCTCCAACTGCTAGAAGCATAAAGAAGTGGCGTGATACATTATTAGCTACAGGATCTGTGTTGAAGAAGCATGGTGGTGGTCGCAGAGCATCCGATGAAATGGTAGCAAATGGAAGTCATTAAGAAGAGCTTCGCGGGAACTTCAAATATCAAAATCGACATTACAACAGATTGTCCACAAACGCCTCAAACTGCACGCATATAAAGTGCAGTTAGTGCAACGTCTGGAGCCGAATGACATGCCGAAACGAGTGGAATTCGCCAATACGATGCTGGACCGTCTCGGCGCTGATCCTGACTTCATGACCAAGATTTTCTTCTCGGACGAAGCCACTTTCCATTTGTCAGGCAAGGTAAACCGGCATAATGTGCGGATCTGGGGATCGGAGAATCCTCACGCTATTCAAGAGCATGTTCGTGATAGTCCGAAGATGAATGTTTGGTGCAGTTTGTCACATAATAAGGTCATTGGACCGTTTTTCTTCGCCGAGAAAACTGTTCGTGGTAGTACCACATATCTTGACATGCTGGAGCAGTTCTTCTTTCCACAAATTGAACAACTGCAGCCTAACATCGTTTTCCAGCAAGATGGTGCTCCTCCCCACTGGTCCAATGAAGTTCGTACGACTTTGGACAACATTTTCCCTGGCCGTTGGATTGGTAGGGGAGGACCAATCGCGTGGCCCCTGAGATCTCCCGATTTAACACCACTGGATTTCTTTCTCTGGGGCTATGTCAAAGATAAAGTTTACACCACCCCAGTCAAAGACCTTCGTGATCTTCGTGAGCGCATCATAGAGGCTATTGAGAACATTCCAGAAGACATACTCCAACGTACTTGGCAAGAAATTGTTCATCGCTTTGATATCGTCACAGTGACTGCTGGGGCTCATATAGAGATGTGGTGATCTGGATATCAAAACTTGGTGAGTTTTTCTGTAATATGAACGTTGTTTTAAGTTTCTATCTTCAACCGTTTGCCAGTAACAAGCAATTGAAATTAGGTCCATTCGAGCGGTCCACCCTGTATATATAATCTCCTCAGCAGCAAATTGGGGTTTAAAGTGGTGAGGTAAATCATTTTGATATTAAAATTTGTTCCAGAAATAGAACATTAGGCATTCTTATCTAGCCCTAGTTTATTAGGTAACATATAAACCATTTAAATTTTATGTATTTCATTTATTGGTCTCAGATATGCAATAAAATTGTACACAAGTTGATTCTGGATTCACCAGATTAATATTAGTAAAAAAAAAATGACTTCACTTTTGTCAAAATCACTAGACACAGTTGAACCTGGTTTATGTTAACTTAACACTGCATAATTCAGTTTTATACATAAATGTTTGTAAATCCAGACAAGGTGCAATTGAAAATTTAGATAACCATTTAAATACGGATTTAAGTGCTATTGGACAGAATTAAGCGGGGTATTTAATTTTTTTCTGCATCATTTTATAAAACTTATTGTTATGCTCAAGAATTTTAACGAAAATCTAATGTAATCTAAATTATACATTAAACCATATACAATTTTTGCTTTAAGTTACGCAATCAATAACAATGTCTAAAATATATTAAAAAAAATAGGTTTGGTCTATATTCTTCTTACCTCATATAGTTGCTTCTATTAAGACATATGTTTCAAAGCATGTTTGCTCCATCTTCAGTTGGTACAGACTGATTTTTCCCAAGTTGTCTGCCCTGGATCTCAACTCCTACTACCTCTTTATGTGGTACAAAGAACTTGCTAAGTCAGGATCCAGGGCCGACAATTTGGGGAAAAATCAGTCTGTACCAACTGAAGATGGGGCAAACATGTTTTGAAACACATGTCTTAATAGAACCAAGTATATGAGGTAAGAAGAATACAGACCAAACTTATTTATTATGTAAAACCTCATAATGTTACTTCCTATTTTATTTTCAAATAATTTGGTTATGTTTGCACTCACCATTTTAATATCATAGCTTGGAATTCATGTTGCAGTCTAAATATTTATTTTTGCATCATACTCTTGAAAACACGGGACTACACAAAACACTGCTTTGCTCTTGATAGGCCTACAGTGGTAAACAATTTGCAAGAACTGAACACAGGTGTTGACGTAACAATAAATTATTTTCTTTCCACAGCAAATGTACGTTTTGCCACGAGTCTAGATAAGCAATATTGTGTATAATTGAATTCGGTCTTCCTCTCATCAAGGGCTGAGGTTTATCCATCTTGCCTCCTTCATCTACTAAATTTCTTACGAGTATAAGAACAAGACTAAGATGTTGGCGAGAATATTTTGCCATGCGTGACCATAAAAGAATCCCATTGTTCAAAACTGTCACATTAAAAAAAATGAAATAAGAATTTGTTTGCTCATCTGAATGTACATTGAGAGATTGTGTAAATACTAACCATTCTGCATTCACGTAGACTTTCACGGCCGGAGTTGCTATGATGATCTTGAAGATTTTCGGGCTGTAGGCCGTGGTCGTGAGGCTTGTAGTTCCCCGACGTTTCGCCAGAGACTGCGTCTGGCATCCTCAAGGGTTGTCTTGAGACTGGCAATTCTGTCCGCTGTCTGTCTTATTTATACGTTCACCACGATGTGTTCGTAAGTTGTATCTGCCTTCTGATTGGTCAGCGTTAGGGACTTCCATTGCTCCAATGAGATTGCTGTTTGATGGTCTAGTCGACTGTACGTTATATCTGTCTTCTGATTGGTCAGCGGTAGGGACTTCCATTGTTCCACTGAGATTGCTGTTTGCAAACAGCTGACCAATCAGAAGGCAGATACAACTTACGAACACATCGCGATGAACATATAAATAAGACAGACAGCGGACAGAATTGCCAGTCTCAAGACAACCCTTGAGGGAACTACAAGCCTCACGACCACGGCCTACAGCCCGAAAATCTTCTTCAAGATCATCATACTAACCATTCTGTCACTCTTATGTATATACTCCACTTGTCCATTTAAAAGTCTTCAATAATTACAGGTTTCATGTCATAAGGATAGCAAATGTTTACGTTTTCTTAGCATGTTTTGTTTGAATGTAACACTCTATTTGAATTTTACAATTATCTCATCTACAGCCAATTGCTCTGAGGGTTTGGAATATTTTACATAAATGTTTTTGTATGTGTCAAATACAGTTCGCATTTTCAAAAATCAGTCTTGGTCAAGGTTTATTTTGTCATTGTCTTCGAAATGCGAGATTCGTAAAATGTGGAAAAATCTGCCTTGGATATAATCATGATTGGAAGAGTGTTGAATACACTGGCTATGAAAAGAATTAAGAAAGATTTGGTTACAGTTCACATCATAGAAGAAAGCGAGTGCGGGTTGAGAAAGTACATATGTTTCAGTCTATGTTACAGAACAGCACTTTTGACACCTGTTAATAGCAGTTTTGGTGCAATTTAAATAATCATTTTTAATTGAAGGCATACTGCTAATTCATTTAGTTTTATTTTCTTTTAATTACATCAAGGCACACAATTTTGTTTTATTTGCTTTAGTTTGGATGCCTGGTCAATGATTTGTTAAGGTATTCTAATTATAAAAGATTTTTTGTACCTTTTTACACCGTCATCCTCAACTACAATTCATGTCACAATCTTTGTTATATCATTAAATTTCTAAGATTTTCGAAGTCTTGGCTTCATCACCAGGACTTTTTCTTGATATTAATTTATAAATAAATTAATAATTAATATAAAAGCTTTAATGAAATAACGAAGATTGTGACATGAATTATTGTAGTTGAGGACGATGGTGTAAAAAGGTATAAAAAGCTTTATAATTAAAATAATTGAATCAGTCATTTTGAAAAGGGATCATCTACAGCTGATCAAATTTTATAGGAGAGGAAAACAAATGATTCAACTTGTTCAGGATAAAGCATTGAATCTGAAATTGCTACTGAATAGTCAGAAAGTGGTAAAGGAATAGTGTAGTTGATCCATTCTTACACGGAAACAATGGAAGTAGATATATAAACATGGAATAATGAAATAAATGAATTTCAGAAAAATTGGAGATGATCCCTTTTCGAAATGACTGATTCAATTGTAACCTCAATGGTGTGAACATAAAAAAAAAAGAATATTAAAAGTGTAGATTATTAAGATAAGAGAATTAGTACAATTGCTTGCAATGTATAATGAATTCCTTCTTATCAGTCAACTGTATGTTTATTATCGAACAACAAGCACGAAAGAAAAGTTATATTAAACTAATGTTGGGAAGTAAACATTATGAGGCCTAATCATTGAAATTCATTGGAGAACATTTTTTAACAACTTACCTCATCAATTTCATGTTTTTCACAATACTATAGTTTCAGATGATCCAATGTCTATCTTCAGCCATAACTCTGGCCGACAGAGTTATGACTGAAGATGAATGTGAGATCATCTGAAACTGTAGTATCCTGAAAAACATGATAATGATGAGTCGTTAAAAAATGTTCTCCGATGAATTTCAAAGAAAAATTATATTAGAAGCAATCTATTTTAAGAAACAGCGTTGTTTATTGTTTTAAGACCTCCGGATTAAGTATTTCATAGTAATGTAATCAGTGATGTAATTATAGCATGCATGTAAGCAGGTACGTGTCATATATTTGAAGAGAAAAATTCTCGCCCAGACCGGGACTCGAACCCGGGACCCTTGGCTTTCCGGGCCAAGTGCTCTACCAACTGAGCTACCGAGGCGAGTCACGATCTAGACGCAAATTTTTCTCTTATGTACGTTGTAATTCCCTCGCGCCAAATGCTTGAAACCATAGCTTCTATCTTTGCAAATGGCGGCTTCTTAGTTAAGAAGACATTTATTGGGAATTTAACACTACTTTATAGCCAGTAGGGCTTCTATTGACGATTTTTATTACTAATTTAACACTTCTCATAGAAGGATAAATTATATTTGAAGAGAAAAATTCTCGCCCAGACCGGGACTCGAACCCGGGACCCTTGGCTTTCCGGGCCAAGTGCTCTACCAACTGAGCTACCGAGGCGAGTCACGATCTAGACGCAAATTTTTCTCTTATGTACGTTGTAATTCCCTCGCGCCAAATGCTTGAAACCATAGCTTCTATCTTTGCAAATGGCGGCTTCTTAGTTAAGAAGACATTTATTGGGAATTTAACACTACTTTATAGCCAGTAGGGCTTCTATTGACGATTTTTATTACTAATTTAACACTTCTCATAGAAGGATAAATTATATTTGAAGAGAAAAATTCTCGCCCAGACCGGTCTGGGCGAGAATTTTTCTCTTCAAATATAATTTATCCTTCTATGAGAAGTGTTAAATTAGTAATAAAAATCGTCAGGTACGTGTCATGTTGCTGCAAAGGTTCCTGAACTAGTTACATTTTTTATTATATACAACTGTCCTCATTAGAGGATTGCCTCAAGGATGAAGTGATACAGACAATTAATTTTCAAAATTGATGAAATACATTAAAAAATTTCAAATTGTAATTGAAATATCCGATTCGATTGAGGGTCTTTCCACTTTTCAGCGGTTGCCCTTTTACATACTATAAAGTAGAAATTTTGTAAAGATGGTTTCTTAAAATTGAAATTGATCCTTTAATGGCAGCGATGGCAATTTTAGAAAGGTGTACTCTGTCCAAATCTAAGGAATTCCAAAATTTAGCTAAGAAGCCTGGTATGGTACCTCTTGCCCTGATCATCAATCCTGTGACAGTTATACTATCTAGTTGGTATTTATCTTTGTAATAATTGTTGGCTCATATATGGCTTTCTTTTCAGTCAACTTCCTCAGGTGGCCACTAGAAGTCTCAAAACGGATTGTGGGATCTAATATCATACCAATTTTAAAAGATTATCTAAATGCAATAATATCTATCCACCTGTTACTTCCATTAGTGGCCACACCATGATCTTCCTCATAAACTGTGTATCCATAATCTCGCAAGGCTTCTGCCATCATGTTTGGAATAGTGTGGTGCCGAATGTTTCTTGGTGATTCTCCAATTTATGTGATCCCTTATAAGTCATTGTTTGTTCCCTTCAAGAATATATATCGCAATGACTGTAGGCATCTTATGGGCTAAAGGGTTAAACTTTACTTATATGTAATTCGCGATTATAATAACAAACTTCATAAGATATGATTTAAATTAAAATTCATCATTCCTCACCTCAACCAGCCTTCTAATTATACTGGTTTCAAAGCCTAAGTGACTTCATCTTCAATAATCTCCCGTTGACTGATGTTATATCATTCAGAACTGTTCTCACTCCCTCTGTTGCTAGATGGATGAATCTCCGGATCAAATCAAATTCCTTGGGAATTTAAAAATTCATGATTTTCTTTCTTGTTTTTTAAATGTGGATTTTTTTCCAAACCATAAGCTCTCTTTGTTTTATTAAACTAGCTTTTGTATCAATTAAATGTTTTTCATAAGATATACCTGAGCTGTAGGTAACCAAGGAATACAAACATTGTATTTTTAAAAAGGATGGCAATACCAACACATGGAGAGTTTGACAAACATAACATAATATAGGTTGCATGGCAATAAGGGCTGGTGGCCAAACTTCAGTTAAAAAGAAAAAGCACCAACATATTATCATGGATGAGTCATGAGAGTGTGCAGTTCATTTCAAATACTTTTGTTTATAATATGATACCCATTTGTGGAAACAATTGGGTAAAATAAATATGCAATAAAACTTTCTTAATAAATGTAACAGTTTTAAACATGAGATGCATTTTCATGGAAACAATTGGGAAATTAAAAATACACAATAAGAGATGCTGATAGCTTTGTTTTATAATGAGAAAACAGTAGTTCCTTCAGTTGGGTTTGGTCTGCTGTGAAGAAAAGTTAGTTATTTGCCCAGAAAGTAAAATTTATAAAAGAGGTGATAATGATTCAGATGACAACCTGACTCTTGGGACAATTGAAAGTGAGTGAAATATATATATATATTTTTAATGCCCAGGTTGTCCTTTTTTGGACATTTGTGGTGTTCCCTCCAGGCATTGGCATAATTGTAACCCACTTCTGAGGTTCAGACACCTGAAAGGCAGGGTTATGTTGCCCCGATGATATGATGGGTAATGATGATGATAGTGGAGTACCAGGAGAGTCCTTAATCCTAAGCTATCTAATATGAATGATGATGATTGTGATGGCCACATGATGTTCGGGGACCATTTGGTCCTTAAAGATTCCTGACATGTCTTACAGGTGAGGAAACACCCCGATAAAAACCTCACCCAGGAAACTGTTCCAACCGGTGATCAAACCTGGGCCTGCTGCGTAACAAGGCAGCAGCACGTTACCTCGAGATCACAGTGGTGGATAGTGAGTGAAATATTAAGTGCAATTGATGTGTGTAGGCATTACATTAATACAAAAAAATGTTTGATATTCACCGGAGAACATTTTTTTAAGCATCTCACCTCATAGAATTCATGTTTTCATGAATTCTACGAGGTGAACTGTTTAAAAAAATGTTCTCCGATGAATTTCAATGATTTTACCTCATAATGTTTACTTCCCAACATTAATTTAATATACAAAAAGATTTAATGAAATGTTATGAATACATTAATAAGTTCGTGAAATTAAATTATGCAGTTAATGCAAAAAAGTACAAGAAGCCGAGATGTCTTTCTTTCAACCAGGACCAAGATTCAAATTATAGTACTTTTTTAATATTGTTTTTATGTGAAGTTCTAAGAACATAGGCCTACAGTATTAATAGATTTTTTCAGTTAAATTTTATTATAACACAATTTGTGATTAATTAATATAATTGCAGTAGGATTATGCATGTTTCTTGGTGGAATTTTAATTCAGCTTGAGAACCTCCAGTTTGTGCAAAATTGTAAGTATAGGTATAGTGATTATTAAACTATGTAATTCAGTACTATTCCTAATTAAACATATTTTTGTACTTGAAAAAAAAAAATTAAATATAATAAACTTATATATCATTAGTCATATTATTTTCACCTGAAGAGCTAAAAATATTTTTTTATCTAAATCTGATTTGTGAGTAATCTGAATTGTATGTATCCTTTCCTCTTCATCTTGACATATGTATAACTCAGGTTCAACTATGTATATATATATATATATAAATAAATGTTTGTTAAAATGTTAAACGTTTCATTAACAAAAGCTGATGGCTCCGCCACTAGCATTTGCGAGGTTCAAAGTCCTGGTGCTAACCACAGATTTTTCCATTTTCCTCAGTTGTCAAGGCAAATGCTTCATTACCAGGATCAATTTTATCATATTCACCTTTTCATAGTATTATTAAAACATAGAAGTGACTTTGAATGAAAAAATAATACAAGCAGTATTAAGAAGGCCATGAATTAAGTTAACATGTTATGACAAAATGTGGATTTTCATAGATTGCAAGTGGCAACTGGCTAGAGGAAGCTAAAGGATAGAAATAAGAAAGGCAAAATAATAATTTTTAGAAATTCCAGCTTCAGGACAATATTAACTAATTTCTTTGAGAACGATAATATGACACAAGGAAATATATGTTATCTGTTCAACCTTCAATTTAAGCCTAACCTGATTTCACTCCAAATGCATCCTAGGAACTAATACTAATAAAATTCATTGTTAAAACCGTTGAGGTGGATAGTCATAAAATAAAATATATACCTTCTTAGGTAAGATCCGTTGTCCTCAACTTATAAAATATGTATTCTTTATGCCTGTAGGCCTTTCAGAACATCCGTTCCATCTTCAGCAGGTCCTTCTTTAATTAATAACTTATTAAAATAAATTTAAAGCTACAATATCTAGGTTGATGCACGACAACACCACATTAGGACCAGCAGCATCAACCATCATACTAGATATTGTAGTAAAGGACCTGCTGAAGATGGAACGGATGTTCTGAAAGGCCTACAGGCATAAAGAATACATATTTTATAAGTTGAGGACGATGGATCTTACCTAAGAAGGTATATTTAACTTATTATATTTTATTTTATATTCTAGGAACTGCTATCAGCAAATGAAATGAAAAACATTTTAATGACCATAATTAATTTAGTAGACTAAGATTGGTGAAACTGACCACATGAGTAAAATAATAATGGGTAATTTCACAGGAAAACCTATTAGTAAAGTTCATATATACATTTGGTCCATGTGTTACACTTTATACTAAAGATTTAAAAGTGATCATCAAAACAAAACCATGTAACCCGCTCACTTTTCATTAGTTATGGACACCGACGAACGATGTAGAAGCAATAAGTAAGCGAAAAAGTAGTTAATATTTAATTTTAGGAAGTAATATTTTGAAGTTATTTTAATTATATTATTATTAGTCTGTCCACTGCTGTGGTTTCGAGGTAGCGTGCTGCCTTGTCACGCAGCGGGCCCGGGTTCGATCCCCGGTCAGGGCAGTTTTTCTGGGTGAGGTTTTTATCGGGGGTTTTCCTCACCTGTAAGACAAATGTCAGGAAAACTCTAAGGCCCAAACGGTCCCCGAAATCATATGGCCATCATCATCATCTTTATCATTATCATCCTTCACCGGTGTGGAAAGCAACGGGAAGCTACCACACCTACAATTCCCTAGTAAAGCTGCAAGCATAGCATGAAAATGCTATGAATGCAGTGAAGGACCTGCCTTCGGGCAGAATTACTATGGATGGATTATTAGTCTGATCATCTTACCTCAATATTAATGTTGATTTGTTCTTGAACATGTTTCAAAACAATTCTGTTTTATCGTCAGCTTGTCCAGACTGGTTTTATTTATGTTGTAAGGTCACATGTGACCTTGTTTGGAGATTCTTTGGCCAACCACAGGATGGAGCTGACATCAACATCCAGGTTGTGCAACATAAATAAAACCAGTCTGGACAAGCTGACGATAAAACACAATTGTTTTGAAACATGTTCAAGACCAAATCAACATTAATATTGAGGTAAGATGATCAGACTAAAAATAATATAATGAAAAAGTAGTTCCCTTCATTAAATTAAAAATGTGCGCTCTTATTATACTTGATATTCTTTGTGAAAGAAAATAGTAATATTCTAAACATAGAAAATATTCTAAAATATATCTAATCAATAATTATAGCTTAAAATAGTTTATTACATATGGCTGATGCATTTGAGTCATGCTTCAGTCGATTCTCATGAAACAAAATGGGTGAAAGTGTCAAGTCTTCTGTTGCTGTCGCCATCTCCCTGTCAAAATGTGACAGTAATTGTGGCACGAATGGCGGAAGGATACAATTGGCATTTGTTTATGCTAGAATCACTAACAGTGGATAAGGTATAGTTATTTCCTGGGTTTTTACTTACATTTGACAACCTAAAATACTTTACATTCAAAAGTTTCAATTAGATGTAATATGATAAAATAATTTTCTCTATATTTGAGTTTGTATTTTTTAAACATTCTCACCTCATGTGATTGTTTTGTCGAACAATCACAAGAGGTAAGAATGTTAAAAAAAAATACAAACTCAAATATCAAATTAAACCTCATAATGTTACTTCCTAATGATTTTAAAATTTTCTCCGTGTCAAGTAAGTCTAATTTTAGGTTTTGAGACTTAAGAAAGATTTAATAATTCGACATTCGAGTTTCCGATTCATTCCTGACAGCATTCTTTTTTCCTATTTTAAATAGGCACATAGAATACTGTAGCCAAGAATGCTACTAATTTCTTTTTAAATTAAAATTCTTTATACCTCACCTCATATCCAGTCTTCTAATTATACCAGTTTCAAAACCTATGTGGTTTCATCTTCAGTAACATAAAAGCTAGTTTAATTAAACAAATCCAAAAGAGCTCAGTTTGGAAAAAAATCCACATTAAAAAATCAAGAAAGAAAAACTTGTATAATTTCTGGGGAATTTGATTTAATTTTGAGGTTCATTGGTCGACTAACAGAGGGAGTAAGAAGCAGTTCTCCTGAATGACATTACGGCTCGAATCTATGAATGCATTAGACCGTAAAAGTCGTTCTCTGCTTGTACTCTACTGAGAAAGTTGCATCCAAATACATTTTTTGCATACTCAAAAATCTGTTCATGCGATAATAATTGTTAAAATTTCTAAGCTACCCGGCGAGGTGACTTAGCAGAGAAACGAATCGTGAGCAACCTGATGGGAACCGATGTAGTTTGAAACCTTGCTGCTTTATCCTAGATATCGGATCTTGAAGACTTCGATCATGTTTTCGGTATATGCGGAGAAGAGGAATTTGATAGTCTACCAAAGAATTTAACTGGAAGAACAGGAGAATCGGCGTAATATTACACGATGAGATATCGTCGTATATGGTATTATTTGTGGGATGCAAGCGTAAATGCGTTCATCTAGCAGACGAAAATAACAGAAGTGGTTTTATCGCTGAGAATTCTGGGTAATTTCTTGCCAATATTACGAAAACGACTTTCATGCATGACCAGTTAGTGGGTAGCTAATTTGATTTTTGCACTTGCTCACCAGTGATTGGAAGTTATTTGAGTAGAGACTAATGTATTTGCATGCAGCCCTACATCAGTTGAAATATCACTGAAGATGAAACCACATAGGTTTTGAAACCAGTATAATAGAAGACTGGATATGAAGTGAGGTATAAAGAATTTTAATTTAAATCTTAAATTAAACCTCATAATGATTTTTCCTATAAAAGTTCAAACTAATTTATTACTTACATTTTTAGTAACAGACATCAACTGGGAGGAGAAGGAAAAGCATTTTCGGAGATACTTTACAACATGTGATGTGAAAAAATTATCTAAGTTCGAATCATACACCATGCATATGCACCAACAAATGCAAAGTGGTTTACACTATGGAATCATGGGATGCAGCCAACATATACACAAAATTTAATGAAGCTAAAAGCTAACCTAATGCAATTTAAGTGCTCTAACCTGTGAAAGACCAACCTAAGAGCTAACCTAATACAATTTAAGCACTCTAACCTGTAAAAGAATGCAATGCCCAAAAATAAATAGTAAGTTCTGAAATTCTGAAGTACAAGTGTACAGTTAATTAGTACGTACTCTATGTTGGCTGCACCGAAACACATCTTTGTTGTTGCATGGAACATTTGTTAAAATCAATATGGTTGCCACGTCTTCATGCTACGTATATAGTAAAATATCATAGAAAAATATACTGAAACAATCGTTAGAAAAAAATGTAAAAAATCATTGTAAATGGTGGGAAATAATTTGAAAAATGAAACCCTAAGAATAAAATTTGACAGGAATTTATTAAAAATGTTGCATCACAGGTTGTAAAGTTTAGCTGCATTTTCTTTCTCTTTTAAATTAAAAAGTAAGATTTACTGTCCTCCAAAAATATTAAAGAGGATCAAAACTGTCCAATAATTTGAAGCAAGATTTATTACAGTAAAAAAATGTAAAGTTTAAAAACTGGGGACATAAGAGGCAGAAAATTATAATTCAAATTCACTAGCAATCAACAGTTATAACATAGGTGATTTATTTCACAATATAATAAATATGAATTGGAAATTTTACTCCTAACCTCATAAAATATTTTCTTTCACTCACCATACACATTTTGAATCCATTTGTTTTCATCCTCAGCTAAACTACAACTGTTTAAAATGAACTGTATAAAGCTAATTCAAAATAAAATTATTTGATGTTAAAAAAAGCATGTTTAACACTTATGACACCACTTTAATTTCCTTTTGTCAATTGGCAGTAGTGACTAAATCAGTCTTCATTTATTTAAATAATATTTATGCGTCTATATTTTTAACTGCAAGTATATGCAATGATTAATGTTTCGTTAGCACATATTTTGTACATATACAGTAAAACTTCTGTTAATGGACACTTCCAAACAGCAGATATTTCCTTATAAAATAACAAACAGTTTGAAATTCCCCTGCTGTGCTTTTAATAATCTTATGGAAAAACTAACTTCTTAATAGTGGACATTTTCAATAAAGGATGCAGACACTGAAACATATCTGCTGAAAATTAGAACTTCCAAATAACAGACAGCCTGAAATAAATTATTTGTATGTTATGCAGAATTCTTTGGAACAATGAACTTTTTCATCCATTTCGAACATTTTATAATTTCCTACCTACATAACTTACTATTTTATAACATTTTTATTTCTGGTAACCTAAAGTAAATGCTTTTAATTTGTATACTGCTTATGCATTCAAGCAAGAGAGAGAGAGTTACATGGCGTTAAGATGTCACAAAAATGTAAATGGCTAATAAAACTGAGCAACAAAAAACAAACCTTTTTTTTGTCTCAGAAAGAAAAATATGTGATTCTAATAGTATTTTTTCTCCTGAATTCAAATATGATATCGGTTTTTCTCCATCACGCAAGGTTTCGAAGACACAGGAATTTATAATTTCAAACACATAAATATTTTCTACATTCATAACTACACAATATTCAAACATTTTGGACTCGCCTAGAAAGTAACAAATGACGATTTTCTGCTATATTTCGCCTGTGGAGCATCCCTCTTGATGGTTCAACAATAATCGGCCAGCATATTAGGATTCCATTTGCCTTGATATCTCTTTTCCATAGCTGGAATTTCCTGAGTTAGCTCATTTGGTTTTAGTTTACAATGGACAAATGGATGAAAAAACGTTTATTAAGAAATAATTATTTAAATCCATTAATTGAAATTGAAATAAAAAAACATTAGGTGATGGAGAAATTCCGAATATATATTTGAAAACATGATAAAAACTGCATTAAGTACAACTATTGGTACTCATGAGACAAAAATCATGTTGACCAGTGTAATGAACGAGAAAGCACTTAGTGGTGTTCCTAGTCATGACCATATGATTTGTTGTCAGAAAAATACAGATTACTGACATAAAAAATTCTGAAATAAAAGACTGGAAATAAAAACCTGGCTTCATTGTATACGATAATGAGATGTACTGTGGGTGGTATCAGAACATACACATTTCAATGGTTCTGTGATGCTTGCAGCAAGTGAATGAAGCTGTGATTGAAATTGCCAAGGTGTAGTACTTTACAATTTTACAGCTTCTATAGGCTAGCTTGCAAATTTAGAAGTAGACCAAATAATTGTGAACTGTGTATGATAAATCCAGATCAGCTGATAAAAAATGTTGTCAGACTGGCAAAAAAAGGATTTGTGAGAGCTACAAAGAAAGACACTTTTTTAACTATGACGAGAATGGGATTTTATTTAGAGCATACCCAATAAAACAATGGTCTTGAAAGGTAGAAACTGTGCAGGAGGCAAAATTCCCAAACAGTAACTACATACGTCAATGACAAATTTGAAAAATCAAAATATGCTAACCACTTTATTCCAATTTAATCATTGTTTCGATCCAAATTTTGAAATTTTACATGTTTGTGATAAGGGTTAGAAGTTAGATCTTTTGGAGGCTGTAGAAATTAATACATTTAAAAGTAGTAACAAACTGTTAAATTCTCAACTTTATTTGAATGAATCCCCTTTGTTAAATTAAAAAATTTAAATAAATATTGTTGTATTGTTGCTTAGATCAGTTTGAACACAATTCATAATTTGTTAACATGTCTGAAGAAGGTACAGTGTACCGAAACAGCTGTCACTGAATTATATAATAAATATGAAAATCAAATAAAACTACGTTTCATTTTTATTTAATTAATGAAAAATCTTTAATTATTAGTAGAGCTAGGAATTTTAGGTGCTGCACCTTTTTTTTTTGTTACTATAATGTTCAAATTAGCTAGTATTGCAAAGAAAACATTAAATAAATGCCCCTGTGTTTTAGTTGCACCTTTTTTCAATGCTAGCACCTTTTTGCACCATTTTCTTTAATGGAAGCACATTTTGAACCTTTTCAAACCTTTTTTTGTCTCCTTTGAAACATTTTATTACCAAAATAATGTATATATATATTACATTTATTCAAATACAATTTCAAGGGTTGGTACGGTGGTAACGATATGTGGTATCAGTCCACATCACATTACTTCCACTTCAGTGCAATCCCGTTAGGCTATTCCTTTTAAATTAGTTTGCGCCTAATCGCACCACAGTTATGCGAAAGCTATTGTTCAAGTAAGGAAGGTTGTTGAGTGCGTGAATAAATGTTTCAGTTCAAAAATATATTTGACTAGTGCGGTCTGCTATTTTCCTGAGTTACCAGTATACAGTATGCCAAAACCGAAAGTGAACTCCTATAAACTACGTGATATTGTTAAAAAGTTTAGTGCAGATGGAATTCAGAGTGACGGATCTGTTATCAGGTGCATTCTTTATGGTATTTCAATAACAACTCATGAAAAACATCAATGCATTCGTGTTACGCAGCATATAAGTAGTGTAAGAACTTACACAGACTCTTTAATATAAGACAACATGCGTGAATTTTGTGTCGTTAGTTACTTGTTGTAATGGGTCCTCATCTAGGGGATATGTGGATGGCGACCACAAGGTGCCCAAGCTGTGCAAAACATTTCTTCCACTTACTTGTGTTTTGCACTCTTTTAACTTTACTATCTAACCTCTCTTGGTTAACTCTTGTTTTTTTGACGCCGACGCTATTAGGGCATCCTAGGGCTAGGGAGTCTTTCCTTTCTTCCATTTCTTCTTTCCTTTATTTTCTTTTCTTCTCCAGAAAAGCCTGACCAGAGGCTATAAGATGGCAGCCCCATCACTGGTCTTACCTTCCTTTGGCCAGTAACCAATCGAAGGGACTATTATTATGCTTTCAAGTCTTATACGAGAATTTCCCTCAAACGCTGGAGGGAAAATTTTCTATAGGATTGTAACAGGCCTTGGCCTAATACTTGGAAAGAAGAAGAAGAAGAAGTACTTACACAGACTCTTTAATATAAGACAACATGCGTGAATTTTGTGTCGTTAGTTACTTGTTGTAATTGGTTTTGGTAATCTTTAATGATTATTTACATGGGAAATTTGCAACTTTTATTTAAAAAGTTGAACCTTTTTCTACTAAATTAAAGCACCTTTTTTTGCACCTTTTTCACCAAAATTTTGCACCTAAAATTCCTAGTTCTAATTATTAGCAACCAAGTGAAGCCTAGACATTTTAAGAGCATTGATTTGGAGTAAACTGATTATGGAATGGTATGCTAATAAGAAATTTTGGATGAAAGAAGAATAGAAAGGCAAAAGAAAAAAGTGATTTTACTTGATATTGTAATGGTGTATTAAAAATGTGAAAATCATCTTTTTGCCATCCAAAACTTCACTTTGCCAATCAACTGGATCAGGGGGATTATTCACAATTTCGAAGTATTTTATAGGATACATTTTCTCTTGAAGAGACAATGTTAAATATGATTATGAACTCGAAAAATTTATTGGCATATTGGATTCAATCCAGTGGATTTCTTTACCCTAGAAAGAACTAATTCTCTACTACAATAAATTAGTAACTGTTTCAAGAAAGCAGAGTTAATTTTCAATGACTGCCCCCTCACCTAGGGGATATGTGGATGGCGACCACAAGGTGCACAAGCTGAGCAAAATTATTACTTTCACTTACTCGTGTTTTGCTCCTTCTTTCATTTCTTATATCTAAACTGGTATTTATTCCTTTCCATGTACCAATTCCCTCTTTCAACTTTCCTATCCAGTCTCCCTTGACTGAACTCTTGTTTTCTTTGAACCCGATGGTATTAAAGTATTCGAGACTTAGGGGATCTCTTCATTTCCTTTCTCCTAAACATTTCTAAAAAACGAGTATAATGTAAATTAATGAGTTATTTTTACATCTTACCTCATATTTCATGTTTTATTTATATGAGGTAAGATGTAAAAATGACTCATTAATTTATTAATTAAGAACCTCATAATGTGTTTCCCATTTTTAACTTTGAATGAGTGTAATGTAGTTCGTCTCCTCTGGTAATATTAGCAGGTGCACTCTGGATCATGCAAAATGAACTACAAAAGATGTTCAATATGCTTCCCAAAGTAATGGATTTCAGCACATTGTGGCGTGGAAGGTAATGAGAAGGCTGATATGCTTGAAAAAAAGTACACTCATCCAACATAGTAAGATCAATTACCTATCTTACAAATCAGTACAACTCTACACCAAAATGAAAATAAAATGCCACATAGCCAAACAAAACAAAATCCAATGTGAAACCAAGATATGGAAGACATTACTAGAACCAAATACAATACCAAACAGCCCCTGATCAATTGCAGTTGCATCATTTCGTCTTGAAACTGGTCATGATTGCTTGGCAGCACATCTACATAGAATTAAGCTACTAGACTCTCCACACTGCATAGTATGCAAAGACACAAATACAATAATGAACAAGGATCACTTGATGTTCTGCGCTGATCTTCAGAAAATAGTTGGAACACCATTCCAAATTGTTGAATATTATTGGGAAGCCCGCAAATGAATGATGACAAATCAAGAGCTTCAGAACATTTGAATACTACTACTTTTTAATGACTGCCCTTAACAACATATGATGGTATGGAAGAATACATCCTCAATCGGAATTTAATGGATCTGAGGGATATCTGAATACGGATAATGTACTATTCACAGAATATTAAACTAGCATAAGTGAACTCATTAAATTCACAGCACAACAGGCTAGAAGGTCCTTGGCCTATCAGCTGGCTGCTGCCCTCACATGCAGATATGATAATCACAGAGGTAGACGATCATACAGCCAGTGGAGGGGTGACATGGTCAGCATATCGGGTCCCCCAGCCATTATAGCTGGTTTTCTCAACCTGGATCTACTACTTATTGTAGCTACCCAAATGCCTCATGACGTAGGGTGGGCACCGGTCCCATACTGACTGAAATTCCATGAGAAAATTTCTTCCCCATATGGAGACCCAAACCAGCACAAGTGTCATAGCTCTGTGCCAAGGCATCTTGACTTAACCACTCGGCTATGGGTGCAGTGATGAGACCAAGAACGGAGAACATGTCAATGAACCGAACTACCCTTTACTTTTAAGTTAGCAGCGAGAAGGTAAAATTGAAAATCTTAAGAGAATCAATGAAGAGGGACTCAAATTTAGTACATGCAGTTGAAACACATTGATAAGACTCTAGCTCATAAATAAATACAAACTTACTTCAGTATATCCTTCCAGAATCCACTTTGAAAGAAATTTACAAATTTAAGTTATCTTTTTTTTTTCAATTTACAAAAGAATAAATTAGATATTTTAGCCCAAGTAAACTACTAGAGTCATTTGTTTATATGGTAAGCAAATGTATACATTAATATTTATACTATGCCATACATCTCTTTGTTAGTGTGTATTTAAAGAAAAATGTTTACTAGTTTACATATACTGTACTCTTTTTTTCTGCTGCATTACTCTATATTGTATTTTTCTGTACAGTAGACATTTTTATTTTCCCCATAGGTGTCCATTATTGAGAAATTTTACTATATTATTCTTAATCCTATTTTTATCTTCAAATAATAACCTCATAATAGGCTAGTTCATTTTGAGCATATATTATGGGTGTCTTTTGAATCAATTTTGTATATGTGCAAATTAATAATTACTTAAAATTCATAAATTAATTATGGGAAATAACATTACGAGGTTTTTCAATTAATAAAATTGATTAAACAAGTCATATCTCACCTCATATTTCATTCTTTAAGCATGGAAACTACAGTTTTCAAGAGGAATCCCTCCCATCTTCAGCCATCATCATGACTGTCGAATTTCGGTCTACATCTTCAAAGTTGTCATCTGGTGTTGATTTGATGAACCTTGAGATCAAATTTAAACACTCGCACTAAATAACACTTTAGAAATATTAAAAATAGTGAGATTAAAAAAAATCACCAATTGCAGCTCACGTTTGCTAGTGTGTCATAACTTTTAAAACCTTTGGAAAAATCTCAGGAATTGACAGTTTGGGAAAATATAATTATATATTCTGAAAAAAAGTTTAGATCCATGAATTTTGAAGATCCCGGTGAATGTGATTTGATCTCAAGGTTCATCAAATCAACACCAGATGGCACCGAAATTTGAGTCGTGATGATGGTTGAAGAAGGGAGGGAATTCTCTACAAAACTGCAGTTTCCATGCTTGAATTACTTATATACCTTAGAAATTTGGGGTGCAGATATTATTTGGGAACATATGAATTATACTCCGTAATTTTGTACACTGTAAGAATTAAAAATGTTATGAATTTGATTTGAATTTCCACTCTCAGCTACACTTGAGTCAAAACATCTCAATTGATCAGTAAAACTACACTTATAATCCCTGTAATGAAAATAATTATAAAATGTTTTTTACCTCTCCTCATATAAATCTTCTATGTAGATCGCAATTTTGAGACCATAATGGTTTCATTTCCAGTATTTCTTTGGTGACTGATGTTATGTCGATCGGAAGAAACTCTTCTTCTTCCCTATGTTGGTGGACCAATGAACCAGTGGATCAGGTCAAAATTTTCGGGAATTTCAAAGTTCATAAGTTTTCCTTTGTTTTTCTGAATGTGGATCTTTTCCCAAACCATGAGCATTCAGAAAAACAAAGGAAAACTTACGAACTTTGAAATTCCCACAAATTTTGACCTGATCCAGAGGTTCATCGGTCCACCAACAGAGGGAAGAAGAAGAGTTTGTTCCGATTGACATAATATCAGTCGCCAAAGAAGTACTGAAGATGAGACCGTCATGGTCTCGAAATCGTGATCTACTTAGAAAATTTATATGAGGAGAGGTAAGAAATATTTAATTTCACCATAAATTAAACCTCATAGTGATTAATTCCTACAAAAGTTAAATATAACTATAAAATATTCCTTCAAAAACTGCGACTTTGGAATTTTTAATCCTAAAACTCAATGAATATAGTCCATAAAATCCTCACAATTTTTATAAATGTTTTTAAACAATTAGGGAAAGGACTTTTATGTAGTAAAAGTTAAGACTGCCACACAGACAGTACATATATTATTCAACTGTTTGCATGTGGAACCAAGAAAAAAAGTCACCAACAAGTCTTACTTCTCAATATACTATACTGAAATCTTAACTTTCAGCACATAAAAATCCTTCCTTGTGAATGTCGTCGTTCAGTTCAGGTCTCTCCAACCTCCCAACATTTTAATAAACTTTTAAACTATGTTTATAGTAAAATGATAAAATACGAACAGAAATTAACTGTTCTGAACATAAAATTTTATACATAGAAGAGCACAGAGAACTTTTTTAGGAAAAAAAAATCCTGTTCAGTAAGTTGTATGAAAAGTTTCTACTGTCATTAATAGACAATACTGAACTTAGAAGAGGGGGAAAAAAAAAAACATTCAAAGATATAATAGACACTTCTATCACAGATCTGCATACATCATAATAACTTTCAAATACACTATGGGTTATTTTTTGCATGTTGAGAAGATCTAAAATACTTTTAACAAATATTCAATGTGTTAAAATATGTAAAATCTATGTGAAAGAGAAGAAAAACTTACGATAAATATATCTTAACAGTAATTTTTATTTGAGTTGAGAAATAATTATTACTATTATATAAATAAATCTGGAGACACTTTTAACAAAAATGAATTTGAGAATAAAATGATTTTCATACGGCTAAATTACAAATTGTAGCTATTGCGAATTTTATAAGATGACATAATATATCAAATCAAAATACTGTGGTATCGAACTATTGATAATTTTGACGCTTCATCATTAATGTTTTTATAAATTGTGTCAGTTTTAATATTCAGTCTGTTAGTTTTCGGCAATGAGTATGAAGGTCAATTCACCTTACTGAGTATTTCATGAAGTGCAAGCCGTTGCTCATTTGTCAACTGTGTGATGCAAGCTTGAAACACTTCACTATTACCCTGAAACAAAACAAATTTCAAAACTTATTATTAAATTAATATTGAGAAGCTAAAGCCATTACTGTGATAGAAACAAGCAAATTAATGAACACAATTAAATTATTGTAAATCAATGGTAAAGAGAAAACAATTTTTGTCTGAACCGGGAATCGAACCCCGAACCTTTAGCTTTCCGTGCTAATGCTCTGTCCACTGAGCTAATCCAGGCTTCATTCCCATCCAAGCAGAAATCCTTCCTTTACCTTACTCTACTGGTCTCACATTCTATTGCAATAAATCATCATTCACAAATACACAATGAATGGCTTCTACCTGAAGAAGAGCATTAGCACGGAAAGCTAAAGGTTCGGAGTTTGATTCCAGGTTCAGGCAAAATTTTTTTTCTATTTACCATTGATTTTCAAAACTTATTACTTTCTAAATATTTATTTTTATTCAAAACAGCTTGAGCATATCTAGGATTTTTATTATTCATTCATCTCAATTGAGATGTATGAAATGAATAATAAAAACATCGGAAGAGGCCATACTGGCTTTATAATATAATGTAAAATTCCCAATAAAAGGTCTTCTTAATAAAGAAGCCGCCATCTGCAACATCAAAATAATGGTTTCGTAGCATTTGGCACCTGGGAATTAACAGTGCATATAAGTGAGAAATTTCGATTTAGATTGGAGTTTCACAGGTAGCTCAGTTAGTGGAGCATTCACGTAAAAAGCAAAAGATCCTGGATTCAAACCCCGGTCCGAGTGTACTTTTTTCTTCAAATAATTTACCCATCATTGAGATGTATGAAATGAATAATAAAAACTTTGAAAGAGGCTGTACTGGCTTTATAAAGTAAAGTGATCCCACAACAGACCCGGAGGCCCTTGGGGTAGTAGGAGGTTAAGGCTCCCACTTTTTCTAGACAATCGGCACTTTATGTCAGCCCTGCATGACGGCCGCCTTTACCCTCAGAACAAGTGTCTGGTACTCATTTCCGTTAGAGGCTGAGTCGACCCCAGGGCCATAGTGCCACCAGAGGGTTTGGGTCAGTTTAAAAATCCTGACCCCAACGGGACTTGAACCCTCGACCCTCCAGCTTGTAGCTCAGTGACTGGCTTTATAAGGTGATGTAAAATTATCAACAAAAGGTCTTATTAAAGAAGCCGCCAATTGTAAGATCGAAGCAATGGTTTCGTAGCATTTGGCGCTCGGGAATTAACAGTGTATATAAGAGAGAAATTTGCATTGAGATTGGAGTTTCTCAGGTAGCTCAGTTGGTAGAGCATAAGCATAGAAAGCGAAAGGTCCTCAGATCAAACCCCGGTCTGAGAATATATTTCTCTTTTCAAATTTAATATATCTAGGATTATTTAAAAAAAAGTATGCTGAATCAGGAGAATATATGTTAATCAAAATACAAGGCAACGCATCTACTGTATTAAGTTGTGTCATTTCACGGTGAATATATATAGGTTTTTTGTTTTAAATTACTGAAGGGATAATTAGAACTGATGCGGAGACAGAGAATGAATGGGTGAACATCAAATGCAGAGGACAATGGAATGAGTACACAATGGCAAAGGGAATAGAGGACAACCAATTGTGACATAGTTAATGCAACAATCTTTCAGCCCTAGGGCACTTTCAAACACACCTACACTCTGGCCACTCTATCTGCGGCCCTGAAGTTTAGGTTTAATAAGGGGCAAGGGGAGAAACTCGTCCTCTACTGCCAATAAGGAAATAGTTGAGTGTGAGTGAGCGTCTGCTAGAGCCAATCACTGTTCTTGACGGCACTAGTATGTTTTGAGATTGCTGCGATGTTGTCGGCTGTTTTTCTGCTAACCGCGTGACTTAAGTTGCTCTTTGTTGCAGTACGGAGTGTGTTTGTTTGTTGTTTCACTCTTGTGATTAACTGTTAACAATACAGCTTCAGTCCATTATTGTTTTAATATGGCGAGTGACCCATCTGAATCAAAAAAGAAAATTGGCTTTTATACGAGTCAAAGCCGAGAATTTATTTATCGGCTGCATGAATATTTTGAGAAGGAGCGAGACAACGGTGGGCCATTGATTCCTGTTACGAAGGCTGTAGAGAGATTCTGTGATGCTTCTAAGGTGGGTAAAACAACTGTTAAAAGTGATGATTTTGTTATTAATTTAACATTTCTCACTGAAGGATAAATTATATTTGAAGAGAAAAATGTTTGCCTAGACCGAGACTCAAATCCGGGACCTTTGGCTTTCTGGGCCAAATGCTCTACCAACTGAGCTACCGATGCGAGCTGCGATCTAGACGCAAATTTTTATCTTTATACGTTGTAATTCCCTCGCGCCAAATGCTTTGAAACCATTGCTTCTATCTTTGCATATGGCGGCTTCTTAGTTACAAAGACATTAATTGGGAATTTAACACTACTTTATAAAGCCAGTAGGGCTTCTATTGATGTTTTTATTATTTTTATTATTTAATACTTCTCATGAAGGATAAATTATATTTGAAGAGAAAATTTTTTGCCTAGACCGAGACTCGAACCTGGGACCTTTGGCTTTCCGGGCCAAATGCTCTACCAACTGAGCAAAATAAGGCTGACTGATGATTCTTTTCACTGATAGCTACTAGACCAAACTTAGGACTTTTCATAGGACACTGGCATCATGTGATATAAAATGTTCACAGCAACAGCTCAATTTTCTAAAATTGTGAATCTTATAGATTTTCACTTTTATTTTTGTTTCAGTATACGATCTGGAACAAGTACACAACCTCATGATGATAACTAACTACAAGATTCCCTGTACTGTCTTCAGTGACAGCTACCCTTTCAGTTAACCATGGCTCTCTGGAGCTGTCACACCAAGAATTTATTAATATTAGTATGTAATCTCAATAAACGTTAATGACTTTTAAAAGATGAAAACATGAATAAGATATATTGTAACCAATAAGAATTAAATGAATCGTGAATTCTTCTTACCTCATACTTCTATGTTTTTTAAACACACATAATTGTAACCAATGTTGATAAAACTATAAACTGGTTGGTTGGTATCTAATGTCGTGCACTTGATAATGAAATCATTCGCTCTCTTGCACTCCAATATTTAGCAGAAAGGCTGGTCTCTTCTACAAAAGCTGGACAACGGAGGAGATGGTTTCTTTCCATACCTTCATTTAAATTGCAAAAAGGGCATTTAGGTGAATCCGTTATGCCAATTCTGTGTTGGCTGTGGAAAGGCTACTGTCTTTAACAGAGAGGAGACCCTTTAATTCCTTCCATCGAAGGCTTATAGGAACCGACCTGGACAGTAACCTAGTGTCCAATCCCTCACTTTCTCGTGGTGCAGCTGTTAGTAATCATGCTTATGCATGATGAACGAAAGGGAAGGGCTACTCACCAATAAGCACTGGTCAGCTTGGTGAGTTTTTCTTTTTTGACTGAATTGGTATTACTTCTCCTTCCCATACCAATTCCCTCTTTCAACTTTTCTATCAAGTCTCCCTTGACTGACTTCTTGTTTCTTTCGACCCTGATGGTATTAGAGTATTCGAGGCCTAGGGGTTCATTTCTCCTTCCTTCCTATACCTACTTTCTCTCTATGGGTGACATAACCACATGTTGTGCCTACTACTAAACGGTTACAACTAGTTTATTCTCCTCCAATACAAACATAAAACTATAAACTATACTAATATCACTAACTTGACTGAAAAATAATTATCACCATCTATTATAGAAAAAAATCACTATGAGGTTTAATTTAAGATTTAAATTAAAATTCTTTACACCTCACCTCATATCCAGTCTTCTAATTAAACCAGTTTAATATCATCAGCCTAGGCTTTGAAACCGGTTTAATTAGAAGACTGGGTATGAGGTGAGGTGTAAAGAATTTGAATTTAAATCTTAAATTATCACCATATTTAACACTAGTGATAAATATGTTTACACCATAGACTGGAATTAGTAGGATGTGGACACAAATGGAAAATGAAAAAGGGGCATGGAAACTTATGTTTCTTTGGAGGCTAAATTAGACCTAATGGACTGGACTGGGTATTCTTGAGCATTTACTAATTTTTATATGCTATTTCTATTAAAATATTTATTAAATTAAGGAATATAATAAATGTTATGTTGAATGACATAATGCAATCTAAGAGCTACAACATAACATTGGTCAAGATATCACTGAAGATGAAACCACTTAGGTTTTGAAACTGATTTAATAAGAAGACTGGATATTAGGTGAAGTATAAAGAATCCTAATTTAAATCTTGAATTAAACCTCATAGTGATTAAAATTCATCGAAGAACATTTTATATTTGAAAAAGAAAAATATACGCCTAGGTTGCTCAGATGGAAGAGCATTGACATAGAAAGTCAAAGGTCCTGGGTTCAAACCCCAGTCTAGGCGTATATTTTTCTTTCTCAAATATAATTTGTCATCATTAAGATGTTTAAAAACGAATAATATTAACATTGAAGAACATTTTGTTTAAACAACTCACCTCATAGGATTCATGCTTCCATGATACCACGGTTTCATGGAAGCATGAATCCTATGAGGTGAGTTGTTTAAACAAAATGTTCTCCGATGAATTTTAATGATTATACCTAATAATGTTTACTTCCCAACATTAATTTAATATAATTAAAGACTAATTATATTTGAAGAGAAAAATTTTCGCCTAGACCGAGACTCGAACCCGGGACCTTTGGCTTGCCGGGCCAAACACTCTACCAACTGAGCTACTGAGGCAAGTTGCGATCAAGGCGCAAATTTTTCTCTTATATACACTGTAATTCCCTCTCACCAAATGCTTTTGAAACCATTGCTTCTATCTTTGCAAATGGCGGCTTCTTAGTTAAGAAGACATTTATTGGGAATTTAACACTACAGGGCAAGTCAAAATGTTGTGCAGGTTTTCAGAAATTTATTATGTGAAATGTAATGAACATATAATATTGTGAGACATATTGTATGAAAGGTAAACTCTCAAAGTTTTTTTTTAAATATTCACAGATGTTCTATGTGAGCGCCTTTTGTTACACGACAGATGTCAAGCCGATATTCAATCTCCTGCCAAACTTTCTGTAGCAGTCCGCGGTCGATATCAGCAATGGCTGCTGTGATGCGGGCACGCAATTCATGCAGTGTTGTTGGAAGTGGTGGTACGTAAACATGATCCTTTACAAGACCCCACATGAAGAAATCACACGGGGTTAGATTGGGTGAACGAGGTGGCCAATGAATGAGTTGTTGATCACCCTGAGATGCACGGCCTATCCAGCGTTGTGGTAAAGCCGTATTCAAATGGTCTCGAACACTGCCATGGTAATGTGGAGAGGCACCATCCAACTGCAGAATGAAATCTGGACTATCCGCTTCAAGCTGCGGAAGGAGCCATTGTTGTAGCATATCAAGGAAAACATGTCCGTTCATGAAAGAAAAAGGGCCCATAAACCTTTGCATGGGAAATGGCACAAAAGACATTCACTTTCGGAGAATCGCGTTGATGTTCCAGAGTTGCATGGGGGTTACCAGTTCCCCAAATCCTTACATTGTGTCTATTCACTTTTCCTGAAAGGTGGAAAGTCGCTTCATCACTGTAAACTACCCTCTCATGGAACTCATTCTCTTCCATTAATGTGAGAAAATCAACACAGAAGGACGCTCGCAAAGCAAAATCGGCGGGTTTTAAGGCTTGAACCAGTTGCAAGTGGTCGGGTTTCATCTGTAAACGTTTCCGGAGAATCCGCCATACAGTTTTTTGTGGTAGTTGAAGTTCTGTCGCTCCCCGGTAGGTGGATTTCTGTGGACTCTGCACGAAGCATGTGCGAACGCGTTCGACTGTCTCTTCACTCGTCGACGGACGGCCAGTCGATTTTCGTTTACAGATACAGCCTGAATCCCTAAATTGTGTGTACCACTTACGAATGGATCTCCCATCCGGCGGGTCTTTATCGTATCTGGTACGGAAATGTCGTTGAACACTAGTCACAGAGTTGTTTACATGGTAATCAAGCACACAGAAAGACTTCTGATCCCCAGTCAACGCCATTTTCCTTTACTGCTCTGCTGTTGACATCTTGCGGGTGAACGCGGAACTTTAGAAGTGGACAACTAAACTTTGAGAGTTTACCTTTCATACAATATGTCTCACGATATTATATGTTCATTACATTTCACATAATAAATTTCTGAAAACCTGCACAACATTTTGACTTGCCCTGTACTTTATAAAGCTAGTAAGGCTTCTAATTATGTTTTTATTATTAATTTAACATTTCTCACTGAAAGATAAATTTTTCTCTTCAAATATAATTTATCTTTCATTGAGAAATGTTAAATTAATAATAAAAACATAATTAAAGACTACTCATAGTGATATTTGCTATGAAAGTTCAAGCATTAAATATCTTGGTGATATTGTTTATTTTTTATTTCACTCAATGAGGTGAGTGAAATAAAAAAATAAACAATATTAAAAAACCTCATAGTGTTATTTCCTATCTACATAACTTAATAAAGTTGGCTATCAAGTCATAGGAAAACAAGAATAACGTAAACAACTGAGACAAGATGGCGGCTTCAAAAATACAAAATTTCAACGAACATTTTTCGAAAATTAAAACAGAAATTAAAAGAACTTACAAACAAAAGAGCTGCAGATATCAAATTCATTAACAAATGTTTAGAAAAGAATATCACTCCAAAATTTGTCCGGAAAATGGTTAAAACAACAATAACCAATACCAAAAAATTTTAGAAAAGAAAACTCTCAATTTGGAAAAAATCAAACATTATATAACTATAAGTAAAATAGACGTTGAACTGTACTTTTTACATTTAAAATTAACCAACAGTTTAGGCCAAATAGTTTGGGATAACCTAGAAAAAAACTTCTACAACCAACTGAACCTCAAAATGAGGAAAAAATTTGATGTACAAAAGAAAAAGATAATTAATTTAAAACCTGAGTTAAATAAATTGAAGAAAAATAAAAGTACAAAAATAACCACTAAACTAGGGGGGGTTAAAGAAAATTAGAAGAATGTAATTAACCTATCATCCGAAAACTTTACAAAAGAAGAAATATGTATTTTGGACAAGGGATTGAAAACATGCATTAGTTACTCTAACAATTTAGAAGATTACATTGCTGATGTTGAAATTGCTATCGATGACATGAATTATGAAGAACAATATGAAGTATGAGGTGAGTGAAATAAAAAATAAACAATATTAAAAAATTATTATTGATTTCATACATCTCAATGATGGATAAATCATATTTGAAGAGAAAAATTATACGCTCAGACCAGGACTTGAACCCGGGACCCTTGGTTCTCTAGACCAAGTGCTCTACCAACTGAGCTACCTGAGCAAGTACCGATCTAAACGCAAATCCTTCTCTATATACCTCATAGTGTTATTTCCTATCTACATAACTTAATAATGTTGGTGATACTGCATTGTAATTTCTGCATTTAAAGATTTATTCATACAAGATAGTTATGAGAAAGATACACATACCTGAATTTGTCTTACAAGACCAACCATCCTCTTAGCTACCTCATTCTCAACATCAATAGCATCTCTTGCAAATGCTTCTGCAATTATAGCTATTAATTTAGGTAAATTCGCATGATTGGGACCTAAGATGAGTGGATGATTTGTCTCTATTAGGTCACAAAGGTAGCCATAAACATGCGGAGATTCATCATCATCTTCCCAAACAGGTAACCACGACAACCTGTAAAATTAATGAATAGAGTCCAGATGTTAGACACTTAAAAATTCAAAATAGGCTTTTACAAAAAAATGGACATAACTTTTTACAGTCATACGTTAAAAATATAAACATATGTTATCAATAGCATGCAAAGATATCAGAGATGCTTTTGGAATTTGTTTTGCCTTTTTACACAGAGCAGAACTGTCACTTGAGAATATTTCCGTGCCAAATTCTTTCACAAAATTGGTCAGTTTGTATTTTACTATTATCTGCTCTTTAGGTATCTTAAAAAACTGTTCTAAAGGTTTAAAAAAATACACTTGCAGCACCACTTTGTCCTTGAATCACCTGTATGTGAATGAGGACTGCAGACTGAATTGTGTTACCAACATCAAAAATAATATTGCCGGTTTCAGCACCAGGTGTGAGACAGAGAAAGAAAGCTTGAGCCATCTACCTTCTTTGTCACTCAGCAATGTTTATATTGAAAATAACCTTTCTCCAAGCCTTAGAGCCAGAGCATAATACAATGGGAAATAGATTAGGGCTATTTCGCTTAACAGGAATGCATGAGGTGGAAAAATACAATATTTACCTAACGTGAGTGCATTGAGGGGAAAACCATCTACCTGCTAGGTTATTGCCACTATTATCCTAAAATATTCTAAGGAAATTAATAAAAAAAGAACATTGTCAATACATTCTAACTGTTGTGTTTGTAATTCTGTAGGTCGATTTCTACTCCCTCTGTTGGCTGACTGAAGAACTTTCAAATACATTTTTTTTTCTCTTTCCCGGAAATTTCAAAATTCACAGTTTTCTCCTTATTCTTGTGGATGTAAATTTTCTCCCAAATTGTGAGTTCCTTACATTTGTTTCAACAATTAATTCCCTAGATTTATCTAGCTGTTTCAGTAATTTGGTCTTTGTTTCGATTTTGTGTTTTTCTGACCATGCATATGTAGCCATTGCAGACTTTTCTATTTCTCCATTTTTAACATATCTAAGATGTTCTTTCAATCTTGTATTCAAGTTCCTTTTTGTTATTCCTATGTATATATATTTTTTAAACAATCTTTACAACAAATTGGATTAATCCCTAATTTATTGCCATCATCAATCTTTTAATTTTTGTTGGTTTTACTTAATTTATTCAAACTATAATCATTTTTCGATACTAATTTAATGTCAAATTTACTGATTTTTTAAAAAAATTATTAAATACTAAACGATGGTATGTACATTTTCTGAATTTTTTATTAATTTCTTTATCTGTCTGAAGAGTACTTTCATTTATCACTTTTTTTTCTGAATTTATTTATTTTCGTATGAATCATCTTTTCTTCAAAACCATTCTCTTTTGCTACTTTTAATATGTGTTTTTTTCTCTATATTAAATCTTCTCTGCTCATGGGAACGTTCACTAGTCTGTATGTTAAACTAAAGACTAATTCCCAAATTTAATATATAAATAAAGACTACCTGTTTACGTGCAATATGGTTGAAACCTGTTGCTTTAATATAATTATCAATGTGCATTTCTTTCCCGTAAATACCAAATTCCATTTCCCTTTTTCCTTCATTTCTCTTCAATTTAAGGTCTAAAAATAGTATTTCTTGGTTATTTTCAACCTCCATTGTAAATTTAATTGTTTTATTATGAATATTTAAAAGTTTAACAGCATCTTTCAAGTGTTTTTTGTTTGACTATTGCTATAATATTGTCCACATACCTACTCCAAAATTAAAAAATCAAAAAGAATAACAATTACTTATTTTAGGAATAACAATACTTACCAATGAGGTAAAAGATCATTAACATTAATTGCAGAACTGTTATATTTGAAAATTTTTGTGACTGCTGAAATGGCGTTCTCTGTAGGATTTATTTTTTCTGGAGAACGAGATTCTGGATCTGTTATAATTTCAACCAATCGTGGAACTGCTTCGGCACAAGCTCCTAAAAATTAAAATAAAATTTACCAGTTTAGGTCTGTACAATGTCATCCCTAGTGGAATTAATGAATCTTTGGATTTTTGACAGTGCAGCATTTGAGAATTGTGGGTCTTTATTGTAATAGCAACCTACAATTATTACATAAAACATTCTAAAAAAAGGCATATTGTGTGATATAAAATTCCGTCATAATAAAATAACAAATCTATGACAAGAAAACCCTGAAGATCCAAGACTGATTAGAGTGGTTGCTGTCATTAGCTAGAACCTGTTAGTAAATAGGAAGTCATACGACTATTCTCTGTCCAATGTAAGAAGCACACTTTAACATTTAACTTCCGAATGTATTACTCTGCGCAGCACGTGTAGGAGTGCAGATGAACTCTGTCAGCTGTTTATTACAAACCAATAAATTAATGCACAACAATCAATTTAATTTAATATTTGAAGAGAAAAATTTTCGCCTAGACCGAGACTCGAACCCGGGACCTTTGGCTTGCCGGGCCAAATGCTCTACCAACTGAGCTACCGAGGCGAGTTACGATCTAGATGCAAATTTTTCTCTTATATACGTTGTAATTTCCTCTCGCCAAATGCTTTAGAAACCATTGCTTCTATCTTTGCAAATGGCGGCTTCTTAATTAAGAAGACATTTATTGAGAATTTAATTCTTCTTCTTCTTCCTTCCAAGTATTAGGCCAAGGCCTGTTACGATCCTATAGAAAATTTTCCCTCCAGCATTTTGATCTTTCTGGGAAATTCTCGTATAAGACTTGAAAGCATAATAATAGTCCGTTCGATTGGTTGCTGGTCAAAGGAAGGCAAGACCAGTGATGGGGCTGCCATCTTATAGCCTCTGGTCAGGCTTTTCTGGAGAAGAAAAGAAAATAAAGGAAAGAAGAAATGGAAGAAAGAAAAAACTCCCTAGCCCTCGGATGCCCTAATAGTGTCGGAGTCGAAAAAAACAAGAGTTAACCAAGAGAGGTTAGATAGTAAAGTTAAAAGAGTGCAAAACACAAGTAAGTGGAAGAAATGTTTTGCTCAGCTTGGGCACATTGTGGTCGCCATCCACATATCCCCTAGATGAGGACCCCTGTACTTTATAAAGCTAGTAAGGCTTCTAATGATGTTTTTATTATTGATTTAACATTTCTCACTGAAAGATAAATTATATTTGAAGAGAAAAATTTGGTAGAACATTTGGCCCAGCAAGCCAAAGGTCCCGGGTTCGAGTCTCGGCCTAGGTGAAAATTTTTCTCTTCAAATATAATTTATCTTTCAGTGAGAAATGTTAAATCAATAATAAAAACATAATCAATTTAATTTTTAATATTGCAGGTTGTATTAATATTTACAATGGAATGTCGAAAACTAATTAAATTATAATTGTTAATATTAAACAAATTAATTCAAATCAAACATTTAAATTAAAATAACAGAGTTAAGTTAACACTAGCTTTATAAGTAATGTTTAAATTCCCAATAAAAAGTCTTCTTAACAAAGAAGCCGCCATTTGCAAAAATTGTAGCAATGGCTTGTAGCATTTGGGGTTAGGGAATTAACTATGTGTAAGAGAAAAATACGTTAATAAATTAATGAGTCATTTTAACATCTTACCTCATATTTCATGTTTTTTCAAACACGGTAACTATAGTTTTCAAATGATCTTGTCATTCATTTTCAACCGCCATTATGAGTCATAATGGCGGTTGAAAATGAATGACAAGATCATTTGAAAACTATAGTTATCATTTGAAAACTATAGTTACCGTGTTTGAAAAAACATGAAATATGAGGTAAGATGTTAAAATGACTCATTAATTTATTAATTAAGAACCTCATAATGTGTTTCCCAATTTTAACTTTGAAGAAAAATACGTGTTTAGATTGGAGGCCTAGGTAGCTCAGATGGAAGAGCAGTGACATAGAGAGTCAAAGGTCCTGGGTTCAAACCCCAGTCTAGGCGTATATTTTTCTTCTGAAATATAAGTTAACATAAACTACCCGACAGCAGCCATATTTGTAACTGACATTCAACTTATTCTCAAGAAGTGTTCAGTTTCAAACAAATGTGAATTTTTAGTTAGTCTCTGATCTTCGAAGAAACATGTAGGTATATACTGTATTCTGATCAACTATAGCTTTAAATATGTAATTATATTAATTGAGTACATGAACTATTTTTTCACTTCTGCTGAACTGTGCTTTGGTCATGAACGAATCGCAGTAACTGCAGTAGTCATGTGGTTCGTGGATTACCCGCCCACTTATTTTCCTGAAGTGTCTTTCTCAGGCTGGACAGAAAATAACATGACTCAATTCCTTAACATCGAGTTTGAGTTTTCTTGAACAAATTTCACTATTTCTCATATCAAGTAGAATTTTACTCAGTTGTCCTCATGAGGCCGAGAGGACCCAATTCAAGCTCATATGTTCAAAGTTGCATTTCTACTGTATAGCCACGAATTGAACCTAGACTTCTTTGGAAGTGTTGGGACACACTAACCATTATACTATAAAGGTAGTATACATTTTTTATCTACGTTTAAACTTTTATCAATTTTAAAATAAATAAAAAGAAAGTTTTTAGAAAAACAAATCAGAAAACTGTTTTATTTGAAAATGTAACTAACCTGCAAATGCATCACCTCCAAACTGTCCAAGAACACCCCAACCATAGACGGCAGCTTGTCGAACTTCTGCTGCTTTGTCTGTCACATAATTTAACATAGGGCGAAGGAAATATTCTTGATATTTCGCACATGCTGGGCCACCGTATTCAATTGTGTCATCAAAAATGCATAATGCCCACTGATGATCTGGCCATGGCATTTCTGGTGCCTGTCAACAAGTTGATACTTATTACATCTTCATATTCCTAAACTACAGTAATACAATATATGAATAAAAACTATAAAATATTCACCTTGTGGGTCCGTCTCTTCAACTTAAGTTGTTTTAACACACTAAACTAATTATATTAAATTAATGTTGGGAAGTAAACATTATGAGGTATAATCATTAAAATTCATCGGAGAACATATTGTTTTAAACAACTCACCTCATAGGATTCATGCTTCCATGATATCGCGATTTCAAACACAGTCATGTTCATCTTCAGCCATCTTCTCCGATGAATTTTAATTAACACTAAACTAATTTTAAAACATCTATATATTCTACGTAAATGACAAACATAAAATATAAGAGGGACATTAATTAATTAAATAAATTAGATTTAATTAAATAATTGAAATAAACCTCATAGTGTTATTTCCTACATATATTTAATAAGAGGGACGTATTGAAAGATATGAGCAATATGTTATAATACCAGTGTTACTAAATGGTTGCATGATCATAATTTACAGGAAATTCATTGGAAAACATTTTTTGACAACTTACCTCACCCTTAGGCACACAATAAATTTCAAATGTTTTTTTGGAAAATTCAACATCAAATTAGCACCAAAGAATTATTATAGTTTAAAAAACTTATGAAAGCCAACAAAAATTAAAAAAATTGAAGATAATAAAAAATCAGGAATATATCAAATAAAATGTGCAGATTGTGATAAAGTATACATAGGGAAAACAAAGAGAAATTTAAACATTAGAACTAAAGAACACACAAGAAATGTAAAAAAGGGAGAAGTGGAAAAATCTGCAGTAGCAGCTTATGTGGGGCACGCCATAGCGTAATGGTTAAGGCACTGCGTTACAAGCCGGAAGGTCGAGGGTTCGAGTCCCGGTGAGGATCAGGATTTTTAAACTGACCCAAACCCTCTGGCGGCACCATGACCCTGGGGTCGACTCAGCCTCTAACTGAAATGAGTACCAGACGCTTGTTCTGGGGGTAAAGGCGGCCGTCATGCAGGGCTGACATAAAGTGCTGATTGTCCAGAAAAAGTGGGAGCCTTAACCTCCCACTACCCCAAGGGCCTCTCGAGGCCTGTCGTGGGATCAAGGAAGAAGAAAGAAGCAGCTTATGTTTGGACAGAGAAACACAAAATAGATATAAATACAAAATTAGTAAAACAGTTAGAAAATACCAATGAACACACAATATGGGAAAAAATCTATATACAGAAGAACAAGGAGAAAATGATAAACTTTGAAATTCACAGAGAAAGAAACCTCATTACAAAGTTCTTTGGAACACAGATCCAGGGCCGACAACTTGAAGAAAAGAAAAAAACCAGTTTGTGAATAAGCTGAAGATGGAGCAAAAGCTTTGAAACGATCGTCCAACAAAATAAACATATGAGGTAAGCATATTAAAAAAATACAAACTCAAATATTAAATTAAACCTCATAATGTAACTTCCTAATAATTTTAAAATGAAGGAATTCCAAAAGTTATATTTGAAGAGAAAAATATACGCATTGACTGGGGTTTGAACCCAAGACTTTTGGCTTTCTATGCCAATGTCCTTCAGAGGGATGTATTAAATTAATAATAATAATAAAAAAAATTGAATTCCAAAAGATTGGCATACCGACAGACAACCTAACAGATTTAAGGTAGAATATTTTTATCACTCACCTCATATTGTTCTTCTTATTTGATTATAAACTAGTTTCGGAACATAGTTTCTGTTCCATCCTCAGTATCATCACGACCGTTGTTCTGTCGCCTTGAAGAGCTGTCCTTCTCTCCTTCCATTGGCTGACTGAAAAACCTCGAAACCAGGTCATTCTCACCGGGAATTTCAAAGTTCATTAATTTCTTCTTTTCGCTCTTTTGAATGTAGATCTTTTCCCAAACAGTAAGTTCTTTTGGTTTTTCTATTTGCTTTAATAATTTTGCTTCTTTCTCGATAAGATGTTTTTCAGACCATGCATGGGCAGCCACTGCAGATTTTTCTACTTCCCCTTTCTTGACATTCCTGAGATGTTCTTTTACTCTAGTTTTCAAATTTCTTTTCGTTTTTCCTATGTAGAATTTCTCACATTCTTCACATTTAATTTGATAAATCCCTGATTTGTTTTCTTCTTTAATTTTCTCATTCTTATTAAGTCTAATCAGTCTACTGATGCTATAGTCATTTTTGGGTGCTAACCTTATGTTGAAATCTTTAAAAAAATTTTGAAACTTGTGGTGTCTTAATGGATGATATGTGAATTTTCTAAATTTTACATTATCTTCTTTTACTTTTAGAAGAGTGCTTTGATTAATAAATTTTTGTCTTTTGAACTTGTTTATTTTTTTGAGTATCATTTTTATAGCAAAACCATTTTTCGTGCCTACGTTGATTATGTGTTCTTTTTCTTTTTCATAATTTTCTTTGTTCATTATGAAAAAGAACACATAATCAACGTAGGCACGAAAAATGGTTTTGCTATAAAAATGATACTCAAAAAAATAAACAAGTTCAAAAGACAAAAATTTATTAATCAAAGCACTCTTCTAAAAGTAAAAGAAGATAATGTAAAATTTAGAAAATTCACATATCATCCATTAAGACACCACAAGTTTCAAATTTTTTTTAAAGATTTCAACATAAGGTTAGCACCCCAAAAATGACTACAGCATCAGTAGACTGATTAGACCTAATAAGAATGAGAAAATTAAAGAAGAAAACAAATCAGGGATTTATCAAATTAAATGTGAAGAATGTGAGAAATTCTACATAGGAAAAACGAAAAGAAATTTGAAAACTAGAGTAAAAGAACATCTCAGGAATGTCAAGAAAGGGGAAGTAGAAAAATCTGCAGTGGCTGCCCATGCATGGTCTGAAAAACATCTTATCGAGAAAGAAGCAAAATTATTAAAGCAAATAGAAAAACCAAAAGAACTTACTGTTTGGGAAAAGATCTACATTCAAAAGAGCGAAAAGAAGAAATTAATGAACTTTGAAATTCCCGGTGAGAATGACCTGGTTTCGAGGTTTTTCAGTCAGCCAATGGAAGGAGAGAAGGACAGCTCTTCAAGACGACAGAACAATGGTCGTGATGATACTGAGGATGGAACAGAAACTATGTTCCGAAACTAGTTTATAATCAAATAAGAAGAACAATATGAGGTGAGTGATAAAAATATTCTACCTCAATGAATGAATATACCTCATAATGAGAATTCCTAAAATAAGTAACCTAACAGATATCCAAACTACTGTGTTTTTTTAAGCAGCATCTCAAACCAAAAGACAAGCGATATCCAAAATTGTCTTAGTATGCTTACTGCATTAAAAAAATTATAATTGTACAGTTTATCTCTGCCCACAATGGAGTACATGGCAATGAAACAATAGACAAATTAGCAAAGGAGGATACTACAACATTGCAACTACCATATGGAAACGTACCTTTATTCTCAGTAAAAATTCAAATAAACAAGCTAATAAGATCATAAATTAAAGAAAAATGGATTACAGACAGCATGATTAAATCATGGTCAACTATAATTAAAAATCCTTACCAGATTTACTATGATATGAAGTGGTGACTATGCTCTGCCTAAGAGCTGGTCATGATTGCTTGGCAGTCCATTTAAATAAAGTATCTATTTACAGATTCCAACTTGTGTGTTAAATAAAAAGGAGAGTTCAATCATAAATGGAGATCATATCACAAATTAACTATTAAGATTAAGGAAGGAGGCAAGGAACATTCCAACATAAAGATTCTTACGAATGCCAGATGAAGTCTTCAGGAAAATGTTAGGAACTTAAAGCCTATAGGACATGGTCTACTAACCACAAAATTCAAGCTCACAATTATATTTTATTTTGAATATGCAAATGAATTTCTTCTTTCTAACACAATTAATGTAACTGAATTCTAAGGAATAACACATACATTTTTCTACTACGAGGGTCATACTGAAAGCCGTGACTTAAATAACGTAAACATAAAGTTGCAGCAAGAAAATGATAAAAGTAAAAACTTACCAAACATTTAACAAAATGACCAACAATTTGATCAAAATATGGATAGAAGTTAATCTTGTATGTCATAAAAAGTGAGTGAATGATATCTGCTACTTTACTGAATATGTACACATCTTCATTGTCTTCATCTTCTAATTGTTCCTCTACAACCTGTCAACACAACCAAAAACACACTTGATATTATGATTATCAATTCATTAAGTGAATTCACATTTTAATTTTTATTACACATTGTCTTGGGTTTATATACAATAAATTGAGGTGTGTCTAAGATAGTAACAAATTACAGTATTTGTGTAAAATGATCCTCTAGAAAAAACAGAGATGATAAAAAGTATCAGTAGTTATATATATATACACACACACAAACACACACACAGTAAAAGTTACTTATCCGCAGGTTAAAAAATTGTGACAGTTCCTGTATTTGCGATTTCTTTATTCACGGTATATTAGCAGGATTAGTGTCCTTTATTAACCATCAGCAGTTTTTTTTTGTTACTGCAGGCAGGTGCCAAAGCGGCTTTTACAAATAGCGATTCAAACCAAATGGACAAATAAATATCAAAACAAAACAAACCTTATTAAGTTATGTAGGTAGGAAATAACACTATGAGGTTTAAATTATTGTAAATCAATGGTAAATAGAAACATTTTTGCCTGAACCGGGAATCGAACCCCGAACCTTTAGCTTTCCGTGCTAATGCTCAGACTACTGAGCTAATCCAGGCTTCATTCCCATCCAAGCAAGAATCCTTCCTTTACCTTTACTCTACTGGCCCCACATTCAATTGCAATGAATCATCATTCACAAATACACAATGAATGGCTTCTACCTGAAGAAGACATGAAGGGACTCCACACAGCTATAGCATTATTTATTAAATTAATATTGGGAAGCTAAAGCTATTACTATGATAGAAATAAGTAAATTAATAAACACAATTAAATTATTGTAAATCAATGGTAAAGAGAAAAATTTTTGCCTGAACCGGGAATCGAACCCCAAACCCGAGCTTTTACTATATATATATTTTTTATGAATGATCCCCGTTCATCCAACTCGGGATATGGATGCTCTCCTAGAGTCAAGCCGTTCTTAATTCCAGTGTAGCCATGCCTTTCTGATTTTTGATGCGACCACTGCACGTTGTTTACAAAATAAAGTGGTGTTGTGAAATCAGTAATACAGACTTGTATGTTGGACAAATGAGTATTATTACAATATGGTGTTATTGGCGAATTTTGTGCGTCCTAAGGCCGCGGAGGGGTTGGAAGACTATCAATTCACAAACCAAAGAGATTATTTCAAAAAGAGTGTGAGAGCAATAGTAGTTTATTGCCTTTTACGAACCCGTAGTACAAAGGTGGACTTGGCAATACAGTAACATCCTCCGTAAGTGTGACGTGTCTGTGATGCATAACCATGATGACAACCACCGTTAGTGAAGCTGCTAGTCAGCTGACCAAAAACTGTCATGTGATTTGCTGCCGGATATAAGAGCGACTCTACTGTTGCAAGAGTTTAACCAAACTAATTTAGTTATAGTAATTGAGTTTGTTTTTCCTATATAAACTTTATTGCAATCTTCACAACTTATTTGATAAATTCCAGATTTCTTACTATCTCCAGACAAATAAGTTGTGAAGATTGCAATAAAGTTTATATAGAAAAAAGAAAAAGGAATTTAGAAACTCTGACAAAAGAACATTTCAGAAATATTAAAAATTGTGAAATTGAAAAATCTGCAATTGCTGCACATAGTTTATTAGAACATCATACAATTGGATGAGAAGCTAAACTTTTAAAACAAGTAGAAAAACCTTTGGAATTGACAGTTTGGGAGAAAATATACTTTCAGAAAAATAAAGATAGATCAATGAATTTTGATATCCCCAACGAAATTACTTTGATTTCGAAGTTCATAAATTCAACCATAGATGACAGCACTGAAGATGGCGACAATAGAACAGTTGACGGCCGAAGAATTTCATCAGTTGGAGTTATGGCTGAGGATGAACATGACTGTGTTTGAAACCGCGGTATCATGGAAGCATGAATCCTATGAGGTGAGTTGTTTAAACAAAATCTTCTCCAATGAATTTTAATGATTATACCTCATAATGTTTACTTCCCAACATTAATTTAATACTCATAATGTTACTTCCAATGATTTTAAAATCAGATGTATACTTTTATCTTCATATTTAATTTGTTATTCGGTGAGAAGTGATAAATTTAAAAATAAACATCGAATCCAATTATCGTTTTCCATTTTTCCCATTTGCCATTACAGTACTCAATCTGTAATGTAGTTGTTGTTCCTTTGAATTCAACAACGACCCAGCATGAGGGACTATCATCCAATCCATCCAATTACATGGTTCTAAATGCAGTACTTAGGAAAATTTTTGTTAAAAATAGGATGTGTCCATTATATGGGGAACATCTTTTATAAATTGTAAAGAAAAAAACTGAGATGCACCCATTATGTGTGTAAACATAGTCACTTATTTAATATTTCCCAATTTTAACTTTGAATAGTCACTTATATTTTATACAAATGTATAGAAAACTCACCTCGTCATAGTCCTCATCTTTACGTTTCTCTTGACGTGCAGCGGCCTTTGTGAAGTGATCTTTCATGATTTTGTCAAGGATTCTTATCAATTCAGCCATAGCTTCTTCTGTTAAGCATCCATTTCCCAGCGTTTCTATACACTAGAAATAAAAAGGCAAGAGTATAATTCTGTAAAATTTGTGATATGCCAATGATATTAATTACAATACTAATATTGCACTTTTCTTGCTTTGGGTTTTTGAAGGCAGGTAGATGGTATTTATGGTCTATTTTCAATTTATTTACTACTTTGTTAGACACTTTATACAGGTGATATACTGTTGGCTGATGAACCAACAGTATACTTGTATTGCATACAGAGAGGAGTACAGGATGAATGGAAGTGTGTTCTGTGAGGGGTGATAAGGTAGAAAGTAAAACCTGATGATGGCATGTAATCTACAGCTGTTGAAAACATGAAGCCTCCAGTTTAACATCCCCAATCGATGGACAAATCAGCAGTATCAACGTCATACTTGCCTTCTCGATGTACATACTGCAGAGGAGTTGGATCCAGGCATCTGGTGCTAATTATAGCATTAAAAAACTGTGTACCACTATTCCTAGCCCCCAGATAAAAAATTTTACAAGTAAAATATCTAATCCTGCTGGGTTTCAAACCCAAACCTACTAGTCAGAAGGCAGACATGGTAACAGATTAGGGATAGAAAAAAAAAACACACAGTTCAATTAAGTAAATATGTGGGATGACAGCTCTGAAAATTCAAAGATGATTGAGAAGATAGTTGAAACAGGTTTAGCATGATGCAATCCTTCAATTTTAGTTTTAGATTTCTTATATCAGTTTTGCTACTTATCCATTCAAGTATTCAATTGTCCTCATGAAGCTTAGTGGGCCCTGTTCCAAATCCATCTAAGACAAAATAAAATGTCTTTAGTATAGCAGGAAATTGAACCAGGATTCCCGAAATACTACACAGACATGCCAACAGGTACACCAGACTGACTGATTTTAATGAACATCATAAAACGATAGTTTAACAGTACATTCTCATTATAATTAATATTGTTAGGAAGTAACACTATGAGGTTTTATTTAACAATCATTTAAGAATTTAAAACTAATACTCTTCTTCTTCTTCCTTCCAAGTATTAGGCCAAGGCCTGTTACGATCCCTATAGAAAATTTTCCCTCCAGCGTTTCATAGGACGGCCCAGAGATCTTCGTCCTCTTGGTATATAATTATAAACAGCTTTGGGGATCCGATTTGAACTCATTCTTTCAAGATGGTGTTTCCAATTTAGTTGGCACTGTTTAATATATTCCAAAATTAGCGAAGTCTTCAATTCTTTTAAGATATCGGTGTTCCTTTTCCGATCCCATCTGGTGTAACCCGCTGTTCTGCGCATGAATCTCATTTCACAAGCCGTTATTCTCCTTTCATGTTGTCTTTTTAGTGTCCATGCTTCACTACCATAGGTCAATACTGGTCTAGCTGAAGTGTTATATAAACGTAACCTGGTTTTTTTTTTGTACAAGGGATGGTTTCATAACTTGATTAAATAATTACCAAACTTTTATTGTAACTAGTTATTTTTTCAGGGATATTAATACTCATCTCATAATTTGTTGATTTTTGAGAACACGTTTCAGATGGAGCAAAGATGCTTCAAAACATGTCTTACAAGAAACAACCAAATATGACGTGAGGTGTTAATATCTGATTCTTTAGTGATCATTTAATAAATTCTCACTTCCTTCATAACATGCTGAGATAATCAATCTTGTGGGTTAACTTAATGGTGACATCAACAACTGTAGAGACATCCAGTAAATGTAAGAGAAATTGGGGAAATAAAAAAAAATCTGTGTCAAACTGGGCAACTCAATGAAAATAGAATATTGAAGGTCGTCGTTCAAATCAAGCCCATCATATTGGTGTGCTTTTTTTGCTTCTAAATTTCAAACACATTAAAAATACACTTTTAAAGATCACATTTCTAATGATTAAAAGTCATAAATCCATCCACCCATAGTAATTCTGCCCGAGGACAGATCTTGCACTGCAATCACAGCATTTTCATGCTATGCTTGCAGCTTTACTAGGGAATTGTAGGTGTGGTAGCTTCCCGTTGCTTTCCACACCAGTGAAGGATGATGATGGCCATATGATTTTGGGGACCGTTTGGGCCTTAAAGTTTTCCTGACATTTGTCTTACAGGTGAGGAAAAACCCCGATAAAAACCTCACCCAGAAAAACTGCCCCGACCAGAGATCGAACCCGGGCCCGCTGCATGACAAGGCAGCATGCTACCTCGAGACCACAGCGGTGGACTAGTCATAATATAACGATTGGAATTTGAAGCTACTGTACATACCCATTTTACACGAGTGTGAAACTTTAGGCTCTTACATTAAGGGAGGAGAAAAGATTACGAGTATTTGAGAATAAAATTCTAAGGAAAATTTTTTTGACTAAAGAGAGGCAAACAGACAGAGGAATACATAACAATGAGCTATACAATCTTTATTGGCAAACAGATATAATAATAGTTAAGTCTCATTGACTGCGATAGCAGGGCATCTGGCACAAATGGAGAATGACAGAGGGGCATGGAAACTTTGTCGGAAAACCAGAGAGAAAGCGCCCAGTAGATAGGTCACGAATGATGCGAGAGAATAAAATTATCTATGATTTGAAGAAATTAGATCATACAGGGTATGATTGAAAAACATTAACTCAGGTTAGGAATATATGGAGAGCATATGTCCATGCAGCTATGAACCCACAGGTATGATAATGTCGGTGAATTAAGTTAGTATATATCCATTAATAATAATAATAATAATAATAAATAATAATAAAACTCTGTACACACAAACATTGTTTTAACTAATACATTAATTAATCTGTGTGTTAAAAATTTATTAGTTGAAGACTTTTACAGAGTTTGTTTTAATTTGTTACCTATAAAGTATATGTACAGTATTATGTGATCATTAACAATTATTTATACAAACTTAGCAACATGTTAAGTATACCTATCTACATAATGTTAAGTATAAAAACTTACTTTGGCAAGAGAATGCATATGTTCTGCCAGCACTTCATTTTCAGGTTCTGTGTCAATTGCTTTTAACAATTCAGGACAAATAAAACTCCACATTCCTTGCAAATATTCAGGACCTAAGAAAAATTACATTTTAATTAAATTACAAACTTAAATACAGTTTTATAACACACTGGAAACAAAGTTTGGACAATTTGCATGATACAGGGTATTTGAACAATTTTTTCTCTGTTAAAGGAAATAATACTTTTATTAGCTTTATGTAAAATTTAGCTGAAATGAAATTCCACAAGGGCCACCGACTAGTATTTTTATTGAAAACAATACTAGGGAATGAAGCAATATTTAAATGCTTGAATAATAAAATGAGGGGAAAAATGTGTAAGAGATGAAATTAACAATTCCAGTACTTCATTATATTATTACTGCTCTATGCTTTCTCCTATGTGAATCTCTAAAATCATGTAAGAAACCGAATGTGGCAAAGAAAACCCGATTCCTTACCAATACTCCTTCAAAGTTATTCATTAAGACATAGCCTACCATTTTTTTATTGTTGTTTGTCATAATAATACCCCATTCACTCTTTTAATTTCAAATATCATATGCTTCATATGATTATTTGAATAGTTCATAATAGTTATTTGTAGAATATTGATGTAGAGCAATATTAAATAACGACTAATAATTTTTTATGCTTTTTATTTTACTTAAATAATTAATGAAGTTTTATAATGGAGGAGACCATCTCCAATATATTCCTAAATTAAAGATTAGTGACATCATGCAAATTTTAAAGTCCATAATTTAAATTCCGAATCAATAATTATATCAAATTTAATTCCATTTCAAGTATAAAAAAATTATAATTCTGATAAAAAATGTGCATACTGTATAACTGAGTTAATAAGTAAATTTGTGGATATATGAATTGATAGAGAAATAATATGGAAGCTAGAGAATTGAGGGAAGAAGATGCTTTAGACAGGAACCTCTGGTGACAAATCACTTTGAGTTGAAGGAGAAACACTGTATTGTGGAATATTCCTAAATAATAATAATAATAATAATAAATATATATATATATATATATATATATATTGAACTTAGAATTTAGTGTACTATTAAAAGGTTAATAATGACAAAACTTTTTCCAAAGAATATAAAATAATTAATTACCTTTGATTTTCGCACAATCAAGCAAATATGGTAGACTTTCAGCTGCTGCAGTCCTCACTCCGTCATGGAAATAAAATTTGAGCATTGGAACCATTAATTTAACAACTGCTTCTGCATAATCTGCAAAACCTTCTTTCAATTCTCGTGCGTAACAAACCAACATTTCACATGCTGAAGCTTTATCTTCCAAACCTGCAAGTTACGTAAACATATGGAAATAACTGACATGGTAGTTCAAGTGATATAATACCATATAGGTACTTCTATACTGACCTTCATTATACTGCAGTCACAGAAAGAATAATCTTTGTATTATAATAAAATAGAAGACTGAAGTATAAATGATGTGACATAAAGCATCTAAGTTCAAAAGAATAATTAAAAAAGTAAAATAATATTATGATAATTAAGACAAAGTCTGTACATTCTTACCTCATATGGTTGTTTTTGTCAAACATATGTTTCAAGTTTGAAGAGAAAAATTATACGCTCAGACCGGGACTTGAACCCGGGACCCTTGGTTCTCTAGACCAAGTGCTCTACCATCTTCAAATATGATTTATCCATCATTGAGATGTATGAAATTAATAATAAAAACATCGAAAAAAGCCGTACTGGCATTTATAATGTAATGTAAAATTCCCAAATATGTCTCCTTTATAAAGGAGCCGCCATTTGCAAAAGATAAAAGCAAAGGCTTCATAGCATTTGGTGGGCGGGAATTACAAAGTATATAGAGAAAAATTTGCGTTTAGATCGGTACTTGCTCAGGTAGCTCAGATGGTAGAGCACTCGGTCTAGAGAACCAAGGGTCCCGGGTTCAAGTCCCGGTCTGAGCGTATAATTTTTCTCTTCAAATATGATTTATCCATCATTGAGATGTATGAAACTAATAATAAAAACATACAAAAATATGTTTCAAGGCTTCTGAGCCCCCATTGTCAGCAATTACAGAAACCTTGAAACATATGTTTGACAAAAACAACTATAAGAGATAAGAATGTACAAACTAAATGTCTTAATTATTAAACAAACCTCTTAATTTAGGTAGAATTTTTTATCACTCACCCTCATATTGTTCTTATTGAACTAGTTTCGGAACATAGTTTCTGTTCCATCCTCTTAATGTTATTTCCTACTGTATTTTAAAATATTATGATGTTATATGTAAATTGGAAGATGTTATACATCAACTGGTAAGTGCCATTAAAAAAATGCAATTTTGATGTCATCTGTTGGCTCATGAAGTAGGTGTAAACACACTTTTAGCACCAAATCTTTAAACATAGTCTTATTCTTAAAGAAAAATATAAATGCCATCAGTCCTATCAGAGATTCTGTGTTTTGCAACAAACGGTTATGAAACTTAAGAGTTTCGTAAATGCTAATCTAAATTTTGTATCATGCAGACATGTGCCAAATGTTCACACTCTTAGATTGTTGTTGCATAACTGTCAAACAAGGATAATAACTTGCAATATCCAGTATTGTTAATTTGATGCTACAACAAATAGTGAAGATTGGATTAAACTTTAAACATATTTTTTTCAAAACTTATATAATGGCACATAGCCAATTGATGCATAACATCACCCAATTTATACACTGAAGTTGATCAATAAATGGGATTATATAACAGATAGAGAGAGAAATTTGTCTCTAAATTGAGATAGATAGCACAAACAAATGGGCAGCAGTATGTTACACTGGATATCTAGGGTTCAAATCCAGGTTTAATAAAAAATATATTTTTTATTTGAAAAATTTGTCCATCTTTGCAAATGCTAAATTTAATTATAATACATCCAACTCTTCCATAATTTCCTCATTTCTTTTATGGTCCCACTTTGTATAGCCTACTGTACGGTGCATAAATCACATCTCATTTGCTGTTATTCGGTTTTCATCTCTTCTTCATATTGTCCATACTTCACTACCATATCTTAATACTGGTCTTGCGAGAACCTTATAAAGCTGTAATGTTGTGTTCTTTTGTACTAAAGATGGTTTCATCATACTGTTAATTATCACCGTTGTTTTTGTGAAATCTGTGATTTTCTTTGATATATCAGCTTCATCTTGAAATGGTAAATTATAACCCAAATAATTAAATTCATTTACTCATTCTAAAATTTCATCGTCCAAAACAATTTTGCTAGGTATAGGATATTTCCCACAAAAGCCCATCACTTTAGTTTTCTTTGTATTGATTTCCATGTTGTACCTTTTTACAATTATATTAAAATTGTGTATACAATACTGTAAATCTGTTTCTGTTGGAGCTATTAATACCAAATCATCTGCAAAAAGCAGGGAGTCTATTATTAGGTTTCCATTAAGTTAAATAGAACCATGTCTCATCTGTCGCCAGTCTAATATCTAATTATATCATCTGGAAGTACAGAGTTTATTCAAATTTTTTTTCAATACAAAACCCCCGAAGTTAGATTTGCCAAGTTATAGCATATTTTTTTCGCCTGTTTAGCAAGCTGGTTGATACCACCACCACCTGCTGGAGTTGGATATTTCATAATAAAATGTTCAATCTTGGGGCTAGGATGGGTGACAGTGCACAAATTCTAATTACTATGTTGTGCACCAGGTGTCCAGATTAAATTTTCAAATCCTTCTGCAACAAATATGTTGAGGAGGTATGTGGTATTGTTGATAATCATTTGTCCATCAAGATGGAGATGTAAAGACTGGCGATATCTTTAGTGCCATTCAATGATCGTAGACTAATGCCAGAACTTGATTCACCTTCTCTCTTCTCTATGTTCCGGGATTGGAAATTTTACCTCTGTCAAGTCAGAAGGGAGAAATGTTATTCCTTGAGCTAGAGATGTTTATTATGTACTTCATTCATAAATCAGTATTTCCTAAATGGGAACTTGAAATAATGAGGAAAGTTACAATTCCCTGACAACTTCCACTGTTAGCACTCCACTAGTACTTCTATCCTAAGACTTTTCTTGTCATAACTATGAAATGATTAAATTTATTTTTTAGGTTTTGGGAAATGCGAGGCTAAAAATTGAGAATTATTTTTATAAATAAATATACATACACACATACATATTGTAAACCATTGTTGCACCACCTTTGTTTGAAAGATTGCAGACAGCTTATTGGTATTAGGAAATTTCCATTTATAGGACTCTGTTCAAGAAGAAATGTCTCTGCGAAGGATTGTGGAGCGCAGAGCCTTCTTGAACCTTCAATGCTGATTAATAAATCTGGCAGAGTACAGCAAACTCCCGATTATCCGTGTTAATTGGTACTGAGATATGCACGGAAAATAAAAAAGACACGGATAAACCAATTGAGTTATTCGGTGTCGTCGAAGTTGATCAGATATTTATTTACTCACATTAACACTAATTAAATACAACAAATATTCATAAAATGTTAAAAAAAAGTGGGACTCTTTCCTGTTATGACCACTCTGGTTACAAGAGTTATTCAAAATGGCCATCGTAACCAGCAATAGCTACACTAGTAACCAGCGATAACCACACTTATAACCAGCGATAACCACACTAGTAACCAGAAATAAACCCACTGCCACAACATATCTGTGGTTAATATTTAATTTTAGGAAGTTATATTTTGAGGTTATTTTAATCATATTATTTTTAGTCTGGACATCTTACCTCAATATTAATGTTGATTTGTTCTTGAACATGTTTCAAAACAATTCTGTTTTATTGTCAGCTTTCCCAGACTGGTTTTATTTATGTTGCACAATCTGGATGTCGATGTCAGCTCCATTAAGTTATGTAGATAGGAATATGAAGTATGAGGTGAGTGAAATAATAAAAAATAAACAATATGTCAGCTCCATTGTTTGGAGATTCTTTGACTAACCACAGGATGGAGCTGACATCGACATCCAGGTTGTGCAACATAAATAAAACCAGTCTGGGAAAGCTGACGATAAAACAGAATTGTTTTGAAACATTAATATTAACATTAATATTGAGGTAAGATGTCCAGACTAAAAATAATGTGATATCTGTGGTTTCAATCTGTAACAACAAACTTTCAGTGACTCTCACAACGGAAATTTCCAAAATTGTATTGTATTCTCAGAATGTTGGTGGTATCGTTAAATGTGTCAGGGGAGGGGGTTGTGAGTGAAGATTACTATTGTTAAGTTATGTAGGTAGGAAATAACACTCTATTGTGCTAGTTTCTAAGTGCAGTTCACAGTAGCATCTTTAAAAATAAATAATTTGTTCATAACAATACAAAATACAGTACAGTATCTTCATTTTTAAAAAATACAGTAAGAAGAGTAATTATGGTGAAATTTCATCATAAATTAAACCTCATAGTGACTAATGTATTCACGTAGATCATCAAGATCATCATACCTCATAGTGACTAATTCCTATAAAAGTTAAATTAAAAGGAGAGTCATGTCTGGATAATCGGGAGTTTGCTGTAGTTGCAAATCAGTTGAGAGTGAGTTGCAAGTCAGTAGTAGTCTGGGAAGCAACCAATGAGTTGTGATCCAAGATACCTTGGTCTGTTAACTGTGACAGTTAAGTGCATTAGTGAGTATGAAGAAATAAATTTTAAGAGAAAGACTTAAACAGAATAACCATATGTGATTGTAAAGAACATTAGAGTGAAGTAAATAAATAAAATCAGAAATTTTTGTTAAAACCAGTGTGTGAAGTTATTAAATAAATTACCTGTTCTAACATCACCGCTACCAATGACAATATTATATATAAATAGATGAATGAAAGAGAAAAATGTACGCCTAAAATGCAATTTAAACTCAAGATCTCTGGTTTTATACACCAGCTCTGCCATACAATTAAAACAGAAATTTTTCTCCCTCTTTCCATTTAAATTGGGATGTCTACATAACTCAGTGGCAGAGTGCTAGTGTACAAAACCAGAGACTTGGGTTCAAATCCAAGTTTAGGCATAACATTTTTCTTTGCAAATATAATTTGTCTTTAAGTGAGAAATGATAAATTAAAAATAAAAACTGAAAATTAATGTATGTTCTAGCATAACTCTGGACTATTTTAACCAAATGTGGTACATATGACTTACAATAAGAATAAGATTTTTAGTGGAAAGAGACGCCTAGCACCTCAAATGGGGGGCTTGTAAAAATAATCCTTAGTTTTGAGGGTTGCTAAGCTGCTTGGTGGCAAGAATAATAGGATAAAAAAAATATATATCCGGACAATAGCAGTCAGCTAATATATCTTAAATTCAGATGTAACACAGATTATTTCTACTTCAGCATAAAGAGGGGGCATACCATAGCATAGTTAGTTAAGCAATATGCTACAAACTGGAAAGTCATGAGTTCAAGTCTTGATAGGTCGAGATTTTTAAACTGGCTTAAACTTCATGTAATACCATGGCCATGGGTTTGACTCAGCCTCTAGCAGAATTGAGTACCAGACAATTCTGGGGATATAGGTGACCATCATGCAGGGGTTCATAAGGCTTATAGCAGGATCACTTTAGTATAAAGAGTCTTACCTGATGTCTTAATACCAAAATTCTGCTGTTCCCCAAGTGAAACAAACTGCCAGTCAATATCTCCTTCAATTCCTTGCATGTCTTCATTGTCAAGAAGTGCAACTTCAGGTTTCATTGATGCAGCCTTCATAACTGGACCCATTACTAATGGCAAATACTGTTCAAACTGCTTTCCTAAAATTAATACAATATTTCGTTAGAGATATATTATCTTATTAAAATATCACATATAATTACTAGCACATTTGATAAGTAATGGCAACACTATTATAACATTACAAACAATTTATTTACGTTACTTTTGACATTACAAAACTTCATTTATAATCTCCTGCCAAATTCTTGGAATATGGCACACTCCATCTGCAGCACTATTTCTAGACATCTCTTTCAGTGATCGATCTAGAGTTTTCTGGACATCAACTCTCGATAATGTAGCCAATAAATGCTTTCAATTTGAAGAAAATACTCAAATTCCACAAAAAAATTATACACTGCCTTGAATTGAATGCCTTGTAGAGGTTCTTTGATCTTTTACAAGTTATAGTCACAAGGGATCCTGTCTAGTGAATTTGGTGGATGTTTGAGTACTTCCCAATTCCACTTTCTAAACAAATTCTACTGAACTCTTTTTAGGGATGTATTACTTACTGAATGTGAGAAACAATGAATGTATTCAAAATGACTCATTAATTTATGAATTAAGAACCTCATAATTTGAGCTAGGAATTTTAGGTGCTGCACCTTTTTTTGTTATTATAATGTTCAAATTAGCTAGTATTGCAAAGAAAATATTAAATAAATGCCCCTAACTGTGTTTTAGTTGCACCTTTATTCAATGCTAGCACCTTTTTGCACCTTTTCTTTGATGGAAGCACATTTTGCACCTTTTCAAAACTTTTTTGTCTCCTTTGGAACATTTTATTACCAAAATAATATATATATATATTACATTTATTCAAATACGATTTCAAGGGTTGGTAACGATATATAATAATAATAGCTTTATTTTACCTGGCAGAGTTAAGTATCAGTCCACATCACATTACTTCCACTTCAGTGCAATCCCGTTAGGCTATTCCTTTTAAATTAGTTTGCGCTTCATTGCACCACAGTTATGCGAAAGCTATTGTTCAAGCAAGGAAGGTTGTGTGTGAATAAATGTTTCAGTTCAAAATAATATTTGACTAGTGCAGTCTGCTATTTTCCTGAGTTACCAGTATACAGTATGCCGAAACCGAAAGTGAACTCCTATAAACTACGTGATATTGTTAAAAAGTTTAGTGCAGATGGAATTCAGAGTGACGGATCTGTTATCAGGTGCATTCTTTGTGATATTTCAATAACAACTCATGAAAAACATCAATGCATTCGTGTTACGCAGCATATAAGTAGTGTAAGTACTTACACAGACTCTTTAATATAAGACAACATGCGTGAATTTTGTGTCGTTAGTTACTTGTTGTAATTGGTTTTGGCAATCTTTAATGATTATTTACATGGGAAATTTGCAACTTTTATTTTAAAAATTTCACCTTTTTGCACATTTTTCTGCTAAATTAAAGCACCTTTTTTGCATGTTTTTCACCAAAATTTTGCACCTAAAATTCCTAGCTCTACTCATAATGTTATTTCCCATATTTAACTATGAATGTACTCACCTAATATTTTACATATCCGAGCCCAGGCAGAAATAAGATATGATGTCTGTGGATCATCGTCTTGAAGCTCTCCTTCTGTTTGTGTCTTGAGAAGCATGTCCATGACATCACTGGCATCCCTCATGAACTGACAAATAATTTCCAGTTAATTGTAGCTAACAGAAATGTTGGGTAAAGAAAGTCAAACCTACTCTGTTAAATATAATAATGAATAGAATTTTTTTATCACAATTTATGTAGCCAGAAAAAAAAATTATAGGAAAAATCATGTTAGAGATAAAGAATGAATTTATAGCCTCAATTTCCATTACCAATTCATCCACTAATAGTTGCATTGTGTGGTAGGTTGCAAATCTTTCTTAGTAAAAGGTCTGATGGATTATTTGAGAATTTTAAACTTACTTTTATACTGTAATTTTCTAAGGTAACAACAATACCAACTCACATGTAGTAATTATCTCATAACATCTTTAGATTTTTAAAGATAGCAGTAAATTTTAATTCCTAATTATATTTTAACTTTATATTAAGACTTGAGATATATTAAATTTAATATAAGTTAATATTTAATATTAGGAAGTGATATTTTGAGGTTATTTTAATTATATAATAAATTTGGGAACTTTTAACATTATCAGGTTTAATTCATAAGAATTAAATGAATCGTGATTTCTTCTTACCTCACACTTCTATGTTTTTTAAACACAGCACTGCAGTATCAGCGACCATCGTCACCACGCTCAGCTGTTTTCACGACTAACAAATTTTTTGTTTTGCCGGTAATTAGTTTGGATAATTTGGCAGTTTGGATAATTACCGGCAAAAGAAAAAATTGACAGTCGTGAAAACAGTTGAGGATAGTGACGATGGTCGCTAATACTGCATTGCTGTGTTTAAAAAAACATAGAAGTATGAGGTAAGAAGAAATCACGATTCACTTAATTCTTATTAATATAAGTTATAAATTATATTAAGGAAGAATATTTTTTATCACTCACCGATAAAAAATATTCTTCCTTAATGAATATACCTCATAGTGAGAATTCCTAAAATAAGTAAGTATAAATTATATTCAAAGTTAAAATTGGGAAACACATTATGAGGTTCTTAATTAAATAAATTAATGAGTCATTTTAACATCTTACCTCATATTTCATGTTTTTCAAACACGGTAACTATAGTTTTCAAATGATCTTGTCATTCATTTTCCACCGCCATTATGACTACCGGATATTCGTTGGAATCTCCCTCTATAACGTTGCCATCTGGTGTTGATTTGACGAACTTTGAGATATCGTTGCCATCTGGTGTTGATTCGATGAACTTCGAGATGAGGTCACGTTCATCCGGAATGTCGAAATTCATAGATTTAAATTTGTTCTTCTGTATAAATATTTTCTCCCAAACTGTCAAATCCAAAGGTTTTTCCAAATGTTTTAGAAGTTTAGCTTCTTTTTCAATTCTATGACCTTCCAACAAACTATGTGCTGCAATAGCTGATTTTTCAATTTCACCATTTTTAATATTGCTAAAGTGTTCCTTTGTGCGAGTGTCCAAATTTCTTTTTGTTTTTCCTATGTATACTTTATTGCAATCTCGACAATCAATTTGATAAATTCCAGATTTGAAAAATTGAAAAATCAGCTATTGCAGCACATAGTTTGTTGGAAGGTCATAGAATTGAAAAAGAAGCTAAACTTCTAAAACATTTGGAAAAACCTTTGGATTTGACAGTTTGGGAGAAAATATTTATACAGAAGAACAAATTTAAATCTATGAATTTCGACATTCCGGATGAACGTGACCTCATCTCGAAGTTCATCGAATCAACACCAGATGGCAACGATATCTCAAAGTTCGTCAAATCAACACCAGATGGCAACGTTATAGAGGGAGATTCCAACGAATATCCGGTAGTCATAATGGCGGTTGAAAATGAATGACAAGATCATTTGAAAACTATAGTTACTGTGTTTGAAAAACATGAAATATGAGGTAAGATGTTAAAATGACTCATTAATTTATTATAAATTATATGTTAAATTCTAATCATATTAAGATTAAATTAAATGCTTTATTCCTCTCCTCATATCCAGTCTTCTAAGTAGACCATGATTTCAAATCCTTAGCAGATTCATCTTCAGTACCTTCTCTTTGACTAAGTAGATTGCGGTTTCAAATCCTTGATGGATTCTTCTTCAGTACCCTCTCTTTGACTCAGTCAAAGAGAGGGTACTGAAGATGATCCGCCAAAGGATTTGAAACTGCAATCTACTTAGAAGACTGGATATCAGGAGAGGTATGAAGCATTTAATCTTAAATTAAACCTCATATTGATTTCTTCCTATAAAAGTTCAATCTAATTATATTGTTTAATACTGCCAGATCACATAATCAAAACTTTTTACAAGATGAGAACACAGTTCACACATTACTTAGTCCAACGAGAAATTTTTATGCAGAATCAAAGTTACATACAAAATAAGGAGAAAAAAAATGCATGTAATATAATCAAAATAAATGCTCATGATTTAGTAAGAGCTGCTGGTAAACCTCCTAGCTTAATAGTTGTGTGTAGATTATTAATTTGATTAAAGGAACCTCAAAATATTACTTTCTAAAAATAAAACACTAACTGCTATGTTTTACATAATTACAACTGTAAATTAAGTTTAAAAAAATGTACACACACACAACATAACACATCTATCTCAGTTTTCACAGAATATAAAAAAAAATATAAAATGATGTACCTTTTATGCAGTCTCAACTATTAGAATGATAAAAACATATTAGGCCTTTTAGGACCAGTCCCATCCTCAGCAGAAGATAGTATGGAAAACCAGAGGAATACCACCCAATAGGTAGGCCAAGAATGAGGTGGAAGAATAACATTAACCATGATTTGAGGGAGATAAATTATACAGGCAATGATTGGAAAACATTAGCTCAGGATTGGGATGTATGGAGAGATTATGTCTGCACAGCCATAAACCTCCGGATTCGATAGTGCCAGTGAGTTTGTAGTAAAAGACCTTATATTATCAACAATGAATTCAAACTAAAAAACTAGAAAATTATGATATTACATTTTCAAAGCTACTTCAAGTTTCAAAAAAACAAATATAAAGTTAATAAAAAGTAAATTACCTTTTCAGCACCAACTGCTAGTCCAATAAGACTGACACATTCAATAGCCTTCCCACGAAGCATTTTCAGTTCTTCTGTGTTAGCATTTTGGATGATATACTTCAAACTAGGCATCAAACGATCATAATATGCAACAAACTGTTCTTCTGAAGTATCTGCTACTGAAGCTATTGTTGTTACAACTTGTTCCAACACAAGTTTAGTACCTTTCTCAACTAGCTGCATTTAAAACAGTGCACCATGTTAAACAAAATAATTATAACAGTAAATATAAAGAGATAAAAGAAAAGAAAATTAAATATCACACTGCAAACAACAAAGAAGTTCAATTCCCCATAAGATGAATTAGGTTATATAAATAATGGTTTCAAGAATGAGGTGGGAGAATAACATTAACTATGATTTGAGGGAAGTAGATTATACAGGGAATGATTGGAAAGCATTAGCTCAGGATAGGGATGTATGGAGAGCTTATGTCCGCGTGGCCATGAACCTACGGGTTCGATAGTGCCTGTAAGTAAGTAAATAATGGTTTCTGAAGAAAGGAACAGACCACTAAAATATAATAAAATTACTAAGGGAAGTAAAATTGTGAAGCTAATTATCAATTTGATTAATTGAATAAGAGTTTAGTTGACAATAGAGGGGATGCCTTGGAAAATAGTCTCAATGAGAAATACATGTATCTCTTAAATTCATTGGAGATAATTTTTTTGAAAACTCACCTAATAAATTTCATGCTTTTCATGATGCTAAAAGGAATTTGGAAACTAGTACTAAAGAACATTTCAGAAATATAAAAAATTGTGAAATTGAAAAATCTGCAATTGCTGCACATCGTAAAATTGGAAGAGAAGCAAAACTTTTAAAACAATTCGACAAACCTTTAGAATTGACAGTTTGGGAGAAGATATACATTCAGAAAAATAAATATAGATAGATGAACTTTGATATTCCTAACGAACAAAACTTAATTTCAAAGTTTATAAATTCAACCATAGATGGCAGCACAGAGATGTTGACAAAAGAATAGTTGACGGCGAAGAATTTCATCAGTCGGAGTTGCGACTGAGGATTGACGAGATGTAGTGTGAAACCATGGTATCGTGAAAGCACAAAATTTATGAGGTGAGTTTTTAAAAAAAAATTATCTCCGATGAATTTAAATAATTATTACCTCATAATGTTTCTTTCCAACATTAATTTTAACGTAACATACATCTTTATTAGATCAGGTGTTCTATTCTATAGTGTTCTGCCCTAGGGCAGGTCTTTCACTGCAAACATTTTCATGCTATGTTTTGCAGCTTTACTAGGAAATTGTAGGTGTGGTAGCTTCTCGTTGCTTTCCACACCGGGAATCATAATTTTGATCGCCAGATGATGTTTGGGCTTCAAAGCTTCCTGAAATTTGTCTTACAGGCGAAGAACCCCCCCCCCAAAAAAAAACAACACTCACTCAGGACGATTGTCCCGACTGGAAATCAAACCCAGGCCTGCTGCGTGACAAGGCAGCATGCTACCTCGAGACCACAGCAGTGGAGTGTAAATATGTCTAATTCAATTATGTAAATTAAAATCATTAAAATATAGTTTTACCAATATATATGACATAAATTTGAATAGTAGAATTACTGACATAAAGTAAAAAAATATGTACCTTTTTGGCAGGTGCAGTTATCCTCAACTATGTTAAAATATTATATTTAAAATAATGTTAAAATATTATATTTAAAATATTAAAATATTATATAATATTTTAACATAGTCGACGACAGCACCTGCCAAAAAGGTACATATTTTAAGTTTTTATTTTATGACTATTCACCTCAACGGAATTTGATATGAATTTTACTAGTAATTGACATAAATACTAAATTTAATTTTTGAAGAGAAAAATTATACGCTCAGACCGGGACTTGAACCCAGGACCCTTGGTTCTCTAGACCAAGTGCTCTACCAACTGAGCTACCTGAGCAAGTACCGATCTAAACGCAAATCTTTCTCTATATACATTGTAATTCCCATCCACCAAATGCTGTGAAGCCATGCTTCTATCTTGCAAATGGCGGCTCCTTTATTAAGAAGACATATTTGGGAATTAAAGGAGCCGCCATTTGCAAGATAGAAGCATGGCTTCACAGCATTTGGTGGATGGGAATTACAATGTATATAGAGAAAGATTTGCGTTTAGATCGGTACTTGCTCAGGTAGCTCAGTTGGTAGAGCACTTGGTCTAGAGAACCAAGGGTCCCGGGTTCAAGTCCCCGTCTGAGCGTATAATTTTTCTCTTCAAATATGATTTATCCATCATTGAGATGTACGAAATCAATAATAAAAACTTGGAAAAAGCCGTACTGGCTGCAATGTATAATTCCCAAATATGTCTTCTTAATAAAGGAGCCGCCATTTGCAAGATAGAAGCATGGCTTCACAGCATTTGGTGGATGGGAATTACAATGTATATAGAGAAAGATTTGCGTTTAGATCGGTACTTGCTCAGGTAGCTCAGTTGGTAGAGCACTTGGTCTAGAGAACCAAGGGTCCCGGGTTCAAGTCCCGGTCTGAGCGTATAATTTTTCTCTTCAAATATGATTTATCCATCATTGAGATGTACGAAATCAATAATAAAAACTAAATTTAATGTTTTACTTTTTGTATTCAAAATTATCTATTTTTCAGTACCAAAGCATGTTATTAAACTACCCTAATATGACTTTTATATAGGTTAAATATAAATGGGTACGACATAGCTATATGGTGCAAGTGATTAGTCACATGGTCTCCAGTATCAAAGAAATATGAGGTGAGTCAAAATAACTAATAATGAAACACTTTCTTGCATTTCCTTATTAGGAGAAAAATCAACCTACCTTCAAAGGAAACATTTTTAAACACCATTTTTCTTTGGAACTGTTAATAGTTTGTAATAGAGATTTTACTGTACATGGAAGATTTTTTAAACAAATAATCTACATAAATTGTGTATGTTCCTTACCTCACTAAATTTGGTACTCAAAATAGATTCCAATTTTCCCATGATAGCATCGAGATACTGTGTTAAAATATTCTTCGGACAGTCTTCGCTGAAATTCACAAGCGCTGCACCCGCATGAGCCTGAACTCGAGGATTTGCATTGTCGTCTAATACCATGAGCAATCCAGGTACAACTTTGTCATGGAATTTCTTCTCAAAAAGTGGAGCAAAATCAGTTGACATCTGACCAATAGCATTACAAGCTGCATACCTCACACGTGGATGCTATAAAAGAAAAATTTTGATAATATAGGGTCTAGCAGCTTCATTAGACTTACATTTAAGTAACACAACTAAAGAGAAATATTTTTGGCCAAATTGGGATTAGAATCCAAGACCTGCAGCAATGCGTGTTTAGTTTAAACAGAAATTTCTCTTTTAATTAGAATTATGATGGGAGTAACGCTATGAGGTAATTTATAAATTGAGTAGGATAATCGTTTTTTCATCTTGCCTCATAAAACTCCATGTTTTCATGGTCCCGGTTTCAAATGCCTTTGCCTCCATCAGCCAATGATGGTTGCTGATGGAGGTGAAGGACTTTGAAACCGTACCATGGAGCTTTAAGAGGTGAGATGAAAAAAAAAAATATAATTTAGATTTTGATGTTATATTTAACATATTCCAGTCCTGGATAAATTATTTTTTGAAAAGAAAGATTAATGCTTGAACCGAGAATTGAACCCTAGACCTCTAACTTTATGCATCAGTATGCAATCTGTTACACCATTCAAGACCCTCAAAAAACTGTCAAAATTTCTATCCTCTTAAAGTCCTAAGACTAAGAACAGTTAAGTCTCGTAGGATGCGATGGCTGGGACACGTGGCATGTATGGGGATGAAAGAGGTGCATGGAAACATCTGGTAGGAAAACCAGAGGGTAGGCCAAGAATGTGGTGGAAGAATAACATTACCCATGATTTGTTGAGGGAAGTAGATTATACAGGGGATGATTGGAAAAAATTAGTGCAGGATAGGGATATATGGAGAGCTTATGTCTGTGCTGCCATGAACCTATGGGTTCGACAGAGCCAGTGAATTAGTTAAGTCCTAAGACAGATTGCCAGGACTATCAACAATGCCATCTTTGGATGTAAACGAGGAAAGAAAAGTTGATGGTTATATTGGGTCTTGAATGGTGTAATATACAGCTTACTGATGTGTAGAGTCAGAAGTTCGATTCCTGGTTCTTTTAAAAAAATTATAAATTTCTCTCTTTAGTTGCGTTAACTATTAGTTACAGATGGCTTGTCTATGTACAATAATTTCCATATTACATTTAAGTAACTTAAATATAATATTTTATTTTAGGAAGGTTCTTTTACAAAGTTAAAAATGGGAAACACATTATTAGGTATATTTAATTAATGTTGGGAAGTAAACATTATGAGGTATAATCATTAAAATTCATCGGAGAACATATTGTTTAAACAACTCACCTCATAGGATTCATGCTTCCATGATATCGCGATTTCAAACATAATCATGTTCATCGTCAGCCATAACTCCGACTGATCAAATTCTTCGGCCGTCAACTATTCTATTGTCGCCATCTTCAGTGCTGCCATCTATGGTTGAATTTATGAACTTCGAAATCAATGTAATTTCGTTAGGGATATCAAAATTCATTGATTTCGAAGTTCATAAATTCAACCATAGATGGCAGCACTGAAGATGGCGACAATAGAATAGTTGACGGCCGAAGAATTTGATCAGTCGGAGTTATGGCTGACGATGAACATGATTATGTTTGAAATCGCGATATCATGGAAGCATGAATCCTATGAGGTGAGTTGTTTAAACAATATGTTCTCCGATGAATTTTAACATTATTAGGTTCTTAATTAATAAATTAATGAGTCATTTTTACATCTTACCTCATATATCATGTTTTATTAAACACGGTAACTCTAGTTTTCAAATGATCTTGTCATTCATTTTCAACCGCCATTATGACTACCGGATATTCATTGGAATCTCCCTCTATAACGTTGCCATCTGGTGTTGATTTGATGAACTTCGAGATATCGTTGCCATCTGGTATTGATTTGATGAACTTCGAGATGAGGTCACGTTCATCCGGAATGTCGAAATTCATGGATTTAAATTTGTTCTTCTGAATACATATTTTCTCCCAAACTGTCAAATCCAAAGGTTTTCCCAAATGTTTTAGAAGTTTAGCTTCTTTTTCAATTTTATGACCTTCCAACAAACTATGTGCTGCAATAGCTGATTTTTCAATTTCACCATTTTTAATATTTCTAAAGTGTTCCTTTGTGCGAGTGTCCAAATTTCTTTTTGTTTTTCCTATGTATACTTTATTGCTATCTCCACAATCAATTTGATAAATTCCAGATTTTTTACTATCTGGGGTGTTCATTTTCTTATTGGTTTAATAGATTATCAAGGCTAAATTTATTTATCGGTGCCAATGTAATATTGAATTTCTTGAAAATTTTTTGAAATTTGTTATGTATTCCAGGATGATAAGTGATTTTCTTAAATTGTTTTCCTTTCTTTGAATCAGATTGCAGGATAGTGTACTCTTTTAATCTTTTTTGTTGTCTGAATTTCTTTAATTTAGTTATAATTATTTCCGTTCCAAAACCATTTAAATTAGAATATATTTATTCAGAAGAACAAATTTAAATCCATGAATTTCGACATTCCGGATGAACGTGACCTCATCTCGAAGTTCATCAAAACAATACCAGATGGCAACGATATCTCAAAGTTCATCAAATCAACACCAGATGGCAACGTTATAGAGGGAGATTCCAACGAATATCCGGTAGTCATAATGGCGGTTGAAAATGAATGACAAGATCATTTGAAAACTATAGTTACCGTGTTTAATAAAACATGATATATGAGGTAAGATGTAAAAATGACTCATTAATTTATTAAGGTTCTTTTAATTAAATTATTTTGAGTCTGTTATATCTTACCTCAATATTAACTTTGATTTGTTCTTGAACATAATTTTTATTTGAAGAGAAAATTTTTTTATTGAGGTAAGATAGAACAGACTCAAAATAATTTAACGTAAATATAGAAGTCAAAACTGACCCTTAGCCTAAATAAAGATATGACCAGAAAGCTGATGAAACCCTATCTGCCACCATCTTCAGTAACCTCTTGCTGGATGGGAGACCACACATCTGCTGCTAACTGAGCTGGCATATTCTCACAAATTAATTATTAAAACATAAGTATACATTATATATATATATATATATTGATACATACCCTGCTCACAGAAAATGCTGTTATGTGCTGTCCATTTTCTCTTATGCATGTTCCACACCTTCTCAAGGATTTTCTTATAGGAAAAATGCCAAGAGATGTAAAAGTAGAATGTAGCGTGCCATCACTGGCAACAGAATTATTGGACCAATTTTTTTTTATCAAGAAACAGTAAATAGTTTCAGGTAGCCATCATTGGCAATAGAATTATTGGATCAATTTTTTAAAATCAAAAAACAGTAAATAGTTCTAGATAGAATAGTCACATTTTAGGACCACTATATGATGAGTTAACAAATGCGGAGCATCTCTCGGTGCATTTTCAAAAAACAACATTTAATAAATAATGCTATAGCTGTGTGGAGTCCCTTCATGTCTTCTTCAGGTAGAAGCCATTCATTGTGTATTTGTGAATGATGATTCATTGCAATTGAATGTAGGACCAGTAGAGTAAAGGTAAAGGAAGGATTCTTGCTTGGATGGGAATGAAGCCTGGATTAGCTCAGTGGTATGAGCATTAGCATGGAAAGCTAAAGGTTCAGGGTTCGATTCCCGTTCTATGCAAAATTTTTTCTCTTTACCACTGATTTACAATAATTAAACAGCTCATACTTAATTTTGGTATTATTACTTTTTCAGGAAATAACACTATGAGGTATTATTAATTATCAGGATGCAAAACAATGGTCGTGAAAATACTGATGATGGAACCAAAGATGGTCCCAAAACTAGTCCAGAAGAAGAAGAGTATGAGGCGAGGTCATAAAATTTTACTTAAATTCTTTCCGGTGTATTACTTCAACAATCTGCTCTTCTCATGAGGGACAGATTCCGAGGTCATTTAGACAATGACACAAAGAAACTCCTTTCAGAGTAAAAAACTGACTTCACTGTGATCCCTGGGATCTTATCTAACTCAGTACTTCAGCATTTGGTTGTGTAAAGAAACCATTCAAGGATCACATGAGCAAACTGTACATAGAGTTGAATGACAGGCAGTGGTCATGAGATGATGCCAACAGGGAACATATAGCGACCATTGATCAAAGTGATATGTGAGTGATTAACACCAGCTTGGAACATGGTAACCCCAGAAATAATCTCGAAAAGTTTCTTGAAGACTGACATATCAAATGCAAATGCAGAAGACAATATTTTATGGGCTCAAGGATAAAGAGTAGTGTGGATCTGTGGCAGATGATAGCAGTGATGCTGACAGTAAATGAGGTAAGACAAGTGTTAATAACATGTATTAAGATATTTTGGCAAAAAGTGTCGTCTTTCTTGTTTTCTCTTTTGGTATCTGTTTCTGCAACTACCAACTATTGATCATCAGATGAGGGACACAATCAATATGTAAATTAGTCTCGATCGCTGTTATATGTACGCTATTGATCATTAGCTGGTATTTTTTAATATGGGTTTTTACTAACATTCTTTCCTTGCATGAAGGATGTGTACTAATTTTTTGTTATAAAAATGAAAAAAGCTGCATCTATTTTGCGGATAAAAACAAGTATGATTTTTATAAAAAGATTATTTAGAAATCAGTAGAAAACAACAGCTTATAGAAATAATAATAATAAATAAATAAATAAATAACTTTTGTTATTTTAATATAATGACTTATTTTAGGAATTCACACTATGAGGTATATTCATTTAGGTAACATTTTTTATCACTCACCTCATATTATTCTTCTTATTTTAATATGAATTAGTTTCGAAACTTTGTTTCCGTTCCATCTTCAGTATCTTCATGACTGTTGTTCTGTTGTCTTTAAGAGCCATCTTTCGCTCCTTCCATTGGCAGACTGAAAAACCTCGAAACCAGGTCATTCTCCCCAGAAATTTCAAAGTTCGCCAATTTCTCCTTTCTACTCCTTTGAATATAGATCTTTTCCCAAACAATGAGCTCTTTTGGTTTGTTTTATTAAAACAAATAGAAAAACCAAAAGAACTCACTGTTTGGGAAAAGATCTATAATCAAAGAAGCAGAGGAGAAATTGATGAACTTTGAAATTCCCGGGGAGAATGACTTGATTCCGAGGTTTTTCAGTCTGCCAACAGAAGGAGCGAAAGACGGCTCTTCAAGATGACAGAACAATGATCGTGAAGATGGAATGGAAACAAAGTTCCAAAACTAGTTTATATTAAAATAAGAATAATAATATGATTCGTAAATTTAATGAGTCATTTTTAACATCTTATATCATATTTTATGTTTCTTCAAACATGGGAACTAGTTTTCGAAAGAAGGATCTCTCTCATTTTCAATCGACATTATGATTACCGGATTTTTGTTGGAATCTCCATCAATAATGTTGCCATCTGGTGTTGATTTGATGAACTTTGAGATGAGGTCACGTTCATCAGGAATCTCGAAATTCATGGATCTAAATTTGTTCTTTTGAATATATATCTTCTCCCAAATTGTTAATTCTAAAGGTTTTTCCAAATGTTTTAAAAGTAGGGCTTCTTTTTCAATTGTATGATTCTCCAATAAACTATGTGCTGCAATAGCTGATTTTTCAAATTTCACCATTTTTAATATTTCTGAAGTGTTCCTTAGTGCGAGTGTCCAAATTTCTTTTTGTTTTTCCTATGTATACTTTATTGCAGTCCTTACAATTAATTTGATAAATTCCAGATTTTTTGCTATCTGGGGTGTTCAATTTCTTATTAGTTATTAATAGATTACCAAGGCTAAATTTATTTATCGGTGCCAATGTTATTTAACTTTGAAAGAATAATATGAGGTGAGTGATAAATTTTACCTATATTAATATAATAAATTTGGGAATTTTTACTTTATGAATTTTTGTTATCTTCAGGTAAAAAATGATTCCATTAATTTCATTAAATTTATATTTAATTAATGTTGGGAAGTAAACATTATGAGGTATAATCATTAAAATTCATCGGAGAACATATTGTTTAAACAACTCACCTCATAGGATTCATGCTTCCATGATATCGCGATTTCAAACATAATCATGTTCATCGTCAGCCATAACTCCGACTGATGAAATTCTTCGGCCGTCAACTATTCTATTGTCGCCATCTTCAGTGCTGCCATCTATGGTTGAATTTATGAACTTCGAAATCAATGTAATTTCGTTAGGGATATCAAAATTCATTGATCTATTTTTGTTTTTCTGAATGTATATTTTTTCCCAAACTGTCAATTCCAAAGGTTTCTCTACTTGTTTTAAAAGTTTAGCTTCTCTTCCAATTTTATGATGTTCTAATAAACTATGTGCAGCAATTGCAGATTTTTCAATTTCACAATTTTTAATATTTCTGAAATGTTCTTTTGTCCGAATTTCCAAATTCCTTTTTGTTTTTCCTATATAAACTTTATTGCAATCTTCACAATTTATTTGATAAATTCCAGATTTCTTACTGTCTGGAACATTGACTTTTTTATTGGTACTTAGAAGATTACCCAGACTATGGCTGACGATGAACATGATTATGTTTGAAATCGCGATATCATGGAAGCATGAATCCTATGAGGTGAGTTGTTTAAACAATATGTTCTCCGATGAATTTTAATTATTCATTAAATTTGTCAAAATTCATGCCAATACAGTGAAAAAATACATAATCATAACTTACAGGGTCTTGTAGAAAATTAAGAACACCATCCATAATTTGTGGTAACATCGCTTCCATCTGTTTGTGACAACCTTCACCTACAGCTGATAAAGCCATTAAAGCTGCATGCCTAGAACAGTAATTAAATTTCAGAATATGTACAAATCTATCAGTGAATCACTATAATACATTTCTGCCAACTGATAATTTCTTATGGTGAAATTAAATGTCAGTTATAGTCTCGAAATTGCGATCAACTTAGAAAATTTATATGAGGAGAGGTAAGAAATGTTTAATTTCACCATAAATTAAACCTCATAGTGATTAATTCCTATAAAAGTTAAAAAAAATGATAATTTCTTACCTGTATCTCCAATCTGGATTGGAAAGCATACCAGGAATATTTTGTTCTACATGAGGCATCATTGTCTTCCCACCAAGACCACATGATAACCTATCCAGAGCAGATTCAGCAACAACAGTATTGCTAGAAAAAAAAAATATAATAATATATACATATTGTCTGTCCAACAGATCTGTGCCTCTGTAAGATATGTGAACTAAAGCCTACTTCCTTTTCTGCCTCGACAAATCATTTCCTCCCCTGCATTCCTATCTCTCTCTTGCGCTTGCACTCCAGTGTTGTCAACTCAACTCCAACCTTGCATTATTCAATATTCAAGAGCCATGACACTGGGGCATGTTTGGCAACATTCCTACTCGGTATGTTACCATGGCTGCCGTTTGACGTAGTGAGAGAGGAACGCGGTGAAATGGTATTGACATGTACTTTTCTAAGAAAGATGCTGTAGGGGCACAGATCCATTGGTCCGAGTATACAGGTATGCAACTAAACAGAAAAACGTTGTACATAAATCAGGATTTGAATCCAAAATATCCAGCTATATGTGCTGTCATGCTACCATTCAGTTAGTGTTTCTTCCGATCGACATTACATCAGCTGTCAAGATGTATTGAAGATGAGACCGTTATGGTCTTGAAATCACAATCTACTTAGAAGATTTATATGAGGAGAGGTAGGAAACATTTGATTTTATCATAGTTACAACATGCCTCCCAAACAAATTGTAACTTGCTCTCTCTTTTAATCCACAAGACCTCAAAAGTAGTGAAACTATTTTACATTAATATTTAAAGGAAGTGACATTATGAGTAAGGACCGGATATTAGGGAAAATGTCTACAGTTATTTATTATAGATATTTTAAAAGTGACTTCATATAAGTCCATACCGACAACCCTAGAGTTACTTATTTTAAGAATTCTCACTATGAGGTATATTCATTAAGGTAGAATTTTTATCGCAAAATTAAATGTTTCTTACCTCTCCTCATAGAGTTTCTTCCGATTGACATAACACCAGTTGACAACAAAGTTCTGATGATGAGACAGTTATAGTCTCGAAATCGCGATCAACTTAGAAAATTTATATGAGAGGTAAGAAACATTTAATTTCACCATAAATTAAACCTCATAGTGATTAATTCCTATAAAAGTTAAAAATTCTACCTTAAACCCTAGAGTTGTTTTCCATGAAGTTAATTTTGCCTATAAATGCCTATTTCAGCTTACTATGCCTATAAATGTCTATTTTTATATATTAAATTTGGGAATTTTTAACATTATGAGGTTCAACCAATAATAATTAAATGAATCGTGATTTTTTCTTACCTCATACATCTATGTTTCTTTAAACACAGCACTGCAGTATCGGCGACACTTTGTCGTCGTCGTCATCGTCAGCTGTTTTCATGACTGTCAATTTTTTCTCCTTTTTGCCGGTAATTATCTAGACTGCCATCTGGTGTTCTTTTGAAGGAATTCCTCTTCAAACTGCCATCTGGTGTTATTTTGAATGAATCATTTCCTAAACTGCTATCTGTTGTATTTTTGAAGATTGATTACAAAGTTCTTCAAAAATACAACAGATAGCAGTTTAGGAAATGATTCATTCAAAATAACACCAGATGGCAGTTTGAAGAGGAATTCCTTCAAAAGAACACCAGATGGCAGTCTAGATAATTACCGGCAAAAAGGAGAAAAAATTGACAGTCGTGAAAACAGCTGACGATGACAAAGTGTCGCCGATACTGCAGTGCTGTGTTTAAAGAAACATAGATGTATGAGGTAAGAAAAAATCATGATTCATTTAATTATTAAATGTCTATTTTCCATTTTTTCTACAAATTAACTTAGTATTTCAATGAAATTAATTGAAATGGACAAACTTCATGACACATATAATTGCATAGAAACCTTTAATTGACTGACAATATTATTTTTGACGTTGATAACACTGAATTCAGTCTGTAGTCCTCGTTCACAGACAGGTGCTTCAAAGACAAAAGGTGTGTGACCACCTTTAGAATAGTTGTTTCTTCTTCTTCTTCCTTCCAAGTATTAGGCCAAGGCCTGTTACGATCCTATAGAAAATTTTCCCTCCAGTGTTTCATAGGACGGCCCAGTGATCTTCGTCCTCTTGGTATATAATTATAAACAGCTTTGGGGATCCGATTTGAACTCATTCTTTCAAGATGGTGTTTCCAATTTAGTTGGTACTGTTTAATATATTCCAAAATTGGTGTAGTCTTCAATTCTTTTAAGATATCGGTGTTCCTTTTCCGATCCCATCTGGTGTAACCCGCTGTTCTGCACATGAATCTCATTTCACAAGCCGTTATTCTGCTTTCATGTTGTTTTTTTAGTGTCCATGCTTCACTACCATAGGTCAACACTGGTCTAGCCAAAGTGTTATATAAACGTAATCTGGTGTTTTTTTGTACAAGGGATGGTTTCATAACTTGATTAATAATTCCTAAACTTTTATTATAACTAGTAACTTTTTCAGGGATATCCTTTTCATCCCAGATAGAGAGATAATATCCAAGATATTTAAATTGATTAGATCTCTCTAAAATTTTATTCTGGAGACAGATTTTACTTTGTATGGGGTCCTTCCCATGAAATGCCATAATTTTAGTTTTGTTAATTGATATTTCCATATTAAATTTGGCACCTATTTTTTGTAAATTATAAATTGATCGTTGCAAATCATTTTCGGAAAGTGCCAGAAGAGCTAAATCGTCTGCAAAAAAGAATAGCATCGAGTTTGAGGTTCCTATTGATGGGTATATATCCTCGTTGTGTTTTCCTCCATTCATTTATTAATTTATTCATGTATATAATGAAAAGCACCGGTGAAAGTCCACATCCCTGTCTTACTCCAGTGTTGATCTTTTCCCAAGAAGATAATTTGCCATCTTGTTTAACAGAGATTTCATTATCTTTATAGATGTTGAAGATATTAGTAATATATTGAATAGTTGTTTCATGATGCCTAAAGAATGGACAAGAGTAAAACAGTAAAAGACAAACTGAACAATGTCGTGAAAGAATTTGGTATGGAAATATTTTCAAGTGACATTGTTTTGCAAAGTGTGTAAAATTTCAGTGAATTGCATGAAGAAGGGCCATGTTTCGCAGCACGTACACACTGCAAAACATAAGTATGCTCTTTGTAAAAAGGCAAAACAAGTTCCAAAATCATCTCTGATATCTTTGTATGCTATTGACAGCATATACAGTGGCCAGAAACAAAAAAATGGGAATGCCTAATAAAACATACTACTATACCGAACATACTAAGAAAAACAGAAGTAGCACATTTTAGGATGACAACGGGCCATGATTGCCTGGCAAAACATCTTCTGAAATCAATGTTCTGCCTTTACCGAAATGCATTTTATGCAATCACCCTGTTGAAGAAATGGACGAAGGTCATCTGAACAACTATATTGCTGTCAAACATGAAGATTCTAAGACCTCAAAGTATTGGAGAGCAAGACTGCTAATGACTTCAGTGTTAGATGCAGCACATTAGACAACAACAACAACTATTGATAGCATATGTTTATAATCTTTAGGTAAGGCTGTAAAATTGTATGTTGTAGTCCATTTTTTGTAAGAGCCTATTTTGATTTTTTAGTGTCTATATTAATGATTTTAGTGTCTTGGTAGTAAAAGATTCCGGGCTATGTGGCCGTGGTCTATAACTGGCGTTTCTTCCAGACGTTTCTCCCTCAACTGCGGAGGGCCTCCGCAGTTGAGGGAGAAACGTCTGGAAGAAACGCCAGTTATAGACCACGGCCACATAGCCCAGAATCTTTTACTACCATGATTACCGGCCGTGAAAGCCTGCATTCCACGATTTTAGTGTCTTTTTGCCTGCCTATTTTTAACTTTTTAAGTGCCTAACATCCGGACTCTAATTATGAGCTTTATTTTGGTTAATAAATGGAGTTAGTTTTTTATGACTCACATACGCTTTACAGTTAGATGGAACTGATAATGATACATAGCACATTGAAACTATAGTTTTCAAGAAATCTACAATTATGAGGTAAGTTGTAAAAATCTTAACTCTATTTATTAATTAGTGAAACTGTTCACAAAATGGTAGTGATTCGGAGCCATGAAGATGGGGTTTTCACAATAATGTCAGCTAATTTACAAAAGCTAATATGGAAATAATTTTTTTTCCAATTTTGTAGAGTAGTATATTCATTAAGTCTTTTTTTTTCTGTTTGAATTTAACTTATTTATAACTGATCCATTATCAAAATCATTGAATCTGGCCGTGTTTTATTCTTTGTTGAAAGTTTCTTCATTTAATGGGATATTTTTCAATCTTATGTATTAAGCTATTAAATAGTGTATGCTTGTGAGCAATGTGATTGAATCCTGATTATTTAATATAATTATTTGCATGACTATATAGGAAAGAAATTAGTGATGATGAAACCACCTAGGTTTTGTAACTGGTTTAATTAGGAGACTGGATATGAGGTGAGGTGTAAAGAATTTTATTTTAAATCTTGTATAGATAACTTGCTAGATGCCATAGTTTGACAAGAATCTAAAAGATGGAACTGCAGCTTTCTCAAATTCTTAATTTACATGAATTCAGGATATACTTGTAAAATTATATTTACATTTATCAGTAAATAGCTTGTCACAATGTTGATAGCATTAAATTTAATGACTGAAACTGAACATGTTTTATGTATGGATATTTTAGACCAAATTTTTGAGTATACATTATGATAAGGAAATTCAACATACAAAAGGAAAGAGTGTTCAACATACCTGTCATTATCATCATCTACAATTTCATCTGATACACTCCAATCTGCATCATCATCCAAATCAGTCATCATTTTTAGAATTTGTGGTACCAACAATGGGATATATTTGGCACCTATTTTACGTAACATGGCAGGAGCTGTTTCTGCAAGTGTCACCATTACTTCTAGGGCCAAATGCCGCCACGAGTCTGGTATGTCTTCATTTACAACAACCTATGCAACATTCAAGTCATTTAAATTTTGTTATATGCCATACATATGAGGGGATTTTAAAAGTTTTGCAAATGTTTTTCATAGTATTAGTCATATCAACCCACATGTCATCATTCTCCATTTCTCTCCACACATAGTTGGAATCTATAACTGTAGGCTTTCACGGCCGGTGTCTTGATCCCTATTAGGTTCGTCTTCCGGGCATATAGGCCGTGGTCCAGTCGTTCTTCTACTCGACGTTTCGTCTACTGCAGCAGTAGACGAAACGTCGAGTAGAAGAACGACTGGACCACGGCCTATATGCCCGGAAGACGAACCTAATAGGGATCATAGTTGGAATCATTGCAACAATTTATTGAAGGCACAGGCACATGTGGCTGAACTGAATATACAAATGAAGGACATAGGGCAATAACATGATAAGCCACATATTGTTCTTTCTGAGATATGAGGATTTTAATGTTTCAAAAAGTTATAAATACTAATTGGGCAGTATTGTTGTTAATACATTGCATGTGCATATGTTTTAACTCATTACTGGCACATGTACAAATGATTTTATGCATATTTCAATATTCATAGTTATATATGGGAAATAATATTATGAGGTTCTTAATTCGTAAATTAAAGAGTCATTTTTCAACATCTTACCTCAAATTGTTTATTTTTTATTTCACTTACCTCATACTTCATAACTCCTAGCATACCCAGGGTTTCATCACATCCTTTGTGACATTCTCAATGCTGTGTCACGTTCACAACTGACGTCCAGTTGTGAACATGACACAGCACTGAGAATGTCACAAAGGATGTGATGAAACCCTGGGTATGCTAGGAGTTATGAAGTATGAGGTGAGTGAAATAAAAAATAAACAATATTAAAAAACCTCATAGTGTTATTTCCTATCTACATAACTTAATCTTACCTCATATTTTATGTTTCTTCAAACACGGGAACTAGTTTTTGAGAGAAGGATCTCTCTTATTTTCAACCAACATTATGACTCAATGTCATAATGTCGGTTGAAAATGAGAGAGATCCTTCTCTCGAAAACTAGTTCTCATGTTTGAAGAAACGTAAAACATGAGGTAAGATGTTAAAAAATTACTCATTAATTTACGATATTTCAATATATTTGTTTACTATCATTGTAACAAATGATATTTCTTAACAGAATGTGGCTTATCATGTTACTGCCGTAAGCCCTTCAAATTAAAAATAGCAAATCCCAGAAATCCAATATTCATGGTCTTCCTAAAATCCATAAAATTGGAAAGAAATTGAGGCCAATTGCAATTATCAATAATATTAATTCACCTACTTACAAAATATCAACATGGTTAAGTAATACATTCAAAGAAATGACCAAATTTGAACATTTGGGTGTGGAAAATTCTTACCAGTTGATAAAAAAAATTAGAAAATGTAGGGCTGTTCTTTACAACCTTTATTGCAACTTTTTAAATTCCTTCAAAATCTCTGTCAAATTTTATTCTTAGGATTTAATTTTCAAATTATTTCCCACCATTTACAATGATTTTTACATTTTTCTAACAATTATTTCAATATACTCTTCTGTGATATTTGAGCACATGAAGATGTGGCAGCCATATTGATATTAACAAATATTCTATATAACACCAAAGACTATATTATTTTTGGTCTGGACATCTTACCTCAATATTGTTGATTTGTTCTTGGACATGTTTCAAAACAATTCTGTTTTATCGTCAGTTTTCCCAGACTAATATTGAGGTAAGATGTCCAGACCAAAAATAATATAATTAAAATAACCTAAAATATAACTTCCTAAAATTAAATATTATTAACACCAAAGACTGTTCCAGTGCAGCCAACATAAAGTATGCACTAATTAATTCTACACATATACTTCAGAACTTACTATTTATTTTTGGGCGTTGCATTGTTTCACAGGGTAGAGTACTTAAATTACTTCATAGTTAAATATGGGAAATCACATTATGAGGTTCTTAATTCATAAATTAATGAGTCATTTTTACATCTTACCTCATATTTCATGTTTCTGAAATATGAGGTAAGATGTAATAATACTTAAATTGCGTTTGGTTAGTTTTTAGGTTCATTAAATATTTGTGTATAAGTTGGTACCCTCAGGGGTACTCATCTAGAGGATATGTGGATGGCGACCACAAGGTGCCCAAGCTGAGCAAAACATTTCTTCCACTTACTTGTGTTTTGCACTCTTTTAACTTTACTATCTAACCTCCCTTGGTTAACTCTTGTTTTTTCGACCCCGACGCTATTAGGGCATCCGAGGGCTAGGGAGTCTTTCCTTTCTTCCATTTCTTCTTTCCTTTATTTTCTTTTCTTCTCCAGAAAAGCCTGACCAGAGGCTATAAGATGGCAGCCCCATCACTGGTCTTGCCTTCCTTTGGCCAGCAACCAATCGAAGGGACTATTATTATGCTTTCAAATCTTATATGAGAATTTTCCGGAAGGATCAAACTATTTACGCTGGAGGGAAAATTTTCTATAGGATCGTAACAGGCCTTGGCCTAATACTTGGAAGGAAGAAGAAGAAGAAGATGTATAAGTTGGTTGTATCTCGTGATTCCATAGTGTAAACTGCCTTGAGTTTGTTGGTGCATACACATGGTGTATGATTGGAACTTAGAAAAAATTTTCATTTCACATGTAGTGAAGAATCCCCAATATAGAAATTGTACCTTCTGAAAGATTGGTCTCATTTGGAATCACATTGTTCACAAACATTTCAACTGATGAAACAATGGAAATTTTGGAAAAATAAGATAGATTATGAGAGCAGAGAGGAAGATCTGAGATTAATCAAATTATGCATCAATCAAATGTTTTTTACTTACAGAGTAAAATATTACAGACAAAGAACAGGACTTGCAATAGGGAAATCCATTATCCTCATTTTTGGCTAATATTGGGAAACTTCAAATGTCAGATAATTAAAGCACACCCTTCGATTATATTTGAAGAGGAAAATATATGCTCAAACTGGGGTTTGAACCCAGGACCTTTCGCTTTCTATGTGAATGTTCTACCAACTGAGCTACCTGAGAAACTCCAATGTAAACACAAATTTTTCTCTTATATACACTGTTAATTCCCAAGCAGCAAATGCTACAAAACCTTTGCTTCAATCTTGCAAATGGCAGCTTCTTTATTAAGAACTTTCACTGGGAATTTTACATTACATTATAAAGCCAATATAGCCTCTTTTGATGTTTTTATTATTCATTTCATACATCTCAATGATAGATAAATTATATTTGAAGAGAAAAATATATGCTCAGAATGGAGTTTGAACCCAGGACCTTTTGCTTTCTACATGAATGCTCTACCAACTGAGCTACCTGAGAAGATGGCGACAATAGGAGAGTCGACGGTGGAAGAATTTCATCAGCCGGAGTTTTGACTGAAGATGGGCGAGACTTCGCTTGAAATGATGGTTTTGTGAGGAGCACGAAAATGACGAGGCAAGTAAAAAAAAATTCTCCGATGAATTTAAACGAAAGTACACGTTAAAAAGAAAGAGAAGGAATTATATATATGTATTTTTTTAATTCAAGAAGTTTACATATCATCCTATGAAGCATCACAAGTTTCAAAAGATTTTCAAAAAGTTCAACCAAGAATGCAATTTGATTTGGAGATTCATCTGTCAACTAATAGATGGAGAAGGAAACAAAAATCAACATGACAGAACAATGGTCAAGTAAATACATATGATGGAGAAATTATCAATCCGAAACTGGTCAAAGAAGACAAAATACGAGCTGAGGTGATATTTTTATTAATATTCAAATGTTAGTAACTCATATTGTTACTTCCTAAAAATGTTAATATCTCATAATTATTTTGAGTTGGATATTTTGACTCATCTCTTATTTCTTTCATTCCTGATCAATTTAAGGTCTAAAAATGGTATTTCTTGCTTATTTTCCACTTCCATAGTAAATTTAATTGTTTTATTATGAATATTCAAAAGTTTAATGGCATAATCCAATTGTTTTTGTTTAACTATTGCTATGATATCGTCCACATATCTACTCCAAAATTTAATAATCAAAGGGTATGTTTTTGTTATCTAATATTCAAAGTTTTCCGTAAACATATTTGCCAAAAATGATGATAATGTTCTTTATATTTAAATTAATATTGGGAAGTAAACATTATGAGGTTAATATCATTAATAGTGAGTGGAGAACATATTTTTAACGACTCACCTCATATAATTTCAAATTTCTTTGCCGGCGGTTTCAGACAATATCTTGTCCCTCTTCAGTCAGGGACAAGATATTGTCTGAAACCGCCGGTATCAAAGAAATTTGAAATTATATGAGGCGAGTCGTTAAAAATATGTTCTCCACTCACTATTAATAATGTTCTTTGCCTGTAAGAAATATGAGGTGAGTCAAAATATCCAACTCATTATAATTAAAAGAAACCTCATAGTGTTATTTCCTACATATATTAAATAAAATTAATATCTCATATTGTTACTTCCTAAAGATTTTTAAGTCTGGACTTGTTCTAATGTATAATTTTGTAGCTAAAAAAAAAACATTGTTTCTGGTTATATTATTTTAAATGTTACACTCACTTTCTTTAAAATACTTGCTCCACTTGCAAAAGCCCCTCATTTTTTTAATGGTAAGTACATTTTTCAAAACTGAATAAAAAACAATGAATTTTGTACTGTAAATTACAATATTTTAAAGTTCTATAAATCAATATGGGATATAATGTAGACACATGACAATTAACAAAAAAAATCCTGAACTCATGTGGTCGTGTATGACGATGGGAGGTAGAAGTAAGAAGACATGACAGATCACTGACAACTTGTCTCCAAAATTCCACGGGTTGATTTGGAGTCACAGAGGATGACACACAAGGTAGGAGGCTCCTAAAGGTTTGTACAAGTATTGTAAATTAGTGTATTTGAAAGTCTGATCTCTTAACTACATATGAATAAAAAATTAACTTACATTCATACACATATCAAGAAGTGGATCAAGTTGAGTTCTTAGAAACTTTGGTGCTGATTCACAGATGTCTATCATACACTTTAAAAGCGTGTCGTCTTCTTGTTTTTCAATGCTTTGTGCAGTTACCTGAAAATGAAGAACCCATGTGCAAAACTTTTCATGAACTAGCCATCTTCCATTAAATTATTTTGCATTATAATTAAATTATCAAAATTTAATGCACATTATGTGCTTTTAACAATTATATTTTAAAATTAATTTCTACCAACAAACATTACAATACAAGTGAAAGCATTTTTCAGAAGGCTGAAATATTCAGCACAGAGAAAGATTATGTCAAATGGAATAAATTTCTTAACCCATTGGAGACTTTTAACGAGTCTGCCTCGTGAGCAGGTAGGAAGTCCAAACAGCTCCTCCACGACCTACACTCGTTGTTGTGTTATAACCCCTACTGTAAGAAGTTAGGTTTTTTTAGTGGTTTAAATTTTCGGTTCACCGTCAGTAAAATTTGTTTGTTTATGTAAAGTAAGTATGTATAGGCCTAGTGTATTGTATAGTTTATTTTAGTTATTATTTATAGAATGGTAGACTATAGCTGTAGGCATTTATTACGGTAAAATATAAGTGAATATAAATTCAGTGTTTATTTGTTAAAATTCATAGTTGTAAATTTAATTTTTTTTTGCAATATGTCCGTAAATAGGAGAGAACGTATTGCTATTGAGAAACTAAGTGAAGTAGTGGATGAAATGTTATGTGACAGTGATTGTAGTGAATTATCATGGAACGAAGATTCGAACGATGAAATAATATACAGTGACAACGTAACCGTGCATGCTACAGATGGTAGAAATATTAGGTGAGTTTCGTCCAGTTTTTATCTATAGTATTATATAAGGTCGATATATAACTAAGATAATTAAAGAATATACGAAGAACTTTTCCTGATTTTATAATGTATAGGTCTATGCTTGTTTATATTTCATATATTTATTTTTATTATGTACAGTATTATATTGTGTTAGTTATTTTTTTCGGTCTTGTTTGAACATATGATTTGTGTTTACTTTCAAGGCAATGTCCGAGAACTGTTACAAAAATATGGTTTTTGAAATGTTTGTCAAATTTCACAGCCTTGAAAATAACAAAACATAACGGTTTACAATGCACAACAGAGGGTAGCAGGCAGGCCACATTCCTTTGCTATTCGTAAAAGTACAAGATTCTAAAAGAAATTCAGGGGTAAACAAAATATCTGAAAACATAAGTGATAGAAGACAGTATGTGTATTTTGTATTCTGATTTAAAGTCCAGCGCAGCCGGAGTAGCGGTGAGGAGATTTAAATGGGTTCCCAGTGAACATGCTAGGCGCTTTAAACGTGTCTCCAATGGGTTAAGTGATTGTTTCTAACAGGATTATTAATACTCTTTCATCTATTTTAGGCAAGCAGATGTGTCTTGTAGATATAACTTAATTATGTTATTTAGAAAAAGTAACATTCTGACTAATAACAGTAGAAAGTTCTAATAGCTAGAGGCAGTGAGAAATTTTAAACTTAGCAGTAAATTAGATTAATATAATTTTGGGAAAAGATATACATTCAAAAATACTATACTAGAACCATGAACTTCCAAGTTTCCAAATGAACCTAATTTGAGTACAAAGTTCTTCAAAAGTACACCAGATGGCAGTTTAGAAAATTACCGGCATAATGAAAAATTGACAGTCGTGAAAACAGCTGAAGATGGGAATGATATTTTTCCCGATACTGCAGTTCTGTGTTAAAAAACATAGATGTATGAGATAAGAAGAATTCACAATTCATTTAATTCTTAGTAAATTAGGTGTTGAAAATCAAAGAAACTTCCAAGCCTTGAGACCACGGCCTACAGCCTGGAAATCTTCTTCAAGATCATCATAGCAACTCCAGCCGTGAAAGCCTAAGTCAATATAAAAGTCTTAAAAGTTTACAAATTTGCATATAACTTGCGTTTAACACCATATTTAAATAATATAAGTATGAATGAGAAAAAAAAAAGGGTGAGGTTTTTGGCTATCGATTTCGTAAGGAATGTCCTAATGGCAGCTATTTCTCATTGAATTTGCTTCATTCCCTTGTAAAACTGAATTGCAATCTAAATGCCAAAATTGTTTTCCTTGTAAAATTGAACAGCAATCTAAAAACCAAAGATTATGGAAGGGTTTTGTACTGCCTACCATAGAGGAATAATTTGGCGAAGAGTAATGACCACATTTTTACCAGCATGACAACACTTCATGCCATAAACCAAGGAGATTTAGAGACAGTAATGTTCAAGAAATAGACTGACCAGCCCACAGTCCTTGATCTCAATTCAATCAAACACCTGTGGAGTGAATTGGAATGTGGATTTCATTCCAGACTCTCAACAACCCATACCATTAGCTTCTCTATTTACAGCTCTGCAAGAAGAATGTGCTGCAATTTCTCTACAAACATTCAGACATCTACTGGAAAGTCTTCATGCTAGAGTTAAGGCAAAAAGTTTATTTACACCTTACTATAGCTCAGTACCTAGAGTGTGAGCCAAGGGAAAGAGCTTTTTTAGGAATAAATCACTATGAGATTTAATTTATGATTAAATTAAAATGTTTCATACCTCTCCTCATATCCAGTCTTCTAAGTAGATCGCGATTTCAAAGCCTTCGCGGCTTCATATTCAGTACTTCTTTGTTGACTGATGTTATGTCGATCAGAACAACTACTTCTTCTTCCCTCTGTTGATGGACTGATAAATCTCCGGATCCAATCAGAATCCATGGGAATTTCGAAGTTCTTAAGTTTCTATTTTTGAATGTGGATTTTTTCCTAAACCATGAGTTTTTAGTTTTTTCTGTTTAAGTAGATTGGCTTTTGATTCAATTAGACGTTTTTCAGATCAAGCATTGAGCAGTTACTGTTGACTTTTCCACTTCACCATTTTTGACATTTCTAAGATGTTCTTTTCACCCTTGTTTTCAAATTTATTTTTGTTTTTCCTATGTAAATTATGTCACAATCCCTGCATTTGATTTAATAAATTCCTGATTTCTTTTCATGAGAAATACAAGAAGTAAACAAATCAGGAATTTATCAGATCAAATGTAGGGATTGTGACAAAATTTACATAGGAAAAACAAAAATAATTTTGACAACAAGGGTGATAGAAATGTAAAAAATGGTGAAGTGGAAAATCAGCAGTAACTGCTCATGCCTGGTCCAAAAAACATCTAATTGAATCAAAAGCTAGTCTAATTAAACAAATAGAAAAACTAAAAGAACTAACGGTTTGGGGAAAAATCCAAATTAAAAAAAAAAAAAAGGAAAGAAAAACTTATGAACTTCAAAATTTCTATGGATTCTGATTGGATCCAGAGGTTTATTGGTCCGCCAACAGAGGGAAGAAGAAGTAGTTCTTCTGATCGACATAACATCAGTCAACACAAAAGTACTGAAGATGAAGCCATGAATGCTGTGAAATCGCGATCTACTTAAAAGACTGGATATGAGGAGAGGTATGAGACATTTTCATTTAAGTATGAATTGTTAATGAGTATCCTTATACTTTTAGTTGTATGGTATATAATGGTATTACATTATGAAACTTGTTTAAAAAAAATTTAAATGTACAATGTTTTAGAATTTACTGAATACAAATTTATAATTTCAGATTTTTTCATATCTTATTTTTTCATTAATTCTGAAATTTCTGCCTTCTAATGGAAATAAAATAATTTATTTTTGGATTATCACTTATGTTTCATCTAAAGCTTTATAAAAGTGAAATAAAATTACCTGCACCATACTTGGCAGAAGATCTGAAAAGTGCTTCTGAATTGCATTTTCTTTTTCATGTAACAAGATAAAGGATGATACTGCTCGAACTGCTTGAAACCTGACCTGAAACAAAAATACAACATCTAACCTCTAGTAAACCTCAAATAATCCTATAACTATACAATTAATTATAATGTAACACTTTCCAAACTATCTTCTGTAAATATTGTTTCATCATCTGACATTTTATTAGAATATTTTGCTTTACAACCTTGGAACACGCGCTGATTCGAATTTCCAGTGGGGAAGAAATTTAGTCATGAAATTTCAGCTAGTAAGGGACCATACCCCCACCCAGTATTGTGACGAATTTGAATAGCTGCAATAAGTAGGTGGAGAAAATCAGCTATGCCAGCTGAGGACATCAACAACGGAGTGAGTAAGAAGCAGAAGACTGGATATGAGGTGAGGTATAAAGAATTTTAATTTAAATCTTAATTTTAAATTACTTTACCAATGTACTCATTATCATTCCAAATTTATATTTTGTCAAATGATTTACAATAGTACTAACTATTCATGGATTAATTAAAAAATTTAAAAATATGTACGTAAGGAATGAAAAAAATAAAATAAATTGAAGTCGTCTGCAGTGTTCTAGTGGTTATGTTCCTTGCCTCTAGTTTTGAGGGATGCAGATTCAAACCTTACCGTGATTGATGGATTTTTTAGGATGGAAAAATCCAAGGAACAAGTCCTCCAGGAGGATCTTTAAGCTGTGGGCCCTGAGCCTGAAGATTTTCAGGCTCGTAAACGAACCACAAGCCTGAATAAAAAGGCCTCTGTAAAATTGACCGACCGTTTCCCATCCAGTAATACCTTAGTTACCCACTAGATGTCTAATCGAGGTGCTAGGCTGACATCTATGGAAAAATGAGCATAACTAATTGAACTTTTGAATTTAAACTGGAATATATCTGATTTGCAATTGTCGATAATTATGAACTTGGGGAAAAAAAAAAAAAAAAAAATCTAACTGAATCAAAAGCTAGTCTAAATTAAACAAATAGAAAAAAAAAACTCACGGTTTGGGAAAAAACTACATACAGGAAAACAAGAAAGAAAAACTTATGAACTTTGAAATTCCCATGGATTCTGATTTGATCTGTAGGTTTATTGGCCCACCAACAGAGGGAAGAAGCAGTAGTTCTTCCGATCGACGTAACATGTTGTCAAGATAGTATTAAAGATGAGGCTGTTAAAGGCCTTGAAATCGCGATCTACTTAGAAGATTGGTTATGACGAGAGGTATGAAACATTTTAATTTATCTTGAGTATAACTAAATTAACTTGGTCAATAAGTTCCCATTAAGGAGCACCTAATCCCAGCATAGGGAAGAAAAGTGCTTAAGAAGAAAGAAATAAACATTTTTATTTATATATTGATTTTTATTCTTAGCCTAACATGTTGTATACCACAAGAATGGACATGAAAAATGTTGTAAAATAACACCTCTCTCAGCCCTCTACCCTAAGAGAGTTCCTAGAGCAATTCAAGGAGTTTCCATTCATGTTCTTTCATCAAATTTTTTAAAACTTTACACAGGCATTATTAAAAACATATAATAACACACAACAACAAAGAATTACTCGCAGGCTCGAAATGTAACAATAACTATGTTTTCGGACTCGCAGAAGACGAAAATTATAATTTTTTCCAGTCAACTAACCAGTCAGATATTTCCACAACAACCTTTAGCAGAAGTGATTGTTTCTGTGAGAGTCGCAGGCACTATTGTCTCTCAAACTGGTCACCCTTCTTTTTCTTTTATGCGATTTTATTACTCTCAGGGATTGTTGTGCGATTTTATTACTCTTAGGGATTGTTAAAACCTCAGGAATACACAGGCATACAAAATTTCCTGATTGCCACTGTCAAATACGTGAAGTAATGACTTGTAATACCTCGTTCTGTGCAGTTCGTCTTACATTACATCATTGTGATTGTGAGGTGTCGATATATGCATTATTGTGTAGCATTATAAAGAAATTGAATTAAAACAATCTACTATAAAATATTTTAATACCTAAGTTTTAGTGTTTTTATAATTTTGCAATGTCTCGCCGCTGTAAGAATTCTCCGAATTTATTCTGTTACGTATGTGGAGAGTATTGTACAAAATCTCAGCGCAGAACTAGTTATAAAGGTGTACAATTTATATTTCGGGAACTATAGTAAAGTTGGAGGTACTGATAAATATTGGGCCCCCAATTTTGCTGTACAAACTGCCAAAGGATTTTAATAGGGTGGTTAAAAAGTTTGCATTCGTGCATGCCATTTGCCATTCCAATGTTGTGGAGGCAACCTACGGACCACATCAGTGACTTGTTTCTGTATGGTCAATATATCTGGTTTCACTTAAAAAAATAAGTATTCTCTTCAGTTATATTATTTTTAGTCTGGACATCTTACCTCAATATTAATGTTGATTTGTTCTTGAACATGTTTCAAAACAATTCTGTTTTATTGTCAGCTTTTCCAGACTCTTTTCTCTTCAGTATCCAAATTTGCAGTCAGCCATGCGACCTGTTAAACATAGTGATTCTTCACCGAACTTGGGTGACGAGTGATGAACATGGCGAAAGGTTCCACGAAGACATTTTAGAAATGGAAAATCGTTATAAAGGGAAATCAGTGACCAACATGCTTGCTGATCACTGCTGGAAACTTATCACAGACGTTTCGGAGCCATCTTATTGGTGTAAGTCATCCAGGAAGAAGTTTTGAAAGGTGGGATTTTTGCTACAATTTAAGCATGTGTTGTAACGTAACTACTTATTTATCCTTCTTAGAAAAAAAATATTTTAACTTTTTGGATCTAATATGATTTGGTTTTACATAGATCAATTGCTTCTACCAATATTATTGCAAAAAATTGAAACTAAGTGCAGATAAACAATAATATGTGAAATATAACGAAAAACGTTCAACATGTCCTCGCCAAAAAAATGTTAAGTGATAGAGAAAAACGGACTTCAAATTCGAAATCAGCACATGCCAATTAACTAAAATCACCTATTTTCATTTCTGCGAGTGACAAAAAGTTCAAATTATTTGTTGTGTGTAATTAAAAAACAATAAAATTTGACATTTTTCCAAGTCTTGTATGAATAGTATACCTGTGTTAGATTTGATGAAAATCTGATATGGTGAGATAAATTTTATTTTACAATTGAGATGTTTTGATCTGGAACAACCCTCTATTAGCAAATGTGATTAATTATATTTAAAGAGAAAAATTATACGCTCAGACCAGGACTTGAACCCGGGACCCTTGGTTTTCTAGTCCAAGTGCTCTACCATTTGAGCTACCTGAGCAAGTACCGATCTAAACGCAAATCTTTCTCTATATACGTTGTAATTCCTGCCCACCAAATGCTTTGAAGCCTTTGCTTCTATCTTTGCAAATGGCGGCTCCTATAAGACAAATATGTCTTCTTAATATAGGAGCCGCCATTTGCAAAGATAGAAGCAAAGGCTTCAAAAGCATTTGGTGGGCAGGAATTACAACGTATATATAGAGAAAGATTTGCGTTTAGATCGGTACTTGCTCAGGTAGCTCAAATGGTAGAGCACTTGGACTAGAAAACCAAGGGTCCCGGGTTCAAGTCCTGGTCTGAGCGTATAATTTTTCTCTTTAAATATGATTTATCCATCATTGAGATGTATGAAATTAATAATAAAAACATCATGATTAATTATATCACTATTATGAGGGTGGCCCAACAACATACCTCATATCCTGATGCTTCCATAAGAGATTGTTGCATCATCTGTTTAATGAGATCCAAATAATTTGACTGTTGGTTTCCAAACACACCAGGGACACATCTAAAAAATAAAATAACATACATAATACATCTATACATACAGCCACCCAGAGCTAAGTACATTAGAGGTTGAAAATTAAAAATGCATACAGCAACGGGGGTTTATATGATAATGTTCTGCCATTATTCCCTGTAAATTTCAGCTCTTTTAAGTTTTAAATTTATTTATTTATTTCATCCTGCACCGTAGCCGAGTGGTTAAGGCAGGAAGCCTTGGTGCAGAGCTACAGGACTTGCACTGGTTTGAGTCTCCATCGGGGAAGAAATTTTTCTCATGGTATTTCAGCCAGTATGGGACCGGTGCCCACCCAGCATCGTGAGGCATTTGGGTAGCTACAATAAGTAGCAGTTCCAGGTCGAGAAAACCAGCTATAACGGCTGTGGGACTTGTCATGCTGACTACATGTCACCTCAACTCTGGCTAGATGATGATCTACATCTGTGGATGTGAGGCCAGCAACCGGCTGGCAGGTTAAGGGCCTTCTAGGCCTGCCGTGCCATGAAATTTATTTATTCATTTATTGAATTAGCCTGTGGAGTTAAGGCCTTCACTTGAACTCACCAGGACAAACATATATTACATTAGAATATAACAATCACAATTAACTCTTAATAATAAACACTAAATGAAGATTCAATAAATAAGATAATATCTTAAGTTATGTAGATAGGAAATAACACTATGAAGTTTTTCAATATTGTTTATTTTTTCTTTCACTCACCTTTATGAAGTATGATGTGAGTGAAAGAAAAAATAAACAATAAGATAATTCTATTATATTACAATCTATAATACAACCATATTAATGATAGTTATAGTATATCTGGCTTAACTTTGTAAGAAATTTGTAGAAAGAGACAGCTGTGTTCAGCTCTCTCACTCACACCAGTGTTGTCGGTGTTCCTTCATTAGATGTTAATAGGAATAAGGGAGAAAACAAAAACTGACAACAGGGTGGGTTCTTTCGTTTGTGTCTGGCCGAAAGCGGTCAAGGATCTACTCTTATATCTCCATCTCTCTCTCTGCCAAGTTAAGCCAGATACACAATAAGACTAAGACTAAAACCAATAATAAAATGGAGGAAGAAATTTTCTCATGGTATTTCAGCCAGTATGGGTCCAGTGCCAACCCAGCATAGTGAAGAATTTGGTATCTACAAGAAGTAATGGCTCGGAACAGCTGGGGTGCCTGACATGCTGACCATATGTCACCCCTACACTGGCTGGATGATAGTCTACCTCTGTGATTAGCACATATGGATGTGATGCCAGCAGGTAATTGGTAGGCCAAGGGCCTTCTAGACTTGTCACACCATGGAATTAGTTAAATGGAAAAATTGACAGCTTAGGCTACCCCAAGATTTAAATACCCATGCTGCCAGGGAAAGATGTAAGAGGAATTTTATGAAATGTTCGTAATATTTATCAACAATTATACTTTCCTCCTACATTTAAGGATATTATTAAAGTTTAATTTGTTTATACTTACGTAAACATCCGCAAAGCACTATCTTTCAGAACAGGACTTGGTGAATTAGCACATTGGAAGAGAAACTGCAAGAATTCAGGCCACTGATTGTTACCATCATCATCAATCAAATTACGAGCCACTTCAGCTGCAACATCGCAGACTTTCTTACGAATGGAGTCGGACTGTTCCTGTTGTACAGCAAGTAATACTTGTTCTTTCAACTGCTGCTGGCCCTCCGGAGGAAGCTGCAACAAATTAATTTTGTGAATGCTTTGAAAGCTGCATGGTGCAAGCAGTTAGATGCTCTCCTTTCACTGCTGGGGTCTCAAGATCAAAGTGCCAGGATCAGCAGGAAATCTCCGAAATTGGCCGCACTGACCATGGATTGACAATTTGAAAAATACACCAGTTACCAATATTTTGTATTGTATTGTAAGCTCATGTTTTCCCTTTACAGAGATTTAGGCACTCTCCCCCTACAGGGAAGAATTTGAACCATACTAATTTAATTACACTTGTTTTCGTATAGATGTCATTTTGAGTGGTCTGTGGTCAGCGTTCCGCCTCATACTGATATCTAGGAAACCATGGTAGTACTAGGACGGGAAAATGCGGTAAATTTTGCTTAGAGGCCTTTTCATTCAGGCATAAGGATTTTTTACGAGCCTGTAAATCTTCAGACTCAGGACCCACGGCTTAAAGTCCCTGCCGGAGGACTTGCTCCTTGGATTTTTCCATCCTAAAAAATCCATCGACCCCAGCCGGATTTGAACCGCGACACTCGGGACCAGAGGCAAGGAGCATAACCACTAGTCCACCGCGGCTGACAGTTACCAATATACAAGAGTAATAAAAACAAATTTTATAGACCAAACAGTCCATTGTGGTCATACAACTGGCCCTTTCTAACGTTCATCTTTATAATTACATAGTGAAGAACAAAACAAAAGTTGCCATTCATTAATACATTGACAAAGCCAAGGATTATTACATTTATTATATTCTTTTAATCTATCAACAAAGCATCATTCCAAAAAAAGCAGGACATTTGAGCATCCCCAAGAAAACTTTTGGGACAGCAGGACACTTTCAAAAAAAAAAAAAAAGGACTGTCCCAGGAAAAATGGGACGAATGGACACCCTACCTTATGTCCATTCATAAATGGAATATTATGGGATAAAAATATAAGTAATAAAAATAAAATGAATATATATATCATACAATTGTTAAAAAAATCATTACTTACAGAGCAGAACTTTGGCCATTAACAACAAAAACAAATTAATATTTTTTGGCAATGGAAATGGATTTTATATTAAGGGCAGCAAGAATTTCAAGAAGAGAAAAAAATTAGGAACTCAGTTATAAGGGAGAAAATGAAGATTGAAGACACTATTTTAGATTATATTAAAACTCAGCAATTAAGATGGTATGGACATGTCCAGCGAATGGAAGAGGATTGGCTACCAAAATCTGTTTTGGAATGGAAATCTGAGGGAAGATGAGGCAGAGGAAGACCTAAAACCTCCTGGAATCAGGGAATATATTTATACATGTAGGAGAAACATCTACAACCAGGAGATTGGATGTACCGACAAAATTGGCTATTGGGAATCGGATGATGTCAAAGACATTAACCAACCAATGATCTATCTATGTCCACTCATATATGCTTCCACTTTACGATCATACTTAATCGTTATTAAGCTAAAAATTTATGTTGTAAAATACAATTTTTACACATGTTTTGATTTGAACAATTTATTTGCACAACACATGGAAGTAATAAACAAAGAAAATAAAGATTATAAGAACTGCAAATTTATTCTTTACTATATCTAAATTGTTCTCATTATCCTTAACATGAATTAGGAAACATCACTACTAAAAGTTTTATGTACTCAAAACAATAATATGAGAACCTTATGAAGGTATATACCTTATTTACATTAACACAATAATTTGAATGCAAGAACCACTTCCAAATGGCTCCAAGTAGGGCAAACTTTACTATGGTTCACATTTTGTCATTGTAAGATTTCCTTGCAGTACTTTTAATGTAATCAGAAGGACATACATCAATTTTCAGAATTCAGTTCCATTTTAGAGCAATGATTTTTTATTACTGTTAGTTAAATAAAATTTAAAAAGATGTGTAAAAAAACATAGAAATTAAGCTTCTCACATCACACATCTGTCCTGCGCCATAGCCGAGCAGTTAAGGTAGGATGCCTTGGCGCAGAGCTACGGGACTTGCGCTGGTTCGAGTCTCCATGGGGGAAAAAATTTTCTCATGGTATTTTGGCCAGTATGGGACCGGTGCCCACCCAGCATCGTGAGGCAATTGGGTAGCTACAATAAGTAGCGGCTCCAGGTTGAGGAACCAGCTATAACGGCTGGGGGGCTCGACATGCTAACCACATGTCACCCCTACACTGGCTGTTTATCATCTACCTCTGTGATTGACACATGTGGAGGTGAAGGGCCAGCAGCTGGCTGGTAAAAGGGCAACCGCTGAAAAGTGGAAAGACCCTCAATCGGACATCACACATCTAAAAGAAATGTACATATTTTACACCTTTACATACCGCAGCCGTTTCCACAGTGCTCATCACAATAAAAAAATAATGAAGATATTTATCTGTTTTAACAATATCTATTATAAGCATCTAATGTTTTTTAATATACTCTTTTAATTATTTCATGGTTTTATGTTATGCATATTTTTATTTCAATGTTTTTTAAAATACGGCAATACATTTTGTGTTTATGCCTGAAGGCATACCTTGTGTTGAGGGATAGTTTCAGAACTGAAATGGCCACCCGGATCATACTTCTCTCTTACATGCAAAAGCTTGTGGGCTTGTAAGCCATCTCTAACGTAAACTTCATATTTGAAAATTATAGATCCTAAAGTACTCCTGTCAAAATTGTTATAGCATGTTGTTGTAGTCAGTTAAGGCTAATAGGGAGGAATGACACATGAGAAGTCAGGAACCTTAAAAGGTTGTTGAACCATTTGAAGTCTGGTCACTTCCTTAAGCATTTTTTTCAATTCTAATGCATCCAATTTATTAAATAACAGTTTTTGAAAATTTTTGCAATAGAAATAGTATTCATGTGTTTTGACTGAAAGTAATTAATATAAATATTAATTGTTAAATTAATTTAAGAATATTTTGAACATTATTATATATAGATAAAATTTAAACAATCATAAAAAAATTGTAATAAACTTTCACATTTGAGACACATGCAATGTCCATTACTTCTGGTGTACAGATATGCAATGTAACATTAAGCAGTAGTGTATTGACCTAGGCTTTCATGGCCAGAGTTGCTATGATGATCTTGAAGAGACAACCTTTGAGGATGCCAGACGCAGTCTCTGGCGAAACATTGGGGAACTTATGCCTCAAGACCATGGCCTACAGCCCGGAAATTTTCAAGATCATTAAGCAGTAGTATTTTTGAAGAGAAAAATATACACTTAGACTGAAGTTTGAACGCAGGACCTATGGCTTTGTATGCCAATATTCTCTGATCTAAATGCAAATTTCTCTCTTATAGATTATTAATTTCTAAGAGCGCCTAATGCTACAAACCGTTGCTTGATCACACAAATGATGGCTTCTTATTTAAGAAGACTTTGATTGGGAATTTTAACATTACTTCATAATGCCAGTAGAGCTTCTTTGAAAGCTTTTATTATAAATTTAACACTTCTCACTGAAGGTAAAATTATATTTGAAGAAAAAATATACCAAATATACGCTTAGACTGGAGTTTGCACCCAGGACTTTTGGCTTTGTAAGCCAATACTCTACCAACTGGGCTATCCTAAGCACTCCAATCTAAGCACACATTTTTCTCTTATATATTATTAATTCCCTAAGAGAACATTTTTTCTCTTAGACATTATTAATTCCCTAAGAGAAAAATTTGTATTTAGATTGGAATGCTTAGGAAAGCATTGGTGTAAAAAGCCAAAGATCCTGGGTTCAAACCTCAGTCTAAGCATATATTTTTCTATTTAAATTAATGTTGGGAAGTAAACATTATGAGGTTATTTCATTAATAGTGAGTGGAGAACATATTTTTAATGACTCACCTCATACATTTTCAATTTTTTTTTATACCGATGGTTTCAGACAATATCCTGTCCCTCTTCAGTCATGAATGAATTTCATCAGTGGAAGTCATGACTGAAGAGTGACAAGATATTGTCTGAAACTGTCAGTATCAAAGAAATTAGAAAATGTATGAGGTGAGTCGTTAAAAATATGTTCTCCATTCACTATTAATATATTTTTCTCTTCAAATATAATTTGTTCATCAGTGAGAAGTATTACATTTATAATAAAAACATGAAAAAATAGTAGACCTAGAAAAGGATGGTCACTGAAAATATATAAAACTACTATTCTACCAGTTATATTATATGGGTGTGAAACATGGACTCTTACTTTAAGGGAGGAAAGGAGATTACAAGTATTTGAGAATAAAGTACTTAGGAAAATTTTTGGACCAAAGAGAGATGAACAGACAGGTGAATGGAGAAGCCTACTCAACAATGAACTACATGGTCTTTATAGGAAGCCAGATATAATAAGAACAGCTAAGTCTCATAGGCTGCGATGGACAGGACAGGACATATTGCACGTATGGGGAATGAAAGACTTGCATGGAAGCTTCTTGTAGGAAAGCCAGAGGGAAAACGCCCAGTTGGTAGACCAAAAGTGAGGTGGAAGAATAACATTAACTACAATTGGATGGAAGTAGATTATACAGGGAATGATTGGAAATTGATTGTATATGAAATTAATATTAATGGGGCGATTTTTTTGAATAGTTATGAGAATAAAACAATTATTTCATCTTAATCCTTCCACATTATACATATTTTCTTACAGACAACATGGGCAGATTTATTCTGGTCTTTATTCTTGATTAGCAATCTTAACCCTAAAAGAACCTTATATTCTAGGAGATCCAGATAACTTTACCCCCGCCATATTCAGCCAGAGTGGTACTTCTTATTAGCTCAGGATAGGGATGTATGGAGAGCTTATGTCCGCGCGGCCATGAACCTACGGGTTCGATAGTGCCAGTAAGTAAGTAAGTAAGAAAAGGATGGTCTCTAGTTGTAACATAGAGTTGAGAGTTAGCACTGTTAAATCCAAAATTAGTATCCTGGAGTGTAAATCTAGTATAGTAGACAACACATAAGAAAATAAACATTCACAAAATAAAATAATGTACGAAACACCATGCTAAATGAAATGAAACGCTCATCCTTTCCTGCAATATATTTTCATTAACATTTTTTAGGATATGGTTTTTAAATTATTTTTAGGCAAATAAATTGAACCAGTATATGAAAAAAGCTAATATAATTTAATATAATTATTGTACTAATAAAATACTGTTAATTGTTGTTGAAAGATAAACTATTATCTTAAATAGTGTTTATGAAAATTTCACAAAAGATAATGAGAGTGAGATAAGCCATACAAGAAAGTCAAAGCACTTCTTGAGCCGCATCTTTCACTAGCCCAAAAAGTACATGTTTATCAAGTTTGGGCTTGTAGGCTAGTAAAATAGATATCTAACAGAGATAAGTTGTACTAACCACTGTACAATATCTCCTTAATGACAATCCACGCATAAGCTTTGTGACCAGGGAAAAAGGCCTCAAACATCTATAGTCCAAATACAGGTGAGACCTTCCTTTCATAAGGGGAGTTGAATAAGAAAGGAAAAAAAAATAAAAAAAAAAATAAAAAACTGGAGCTCTTAAAAACAATGTCCAAAAACAGTTCAATATCATTTAAGAACATACACAACAAAAGCATTTTGGAGTAATATTCCTCATTTAAATCTCATAAGGACTGTATTTGGAATTATAAGAGATGAAACAGTGAAGATAATGCATTAACATATGTAATGCCACGAGTGATTTCAATTTATATAGGATTTGGAAATCAAGAATGGCATTTGTTAGGATTATTTAACAAATAAAATTAAGCTGTTTACTTATATATCATTATTGAAATGTAGTTATTTTAAAATATTTATATATTTAATGTAAATGGCGATGTTTGAAAACAAGTGAGAAACGTTTGTTATGCTTGATTTGTTCATCACTGCAACCAGTTCATATTATTTATTGCAAAAGGATCACAATATTGTAAGAACACACCCCAGTGGAGAAAAAATGAAACATCAATTGCATATAACCAACATTATAGGTTATTAATCTCTGATGTCCTATGATGTAAATATGTCAATTATATTTTTCTGGAACATAAATACCTGGGAAATAATATGTTTAAGAAAGTATAAACATGATTTCTTTCTTTTGTGGTATAATCAATTGCTACAAATGTTTTTTGTATTATATCCCACAAGCTGAATCTGGTTACATTCATGCACTATATATACAATCTGGGAGCCACTTGTATTCTAGAATTCTTACATCCTAATATATAAATTGTTATATTCAACATATTTCTTAGAGAATCAGTCACTGCAAAATAATGGTCTGATCTATTCAAAATGTTAAAAAGGAGGAGTTTGATTTTAAAGTGATAAAATTAAATTGATAAAATTGAGGTGAAAAACAACTGTTATTGGTTGTAAATCAAAATCCTAGAATATTCACCTGAAAGGTCCGTCTCCTCAACTTAATTATCATTTAACTGTAGCGCTTTCGGGACTTGTCCCATCATCGGCAGGATTCAAAACTGGTGTTTCACTGAAGATCTGGTAGAGGGGGTTGCATGTATTTGGTTCGTTTTCGTTTATCAGGCTGTCGTTGTGAGCTGCTTTCATGATTTCCATCTCTTCGAGTACGTTTATCTTCGCTGGATTATTTTCTCTGTGCATTACTGTTAGGGTGTTTTCAATATTTAACATGCGATGTCCTTCATGGATGACGTGTTTTGCATAGCTTGATTTACCTTCTGCATGAATGAAGTCTCGAAAATGTTCTTTGAATCTGATGTTAAAACTCCTGTTTGTCCTTCCTATATAAAATTTGTTGCAGTCCTTACATGTCAATTTATAAACTCCTTTGCTGTTGAAAATGTTATTTTCTTCAATGTTATTGTTTATTATGTTGTTTGAATAAACCTCAACGGAACACATCATGAATCTTATAAAAGTTAATCAAAATCCATTGAAATGTGATTGGTCATTGACTCCCATTTGGGGCATGAGTTAAATAGTCAACATAAACAGCTAAACACATATTAAATATGATGTGAATACATTGATAATGTTTTTGTCCTATTTGTATTGTAAATATTATTATTATTATTATTAATTCTAAGATAAACTTATTTAGCAATTTCATTTCTTATCACTGAAGATTAATGATATTGTGAAGTTTGGAACTTTCCTGTTTCACTGCATGAATGTGGAATTTTTTTAAACACAAATTATTTCATGCTATCTCAAATAAAAAAAATAAATAGTTAAAAACAGAGAAAAAAAAAGAAAAAGAAAACAAAACCAAATTAGACTCCAATAGAAATGCAGTCTCACTGAAGTAGAGAATTAAAAAAAAAAAAAATTGGATACAGTTATTCATTGGCATCCAGAGTAAAAAAAGAGACTTTACAAAGATAAATGCTGAGTTGTTATACTCCACTTTTCGCATAGGAAGTTAAAATGGAAATAAATTAGGGCACTTATGAAGCAAACAAACAAAACAATATAAAAGAGAATGATTGGAAGTACAGTTAAATAAAAGGAAAAACAGTTGTATTTCAATAAGTGGTGATTTGCAGAATTTGTAAGAAAATCCTGTTTGTGATAAGAGTACTTCAGTGGGAAAAAAATCCCTAAACATGTATACAAATAAGATTTTCTATAAGTGCCACATGGCAGACAAATTTTAATTTCCTCTCCAAAGAAAGCTGCATTTTGTATCTTCCCAACATGAACTTCATTTCTTGCCCAGGTAACTAGAGGCAGATCTATTACTTCTAAATAAGGATAACATTAATTACAAGATGGAGAAATAGAAAACAATACCATATTGTAATTATCTTATCTAATACTTATTTCTGTAATTTTATTTATTACAATGGACTGCCAATTATACAAACGAGTCCCTATTCTGAGCCAATATTTTCCCCATCATTTCATGTATAATTCACCTCCTCAAATCACTGTCAATATTATTATTCTGCCATATTCTTGGACTATCTACTGGGTACTTTGTCTGGTTTTCCTACAGAAGTTTCCATGCCCCTCCTTCATTCTCCATTTTTGCCAAAGGTCCTACCCATTTCAGTCTACAAGACCTAACTGATTTATGTGTGGTTTCCCATATATATTATGTAATTCACTGTACTGTAGTTATCACCATTCACCTGTCTGTGTTCACCTCTCTTTGGACCAAATTTCCTAAACACTTTATTCTCAAATATTCATTTTTTCCCCCCTTCTTTAAAGTAAGAGACTATGTCTTGCATCCTTATACTATAACTGGAAGAATCACAGTTTTATATATTTTTATGTAGATAAGTTGGGATGAGTCCACCGCTGTGGTCTCAAGGTAGTGTGCTGCCTTGTCACGCAGTGGGCCCGGGTTCGACAGTTGGGACAGTTTTTCTGGGTGAGGTTTTCATCGGGGTTTTTCCTCACCTGTAAGACAAATGTCAGGAAAACTTTAAGGCCCAAACGGTCCCCGAAATAATATGGCCATCATCATCATTTACCGGTGTGGAAAGCAATGGGAAGCTACCATCCCACAATTCCATAGTAAAGCTGTAAGCATAGCATGAAAATACTATGATTGCAGTGAAAGACCTGCCCTCGGGCAGAATTACTATGGATGGGATGGAAGTTGGGATGATAAGCCTCAATAGGCAATGCATAATAGCATGCAATTCCAGAGTTCACCTATGATTAATTTCTCTCTGCACCTCTTTCCTGTTTGTAATTATTGTTTAAACGCATTTGAATTTTGTCATTTCTTCAAATTTCCCTAATTTGTCAAGTGTCCATTCTCAATAATGTTTCTATGAGCGACCATATATTTAGTTTTACTGATATTGACTTCCAGTCTCAGTATACAGTTTATATCATTAGCATATACCAACAGCTGATTAGTACCACTGAGTTGTATGTTCTCTTTATCCTCTAAAGGATCTAGTAAACAACTGAATAGTAGAGGGGGTAGAACATTTCCTTGTTTTACGAAATTGTGAATTTTGAAAGAACCTGAAAACTGTTTGCCTACCTGCATACTAAGTCCTTGTGCCATCAAATGAATTAAACTAATTCTTAGGAATTCTGTATTCTCATAGGACACTATATAACAATTTGATATAGTTTTATTTTATAGTTTTTATTTATTTCTAAATTAAATTTTTATTTGTCTAAAATAAAACTACATCCAATTCAGGAACATGTTAATTTAAAATATAACAACTTTATTTCAATTTCTTCTCTATCTTCGGGTTTTTACAGCTGCTGCCGTCTTCCCGTGCCAAACCTCCAAAGCCTACGGTCTTGGGCATCTTCGATGCGTAGCCTCTAGCTTGCATTACTGTCTTCATGTTTTCCTTCCATGTTAAATTTCTTCATATGCTTTTTCAAGTCTATGTATAGTGATTTATAGTGCTATGATATTCTCATTTATACTAAAATTCTGTAGACCTACTTCACATATTGCAAATTAATTATCACCTATTAAATTGTCAATATAAGTAGTAAGCCTGGATACTAATATTTGTTAGAACTTTGTATGACATTGAAAGCAATGAAATCCCGTACACTATAATAAAATGTAATCTTAATATTTTTAACATTCATTGTTATCACAATTGAGGTTACATATTAATTTTCTAAATGATTTAAATGATAATAATAATAATCACCCTTTTTACCAAATAGAATGCTGAAGATGAAACATGTTTTGAAAGGCCTTCATGATTTTATAATTAAGGAAGTTTATTTGAACAAAAACCAATTCTAATTGAGGAAGACTGATAAAAAAATAAAAAAAGGTACTTATTATTATTATTTTAAAAAATTAATATAATTCTTATCACAGGTTATCAGACATTAGAATCATTTAAAATAAATCTAAATATATAGGTCTATTTATTTTAACTTTGGCTTAAGTACTATCTGGATGCTATCTATATAATGCAGAGGTATTAATTGATAATACTCTAGAGAAATGATAATTACCATCCCATATCAATTTTCAAATGGCTCAATGAACCACATTGAATATGGCAAGAACAAGTCCTAGGAGAAAGAATACAATGCTAACCTACTTAAGTTAGGATAGCTTGGAGAAAACATACAGGGGAATGGAAACATTTATATAGTGAAAGAACATAAATAATGCACTTATGTTATTGTAATGTAATAGTCTAGATTTTTAAAATGAATTCTTCGAGATAATTTAAAAAGATTCTTACAAAAATATGACTTTCACTTCAGACAGGTGACATTAAGTAATTTTTAATTACCATTACCATTTGTCAGAGTTAGGTAATAACAGTTTAAGTTAGAATTTAGTCAATAAATCAAAATTGAGTTTAGTTTCTTATATACAAAGAGCAGCTTGAAATTTTTCAATCCTATGGATTATTTTAATACAGATCCATCCATCATAGTAATTCTGCCTGAGGGCAGGTTCTTCACTGTAATCATAGCATTTTCATGCTATGCTTGCAGTTTTACTAGGGAATTGTAGGTGTGGTAGCTTCCCGTTGCTTTTCACACCGGTGAAGGATGATGATGATGATGGTCATATGATTTTAAGGACCGTTTGGGCCTTAAAGTTTTCCTGACATTTGTCTTACAGGTGAGGAAAAATTCCGATAAAAACCTCACCCAGAAAAACTGCCCCGACCGGGGATCGAACCTGGGCCCACTGCGTGACAAGGCAGCACACTACCTCGAGACCACAGCGGTGGACTTAATACAGATAATGAAAAGAATTAAAGTTTATTAATTTACAATCATAACTGAACAATATGCAATAACAAGAGCTAAGTCACATAGACTGTGATGAATAGGGCATATGGCACGAAAGAGGGGTATAGAAACTTCTTGTAGGAAAACCAAAGAAAAAGTGTTCAGTAGGTGGCGAAGAATGAACAACATTAAATATGCTTTGAAGGTGATGATAAGAAAACATTAGCAACAGATGGGGATGTATGGGGAGTTTATGTCTGCATTGCCATGAACTTCTAAGTTCAATATTGCTATTGAGTTAATTAATAATTATTATTGGCATTAGTGGTCTACGATTTGCTTGTGATCCTGAGTACAAACCTGGCAAGGGTCAATAGATTTTTCAGGATCGAAAAAACTGAAAGGACAAGTCCTCTGGGAGAAACTTTTAAGTTATGGACGCCAAGTCTAAAGAGTTATGAGTCCATAAAATAACCTTAAGCCTAAATTTGAAACTCTGAGCAAAATTGAATTGGTCTTTCCCATCCAAGTAATACCTTGGTGACAAAGAGCTAACCACTTGTCACTCGCTGACATCTGTAGGGGAATAAGTATAACTAAATTAACTTGGTTAAGTAACTCCTGCAAGAGTAGCATCTTTACCCACTGTGGGGATGTAAGGGTTTAGACAAACAATTATATTATGAATATTTTACTTCTGGAACCAACAATCTGAAACATTTTTTATTAAATTCATTAAGGGATTCTTAATTAAAATCTGAAACATTTGTACTTCTTCCCTATAAAAATATTACATAAAATAAATTGAAGATAGAATAATACCACTTTTGTTACAATGTAACAGACTTAATAGTTACTCAAAGTTAAAATTGGGAAACACATTATGAGGTTCTTAATAGTTACTGTTCAACTGTTAAACAATGTTTGCAAATCTAAGGATTTATTTAATAAATAACAAATAGGATATACAGTATATAAGAGGTATAAAAATAAACATCGTAATTGTTGTAGCCTCTAACCTCATAGGTTAGTATAATAGGACAAGATTAAGAACTTCATTACCTCCGAATGACATTTATCATGGAACACTTTAATGATTGTATTGAAGAGGAAAGAATAAATTTTAAATTGTGTTTAGATCATTTTTCTCTTAATAATTATACTGATTAGAAAGGAAATGTACTTATGGAAGAATATGTATAAAACTGCACTAATATGATCTGCAATCATCTTTAAAAATCATATGTACGAAATGCAATGTAAAAAAATTTCAATCCAGCATTTGTCTTAAAAACTGAGGGAAATAAAAAAAAAAATTAGGTTGATGGAAGGACCTTCTGAATACAAATCTCATATGCTTGGCCTACTCTATAAGATATACTAATGTACGAGGGTGGATCAAATATAAACCAGAATTTGTATCTGGAGGTTCTGGTAGCAAACTGCAAAGGTTGCAGTTTGGAGGGGAAGTTGGTGGGGGTGTCTGGAGTAGGGATCTTGATGTGTTGCACTCCGAAGAGTGGCCACTTGCTTCAGTACGCCATGAGCGAGCAAGAGATACACACGTCTGTTGCGCAACGCATTATTATTAAGTTTTTGGCAAAAGAAGGCACTAAACCTTCTGAAATTTTGACAAGGCTCCATGCTCAGTTTGGAAAAGCAACCCTTTCGAAGACGCAAGTGTATGATTGGCGCAAAAAAATTTTAGCGGGCCGGGATTCTGTGGAAAATGAGCCCCACCAAAGACAGCAACGAACAAGCATCACTGCAGACAACATTCGTGCTGTACAGGACCTTATTGAGGAGGTGAAATTGCTTCACACATTGGAATAAGCTTCGGAAGTGTTCAAGCCATCATCAGTGATGAACTCAAATTCCGAAAATTGTCTGCCAGGTGGGTTCCTCGGCTCCTCAGCCAGGAACAAAAAAATTTGCACCAGGAAGTGTCTCAGAGGAATCTGAGTCGCTACGAGGAGGAAGGAGATGATTTTCTGAATCGCATTGTGACTTCTGATGAAACTTGGGTTCTTCATTACACCCCAGAGTCAAAACGTTCCAGCATGGAGTGGCGAGAGCGAGGTCCGGCTAGACCAGTTAAGGCCAAAACATGCCTTTCTGCTGGAAAGGTCCTTGCGACTGTTTTTTGGGACTCTGAAGGAGTTATGCTAGTGGATTTCCTTCATGAACGACAAACAGTGAATGCAGAGTACTACTGCCGGCATTTGGATGAGACAAAAGAAGCATATCGCAACAAGCGCTGCCAGAAACCGATCTGAAATGTAATTGTGCTGCATGACAATGCAAGGCCACATACTGCTCGGTTGACACAAAAAAAAACTGACGAAAATGCATTGGACACCTCTGGAACAGCCTCCTTACAGTCCAGATTTGTCACCCTGTGACTACCATTTGTTTGGGCCACTGAAAGAAGACCTGGGAGGAAGGCGGTTTGGTGACAATGCAGTGGTAGAGGAGTTCGTGCACAACTGGCTGACTACACGTCACCCCTCATTCTTCAAGGACGGCATCAAAAAGTTGCCAACTCGATGGCAAAAGTGTGTTGGAAATGCAGGAGACTATGTAGAAAAATGAGGTGGTGGTTTTGTATTTTTTTGTTAATTCAATAAAATTGTAAACAATAATTCCGGTTTATATTTTATTCACCCTCATATACGATTAAGGGATAAATTCCAATTATCATTTAGTTAAGAGAATTGTGATCTAAGAATCTACATTAAAAAATGCTACAATGTAATTTGTGTATAATTTACAGGTAAACTAATTTATTAAAACCAATTACTATTCCACAAAACTATCATACTAGTTTCAATTGAAAATTCAAAAATATGTTATACTTGACAATGGAATTAAAATATATTGTAATTCAATGACATTAGATATTAGTTGATTAGCATAACCCCCTGCCCCCTCACTTACTAATACAATATAATATTGACAATCTGTTAAACAAATGTACAAAATATACATATTCTTATCAATTTATAGATTGCATGTTTGATGGCTTATCTTTACTGATCAATGTATATGATTAAGGGATAAATTCCAAAGGTCTGCCAGCCTTATCAGATTCTTATAAAATTTACTTCCATATCGTAGTAGAATAACAGAATATCTGAATTAAACTCAAAGTTAAATAATGTGTCAAAGTTTTCCCAACTACAATATAAACATATTCAGAAAATATGTTAATGATAATACAAAATGAAAGAGATAAATAAGACTTTTGAAATACATAATTATCTTCGTAGAGGTATTTTGTAACTATAGAAATTGCAAAAGCAATCAGACACGTTTACATTAATATGGAAGTTTAGTCATGTATAGCCAGATTCATATTATCAAGTTAAAGTTCATTATTTGTGTTTCTACAACATTTTATAATTCTACAATAAATAATTATAAAACATCATTTGAACTAATATTTATTATAAACTTATAGTTCATATGGGGATTCTTTACAACATGTGATACGAAACATTTTTATAAGTTCGAATCATACACCAACAAACGCGAAGCGGTTTACACTATAGAATCACGGGATTCAGCCAACATATACATAATATTTAGCAAACCTAACACAATTTAAGCACTCTAACCTGTGAAAGAATGCAATGTCCAAAATTCTGAAATTCTAAAGTTTTTTTCTTTTTTCCCCAAAATGCCCCAGGTTCTCATTTCGACATTTCTGGTGTTCTCTCCTGGCTTGGCGTACTTGTAACCCACATCTGAAGTTGGGGTGTCCGAAAGGCAGGGTTATGCTGCCCCGGTGAAATGAGAGTTGATGATGATGGTAATGATGCGCCAGGAGAGGCCTTGAACTAAACTTAAGCTAATTAGGTGAATATGATATTGATGTTAATGATGGCCAGATGATGTTTGGGGACCATTTGGCCTTAAAGTTTCCTGACATTTATCTTACAGGTGAGGGAAAACCCCAAAAAAAACCTCACCCAGGAAACTTGTCCCGACCAGGGATCAAATCCGGGCCTGCTGCATGATAAGGCAGCACGCTACCTCGAGACCACAGCAGTGGATGAAATTCTAAAATATATGTGTACAGTTAATTAGTACATACTCTATGTTGGCGACTATGGAACAAGACTTCGTTTTTACTCAGAATATTCATTAAAATCAACATGGCTGCCATGTCTTCATGCTATGTATGTAGTTAAATATCTTAGAAAAATATATTGAAAAATGGAACCCTAAGAATAAAATTTTGAGTTTATGAAGGAATTTAAAAAGTCACATCACACGTTGTAAAGAATAGCTCTTTATATGATTTAAAATAAAAACACAAAAAAAAAGTTTTACTGGCTTTATATAGTAGGATTCGTAACACCGATTTGAGAGCAATCTAGCGGATTTTACATTAAGCATTTGCATGTCTGTAGAATTTGATTCACAATACTCGCGGAATTATATAAATATTTTTAGTATTTAAAAATCACAAGAAATGTTTATAAAATGGTTTAAAATAGTACGAAACATGTTTACGTGTAAGGATGTTGTATGGAAAATCATATGAGACAAACATGTAACCTCAGCCCTACAGGATTAATAATTGGTCAAAAGGCCAGTTAAGAGTAAAATAGGCTGAACTAGTAATGATGAGCAATTCTGAGGCCATACATATCTTCATGTGGACCCAAGTTGCTAAACATATTGATAGTATCGCTTCTGTTCATGCTATAGCAAAATGTTTAGCAGCATTATCCACGATTTAGTCCAGCGATAACTCACTGAAGTTTATTGAAGACTTCATTAAAGGCAATAAATATAACTTAAAAACAGTGAAAAAAAATTAATTCTTTACGTTTTAGTACATTTGGATAAGATGGATTGAGATTTGGTTAAATTAGCTGACATTTAGTTAATGTTAAAAATGTATCAAAATGGAATTTCCGATAATAGGGAGTAATATGTTGGCTAATTTCTGGCCACAGAAGATGTAAAGAAAGTTGTTTGAAATAAGCCATCTGCACAGGAGGCATGCAAAATGCACGACCAATGAGGCCACAGTGAACAGATCACGTGACATTACTGAAGTGCCGGTGGGAGACAAATCACGACATTACTTCACTTCATTGTAGAGTTTCAAGCGAGAAAGATATCTAACCGGAAAGCTGGCATGACCTTGTGTTCTGGAGAATGCAAGATTGTTCTTAATTTTTTTTGGGGGGTCACAAATCTTGTTCATACAACCATTTAAAAAATATCACAAAAACAACGGGGATAATTAACAGTATAATGAAACCATCTTTAGTACAAAAGAACACAAGGTTACGGCTTTATAAGTTTCTCGCAAGACCAGTATTAAGATATGGTAGTGAAGCATGGACAATACGAAGAAGAGATAAAAGCCGAATTACAGCAAATGAAATGTGATTTACACGCTATACAAAGTGGGACCAAAATAGGAATGAGGAAATTATGGAAGAGTTGGAGGTAGAACCCATTCTCCATCATATACAAAACTACCAGAACAGCTGGAAAGCCCATCTTCAACGAATGCCATCTCATAGAATCCCAAAAGCAATGCTTCATTACTGCCCCCAAGACAATAGATTGCTGGGACGTCCAAAAAAGTGCTGGATGGAAAATTCCTCTTTGAAACTGTAACAAGTCACATGGCCTAATACTTCCATGGATGATGATGATGAAGAAATGTAACAGGGAAACAAGTGGAGACAATTTTCTCAAAATCTATATAAAATGTATAAAACTCAGTTCATGTATTTTTGCATTTCACAGAAATTACAATTTTATAGTAGGCCTATATTGAAAATTTAAAAAAAAAACTTTTTTTTGTGCGAGGCATTACAAAAATACATTAAAAATAATTTTTAGCAACTGAAAATTTAATCGAAATCGGTTTAAAAAATAAATTTGCAAAAAGTGAGTTTTCAAGATGTGTTTTCATTTTTTGAGTGTGAATTTTCGTGACAATTTTATTTTCTCCATCACATGAGAACCAATTTGATTACATTTTCAGACACTATAGAAATAAAAATAATAAAACCCTTAAATTAAATTAATTGGACTGGGTGCCGTGAATGGTTTATGGGATGGCAAACACCAAACCTTCTTAAGTTATGTAGATAGGAAATAACACTATTGAGGTTTTTTAATATTGTTTATTTTTTATTATTTCACTCACCTCATACTTCATTTTTGAAGTATGAGGTGAGTGAAATAATAAAAAATAAACAATACCAAACCTTCTGCTTTGTTAAAAATTAGACAAGACATAATATAAAACACATCTAAAAATAATATTGTAATTGCCAAAAAAATGCAAATTATTATTATATTATTATTCAGACTTATTCTAAATCACATTAAAAAATACTAATTATTTATGCTCATTAACCAATTGGCTTATTAATATTTTCCTCCATTGTTGCACCCATATTTACAATTTAATTTTAAGAAAATTAGCATCTTCGAAAAACAATGGTTTATAACTCGCGATCTATCAAGAGAAATCGATTTTGTTTTACACCATTGAATAGATCATTCTCTCAGCTTTCCAACGGTATGTAACATGTCATGACATCTATTGACAAAACTAAAGAAACACTAAGAAGAAGCTACAGCTGTTCAGTCCGGCTCACAGCCGTCTGTGTAAGAATGGGCTTCACTTGATCAGCCGGCTGGGAGCCGTCTATGTAAGCCAATGGGTTAATACACAATGTTTAATATTTAACAGTTTTCGTTCTCAATAATCTCTTTCATTTTTCTTTCTTCAAATATTATTAATATTTGTTAATTTCTGTGCCAATTTTTTTCAAAATTGAAGCTTCAAGTTTTCAAGATGTTGCGTGAAAAAATCCTAACAGTTTTGACATTTCAAGATTATTATTCTATTGTGTTAATCCCATATGAAAATAAAACATTTTGTATTCAAATTTAACATAATAGTATATGGTTGGTTGGTATCTAATGTCGAGCACTTGATAATGAAATCATTCGCTCTCTTACACTCCAATATTTAGAGGAAAGGCGGGTCTCTTCTACAAAAGCTGGACAACGGAGGAGATGGTTTCTTTCCATATCTTCATTTAAATTGCAAAAAGGGCATTTAGGTGAATCTGTTATGCCAATTCTGTGTAGGTGTTTATTCAAGCAGTCATGTCCTGTTAGCAGTCTGAATGTTGCTACTGCAGATTTTCTTTGTAATGTAGCAATGTCATAAGCTTGTAGATTTTCCCATTCCTTTCCAGATGTTTTGGTGGTGTATTCTTCTCTAAGTTTATTGATGTATTTATTTGAGATAATTCTTTTGATAGAGTGAAAGGAAACTGGAGTAGAAGTTGGGTTTGAAACAATTTTGCTACCCTTCTTGGCCAGAAAATCGGCTATTTCATTGCCTGTCACTCCACAATGGGCCGGAATCCATTGAAGTACAACTTTTTTATGTAGACGGGATAACTGTTTTATCATTTTGTGACATTTGATAATTTTTATGCTTTTGGGTGTTGTGTCTCGTGTTATAGCGAGAATGGCTGCTTTGGAGTCACATAGAATTACAACTTTTGTAAATATTTGGATGTGATATAAAAGATTTTGTAAACTTAAGAAAATTGCTAGAATTTCGCCATCAAAGTTTGTTAAATTTGTGTTTAGTTTACGATAAAAGGAAAAAAGTGGACATACTGCACCAGCACCAGTGCCACCGTCATTTGGTAGGCTGGAGCCATCTGTAAAAATATGTATCCATTCAGGAGCAGGGTATCTTAGATTTATTATTTCCAGTGACATTTGTTTTAAAATATATGAGGGAGTTTCTGATTTCTTGATGTCTTCTGTTAAATGAAGGTTATATTCAATTTCCAAAAATTCTAGAGGGTTGTTTCTCATCTGCATATTTTCTTTTGAATGTGGAAGTTGTAATTTCTGTTTGATTTCTTGTACTATGCTTAAGAAGCTTTGCTGAGATTTTAAACTTACTTGTGGTTTTCCTTGGGTCCAGTTATTATGCGGTAGCCTTCAAAATTTTTCATACTGTGTGATTGCTGTTTTCTCAATTTCAAATGCTATGTTTGGGTTATTTGTTAAGATTTGCATGGCAGTGATTGGTGGTGTTTTAACGGCTCCTGTTATCAGGCGGAGGATTTGGTTCTGCAATTTATTAAGTTTTTCCACTTTAGTAGTATATTAATTTTACCAATATTTGTAAACACCGGTAAGCTTTAAGATTTTTTTAAGCATTGTTACTTAATTGTAACAAAATTCTTAAGTAGAACTCGGATGGATCGTAACAGTCCAGTATTCACCGCCAGAATGACTGATTTGGAAAGTGAAGCGCATGCACTCTTAGGCTCCACCCTATACCCACAAATACGATGTGCAAATTTCTCTACATTTTTCACGGATGAAGAATAAAGCCATTACAGCATTACTTTTTTTGTAATAATAGTATGAGAAAAACAAAATGTGTGCACAATGATTTTTTTTTCGTATTAGCTGGGTTATTGCTGGATGCAACCATGTTGCTACAAAAATGATTATATCTGGGTTATATTTACGTAAACTTCTCCTTCTATTTTATTGAATTTTGAGGATTTTTTTGAGAAAAATAACATATGTATAGTATTCTGAAAAACTTTAGAATTTGCCGTTCACTTACTCAATGAATTTTTCTAAGTTCTACAGAATAGCAATGTGCATGCACAAACACTTAATGTAACTTCCACCAGATGGCAGGACATCTGTAAAATCGATATGACCAACTTTTGCAATAAATTCCCAAACATGTTTATAAGAAATGTATGTACACCAACTTCTCCCTTTCTAACCAACAAAGTAAATTATTTGCATTTTATTTAATAAACTATAAACTAATTGGTGTACACTAACTATTCCTTTTGGAACCTAACAAAATTGAGTGAATTTCTTAAAATATGTTGGCCACATCGATTTCACACATATGTCCTTCTATCTGAGATAAAGATAAACATTCTTCCTTCATTAATACTCTTGTAACCAATTAATATATTAAATTCTTTATGAAGGGTGGATGAAATATTAAGCATTGTGCACTGCGATTCTGTAGAAATCATTGAGAAATAAATACAAATTGCATTCATAGATAATTAATAATCGTAAAATATGTGTCGAAATTAAGACTTTATGCCTAACCATGAACTTTTTTTAAGTCAGGTGGAAGGATCTTTTAAGGAGATAAAACTCTTCTACTAGAAAAGTTCTATATTAAAAAATAACAGAATGCAATTCAATCAAGAGGTTAAGAGGAAATCAATGTAAAAATAATAATAAATATTCACGAGTATACCCTGCAGAATGATAGTGCAAATGCATAAAGATTATGAACTTGCTCCATAGATGGCAGACTATTGGCGCAATTGGTATGACCAACCTTCGCAATAAATTCCCAAACAGGCTTTTAACATGTATGTACACTAACTCGTAATTCATAACCTAACAAAGTAAATCAATTACATACTATTTCAATAAACTAATTCGGTGTACACTAACTTACCCCTTCTTAATCTAACAAAACAAAAAAGTAGTACTGGTAGTGCAATTTCTTATTGTGAAAGTTGGTCATACCAGTAGCATAGATAGTCCAGACATCTGTTGCCGAAATTTGCACATACGCACTATGGATCTCTAGAACTTAGAAGAAATGATTAAGAGATTCCGTGTACATAAATAAATACTTTTTAACAATTGTAAAAATTCCATTAAGAATTATTAGAAAATGTTAGAAACGGAAGAAGTGATAGTGCAACAATTGCAAATGAAAACTGCATGGTGTAGCAAAATGAGGACTAATCTATAGTTGAGCCAAATATACTTTAAGAATCATTGCAAAATGTTTAATACCATGAAATATTATTAAAAATGGTAAATAGTGCTTTAATCATAAGAATGTTGTATGGAAAATCATAGAATGTCATATTCTAAAGTTGAGCCTAAGTTTATGTCATTATTAACATTTTTATAATGTTATTTTGTGTTTTTGATTTTTTAAAATATAATGGGAATGCTCATCGGCAAGTTTCCATTAAGCGCAATGAGAAATTTTTTCTCTAAGTCCCAGGCAGGCAGGCACCACGCACATATGCCAACATGTTTTATTTTCAAATTATTATCACCATTTACAATAAATTAGCCAAAATTTTTTCTAACGATTATTTCAATATATATTTCTACAATATTTAACTACATACATAACACAAAAGACGTGGCAACGATACTGATTTTAACGAATATTCATAAACATGTTCCAGTGCAGCTAACCTAAAGAATGTACTTCAGAATTTCAGAACTTAGGCCTATATTTATTTTTGGGCATCGGGCTGAGGTTACCTGTTTGTGTCATGATTTTCCATACAACATCCTTACACTACTGTTGTACTACACACTTTTAAACATGTTTCATACTATTTTAAAACCATTTTATAAACATTTCTTATGATTTTTAAATACTAAAAATATTTATATAATTCCGCGAGTATTGTGAATCAAATTCTACAGATGCACATATGCTTAATGTAAAATCTGCTAGATGGCTCTCAAATCGGTGTTACCAACATTTTCAAATAATTCCAAACAATATTTCAAGAAATTAACTTCATTCTGTTAGATTCTGATGGGACAAGTTAGTGTACATAAAATTAGTTTATTAAAAAATATGCATGTAATTTGTTTTGTTAGGTTAGGAAATAGAAATTTAGTTTACATCCATTGTTTTTAGCATTTGGGAATTTATTCCAAAGTTGGTAACACCGACTTCACAGCCATCTATCGGAAGCTACATTAACCATTACAGCAACTCCCGTAACTCGCACATACGCAGTGTGATTCTGTAGAACTTAGAAAAATTCATGTGAGACAAATAGTATACTTTTTCCGGGCATCACATTCTTTCACAGGTTAGAGTGCTTAAATTACATTAGGTTAGCTTTTAGGTTTGTTGAATATCATGTATATGTTGGCAGAACCGCGTGATTCCATAGTGTAAACAGCTTTGCGTTTATTGGCAGATGTGTGTGGTGTCTGCCTGGGACTTAGAAACATTTCTCACTGCGTTTAATGGAAACTTTATTCATGCTCATCATTGCTAGTGCTAGTATTTCAAAAGCTGCTCAACCAAATTAAAGTAATTTCAATTTTAGGTGGTGCATAACTTCATACAATTTATCATTTCTATATAAATAGAGAAAATTTGAAGATTCCAACATGTGGTCATCATGACATTGAGAAGAAAGAAAAAATAAACAATGAAATGTCAAGAATACTACCTTAGGGTAGAAGTCCATGAATTCTGCTGAAAAAAGACGTCGTAACAAAACAGCAGCCATCTGTCTGAGTTCCTCACCCATTGCAGCATTGTGGATAGAGCTGAGGAGAAATGTAACTTTAGGTTCCACCGGGAGATTGTTGTATGCATCCTGTATAACATAAATTATTCATTAGCTTCCTACAAATTATACATCGGAAATTCTCGTTTCTGATTAAACTGCATTTAATATTATGAAAATGTTAATATATACAACACTAATTAAGAATTAATCTCATGGTACCGTGAAAACACGAGGCCTTTGCCAACGTGTACGATACTATTTAACAATAATTCATGCAATAACAAAGAATTGACTAAAACCTATAGCATTTATATGAAAAATAGCAATGTCTGTGTAATTACCTCAGCCCGAGTTCGAATATTATTATCTGTACTCAGAAGAGTATCCAGTAGTTGTTGAAAATTATCCGGATTTTCTGCCATTTTCGTAGATCTCCCGAAGATGACTCACTGCGCAGGGCTATATACTTTTTCGCGCGTTTTCATGCACTGTTGCAAACACGTTCACCAACTGTGGACGTAAATTACGGACATTCACCGAGTAAAGAAAACTAAAAGCAATTGGTATCACAAATTCAAAATGGCGGAGAAGGCGGATGATTTAAGAGAGAAAATTATATATTACTGAATTCTTTCAGCGTTATATAAAAAGTAATTATTATACATATTATGGTAATGCATGTGCAAATAGGACATTTGTTAATAGACAAATGTGTAATCAACATTTTGTTTTTACTCTTAAATTATTTATTTTATTTAGCAGGTTTCACAACATTTTCCAGTGCCCAATTAATCTACTGACATTTTCCTCCACATCTCTTTGTTATTTCAATCTCCATCGTCAAATCCATATTTTTTGTTAATAGACTAATGTGTAATCAACATTTGTGTTTTTAAATGTTAAATTATTTATTTTATTTAGCAGGTTTCACATCTTCCAATGCCCAATTAATCTACTGTCATTCTCCTCCACGTCTCTTTGACTTTTCAATCTCGGAAGTGTTATTTACAGAATCTCGAAGATTTTCCTCGATTTTGTAAAATACTTCACAAACGTGCGTTGTACATTTTTTTTGCGCGATGGTGTTTTCCAAATAATAAATAGTAGTAAATTAATAACATCTTTGTTGGAAATGTGTGTGCGTTCAATATAAACAATTGAGTAACGTTAACAGTGAAAGCACAGGAGACCATGAGACCATTATTATTGATAAAATGGCCACAAGTACGTATTTATTGTTTTATATTGTTTCAAATGAAGTTATGTTAATTTAAAATGCAGTGATTCGTTTCACATAATGTATATTAACACTACCTTTGGATATTTTTTTTGTATATACATTGTACGTAGTTTACATAGAGGGCAGTGGTTTTACTTCCTGCACGTGGGTGTAAATGTAATATTACTGTATAATTATTTAGGTTGGCAATCCCGAAATGTAGGAAGTTGAATTTTCAATCATGGTCGCCATTGCTGTAAGTATGACAAAACGCACTATCGTGCAAAAAATCCTTTCTCCCTTATCCTGCTCAAATATCACGTCTACGTTATATTTGGCCATTTTGTTCTTCTTTTACCAGATGGCACATATTCTAGAATTATTTGGAAATCTGTCTACTGTCATCTATTTTACATGACCATATTTTTTTGTTTGTTTTTTTTATGAAACACAGAATTAAAGTTTGAAACATTCATCTTTTGTTTAATTACACTGTTTCTTATTTTATCTCATCTAGAAATTCCAACTAAATGCCTCAAAAAATCCATTTCTACTTAATTTAATTTTCATTTGTTCTAGATTTTAATTCTCATGTTTCTGCACTATATATCATTGTAATCCTTATTATTGTACTAAAAATGTTTGTTTTTGTTTTAAAACTCATATTTTGAACCCAAAAAACACTATTTAATTTTGATATTGAAGATTTGCTCTTATTTATCCTCTCATTAATTTTAGCATCATGACTTCCATCTGCACTCATTTTTGTCCACAAACATACATATTTATTCTTTTCATGCTTTTACTTTTTCATGACAGTCTTCTAAAATCAGATGTTTCGATTCTTCTCCTAACATATATTTCATTTTGTTCAAATTTATCTTTAATCTCCTTTTTCAATATTCGTACTTCAATTTTTTATGTATTCTAGCGTATTCTAAATCTTTGTAATATTGTGTCATCAGTAACTCATCAACAGAAAATACCAAAAAATATAAACTATATCACCTTCTACCTTTATTCTCACAGGGGAAACAGTTATTTTCCTAGTTATATTATAATGGCCCTCCATGGTATCTTATCCTTGTCGTGGTGGAGTGGCTTGCGTGCTTAAATGATCCTGAGAGCTATGCCGGCGGTAGCATTGCTGCCGATAGGGTTACCCATGCCGGACTGGTCGAAGGTGATAAGCCACGAAAAAAGTACCTTGGTCGAAAGAGTGACGATCTTTCACCGTAAAAATACAACCGTCAAGAAATGTGGACATGGGTTCAACTGGGGTAAAATTTTCCGGAGGTCAAATAGTCCCCCATTCGGTTCTCCGGGCGGGGACTACTTCAGGGAACCCATGCCAAAGGCTCAAAACACAGGTACATGTTCCTAGGAACATGGAATGTTAGGACTTTATACAATAGCGGGACACTAGAGATATTAACGCGGGAATTAGATAAATCGCCCTTGGATATAGTCGCTTTACAGGAAGTTAGGTGGCCAGGAGAAGGTAGTCAGGAATCAGGAAGTTTTGCATTATACCACGGGGGTGCAGAAAGACCTGCATTTGGAACGGGTTTTTTAGTCAGAAGGAGGATCCTATCCGCTATCCGAGATATTAAGTTTGTTAATGATAGGATATCATACATAATTCTAAAGGGTAAACGACATGATTTTATAATTATAAATGTACATGCCCCCACAGAAGATAAAGATGACAAGATTAAAGATGAGTTCTATGAAGAATTATAATGCTTATTTGATAGCCTTTCACGATATCATATGAAAATTGTCTTAGGAGATTTTAATGCAAAAGTGGAGCGGGAAGATATATTCAAACCAACAATAGGCAAGTTCAGTCTTCATGAAGATAGTAACGACAACGGCGTTAGATTAGTCACATTTGCCACATCAAAGAATCTCATTGTTAAGAGCACAACATTTCAGCATAAGGATATTCATAAATACACCTGGACATCTCCAGATGGCGAAACTCGGAACCAGATAGATCATGTATTAGTGGACAAACGCTGGTACAGTAGGATCATCGATGTTAGATCAGTTAGAGGGACAGACTGCAATTCGAATCATCATCTGGTCAGGGTGAAATCAAACAACGGCTATCGCTTATGAGAGGAACAAACGCTAAAGATGATTCTGTAAAATTTGAATTAAAAAACTTGAAAAATGATGAAATGCGGCATGATTACCAAATCAAAATTGCTAATAGATTTGAAGTACCGGTACTGGAATATTCAGATGACAATGTGGCAAACGAAGAAGAAACTGATATAAATAAATAATGGGAGGCTATAACATTGTCAGCATCAGAAAGCATTGGTTGTTTAAAAAAGAGGCAAAAGAAGAAATAGTTTGGTGAGGAATGTGCCGACTATGTAAAGAAAAGAAAGCTAGCAAAAATTAAATGGTTACACGAGCCAAATGAGGTAAATTTAGAGCAATTTGGTAGTATTAGACGGGAAACCACCAAGTTACTAAAGAGTAAAAAGAGGGAATATTTGAGAGAGAATATGAATGATCTTGAAATGAACGCAAAAAATTGGAACATTAGAGAATTATATCAGGGAATTAGTATAGGGAAGAAAGGGTTTCAGGCAAGAACAAACATAATTCGGAATGAAAATGGGGATATGATTGCAGATTCCAGGAGTGTATTAAATAGATGGAAAAGTTACTTTAATCAGCTATTAAATATACATACAGAACAGGACATTGAGGAGGATTAATTTACAGACAGCAGAAATGTTAGTCGCAGAAAACCAAGTGCATTAGAGGTTGAAATGGCGATTGAAAAATTGAAGATGTATAAAGCATCAGGTTCAGATGAGATCCCAGCAGAATTGATAAAATCAGGGAGGAGAAAAATTGATGGACAGGATACGCTGGTTGCTTAGCATGATTTGGGAAAAAGAAGCTCTTCCAGATGAATGGAAAGAATCAATTATTGTACCAATTTATAAGAGAGGAGATAAAACTGATTGCAACAACTACAGGGGCATCTCATTACTTTCAACTTCGTACAAAATTCTAACAAAATATATTAGTAAGCAGACTTACTCCCTATATTGATGACATTCTAGGAGATGATCAATGTGGATTTAGAAGAAAACAGGTCTACCACAGATCAGATTTTAGTATAAGACAGATTTTAGAAATGAAATGGGAATATAATGGTACTGTACATCAACTATACGTAGACTTCAAAAAAGCATATGATTCAATTAAGAGGGAGAAGTTATATAGTATCCTGTTGGAGTTCGGAATTCCTAAAAAGTTAGTTAGACTTATACGAATGTGTCTAAATGGCACAAAGAGTAGGGAGCGTGTAGGCAAACAGTTTTCGGACACTTTTGAAATCCAGAATGGATTGAAGCAAGAAGATGGACTATCTCCTCTACTATTTAATTTTGTACTAGAGCATGTCATTAAATCTTTAGAGAATGAGGAAGGCTTACAACTCAATGGTATTAATAAGCTGTTAGTTCATGCTGATGATGTAGTACTATTGGCCGATAGCGAGGAGATACTAAAGGACAACACGCACATACTATTGAGTAACACTAAGAAATTAGGACTGGAAGTAAATATCAATAAAACTAAATATATAGTCACACGGAAGAAATGCATTATATGATGGAAATGGACAGCTAATGAAAAATGAGGGAAATTTTGAGGAAGTGGCTGAATTCAAATACCTAGGAACAATAATCACAAATAGGAATGAGATGCACAAAGAAATTAATCATAGGCTCAATTCTGCAAATGCGTGCTATTATGCATTGCAGAGACTCTTGATGTCCCAACTCCTTTCAAAAAACGTTAAAATGAAAATATATAAAACTGTTATTCTACCAGTTATATTATATGGATGCGAAACATGGACTCTTACTTTAAGGGAGGAAAGGAGATTACAAGTATTTGAGAATAAAGTACTTAGGAAAATTTTTGGACCAAAGAGAGATGAACAAACAGGCGAATGGAGAAGACTACATAACAATGAACTTCATGGTCTTTATAGGAAGCCAGATATAATAAGAACAGTTAAGTCTCGTAGACTGCGATGGGCAAGACATGTTGCACGTATGGGGAATGAAAGACTTGCATGGAGGCTTCTTGTAGGAAAGCCAGAGGGAAAACGCCCAGTTGGTAGACCAAGAATGAGTGTGGGAGAATAACATTAACTATGATTTGATGGAAGTATGTTATTCAGGGAATGATTGGAAAGCATTACCTCAGGTTAGGGATGTATGGAGAGCTAATGTCCGTGCGGCCAAGAACCTACGGATTTGATAGTGCCAGTGAGTAAGTAAGTGAGTAAGATATATTTTGATTAAGGTAAGCGATGATGTAATATTCATCATGATATAATATTTTACCCACTTTAATCTAGAGATAGATCTTCATATAAACTTTTATTGACTGGATAAAGTTTTTAATTATTATTAATGTATGTAAAACTTCCCATAATTTAATCAGAGCACATTGTTTGTAAGCTCTCTCTAAATCAATAAATAGTAGGTGAATTAGTTGTTGGAAGATGATTTTTTTCTCAATTATTTGTTAGAAACTAAATATGTGATCAATGGTGGATCAACCTTTTTGAATGCTGCCTGTTCTTTTGTTTCCTATTATTTTGTTCCACAAAACATAAAAAAAAATCCAAAAATAATGTTGAAGGTACTATTTACACCAATTCCACTATAATTTTCACATATATCTTACTTCTCCCTCTTTCTGTAGGCTATAACTGATATAAGCCACATCTTCAAGTCATTTGGATATCTTCTCCATTATTATCTTTCACAAATGAATCTTATTAATTCAAATAATTTGTTACCACGTGATTTAAATTAATAAGTTCTGCTGGAATTCCTCCAACTCTATACACCTTGTTATTTTTTTAAAGTTCTTAAATAACAATTCTCTTAATTTCAGAGTCTCTAATAATTTTTTCTTCTAAATTCATTTTTTCTAATTCATCTATCATGTTAGCCAAAAAATTCTGCCTATGTTCAGTCAAAAGTTTGTTGAAATAAGCTTCCCATATTTCAAGTGAATATAATGTATAACATATTTTTCATACTTATTTTTCATCAAGTTAGTGAATAATTTCCGTACTTCACTACTTATTGCACCCACAAGATACATTTCAGCAGTAGAACATGACTTCTGCCAGATGTCATTTCTTCTGTCTTCTAATCTTTGCTTATCATTCGGCCATCATCCTTATCATTATCATCATCATCCTTCACAGGTGTGGAAAGCAACGGGAAGCTACTAGACTTATAATTCCCTAGTAAAGCTGCAAAATGATGCTATGATTGTAGTGAAAGATCTGCCCTTAGGCAGAATTACAATGGATGGAATCATTGCCTGTGTTACCTTGTATTTTATTTTATCTTTTAGTTTGTTTGAATTTGACCAGTTTTCGTATAGTTCATTTTTAATTTATATTTCTTGATATATTTCTTCACTCCGATAATATCATTTATATTTCATATACAATTTTCATTCTTCTTTAGCTGCCGCACGAATACTTATATTAATGTATTGATATAAATTCTTTGTAGGATCAAACACTTGTGTTTCTTGTAGTTTTTCATCCAATCTTTTTTTATTTAAATACTAGTGGACCCGGCAGACATTGTCTTATCAGAACGTTTCATTTTCGTGTCGTAGCCGGACGATAAAATGTAAGTTATCTTTTTATCATAAAATTCACTAATCAATAAGTTCAGAAGAAAACTCCTCACAGTTAACTGTTTTGGCTCAAGAAGCGTACATTATGACGTCACATTGTTGTCGCGCGGAATATGTCGGTAATGCAGGTGAGTATACATCTGACAAAAATATTCCTATTACCCGATCGCAGCGCCACCTACCGAGTCCAATTTTAATATAAACCACACACGCACGCACACACACGCACGCAAACACGCACGCACCCATACGCACGAACGCACGCACACACACACATATTTACACACATTTTTTTCTCCACTAACGCCACCCGGGCCATCCAGGGACCCGACCTATCGAGAGATGGATTTTTAACTATGGATCACATACATACTTTCTGACCTCCCCGAATGATGATCAGATCAATGTCAATGCCTTCTCCGAGACAACGCAAATTAGACGAAACACGACATTCACACACATTTATTCTAAAAATAGCTAATATGATTATGATTATGATGGCCGGATGATGTTCGTGGACCGTCTGGGCCTTAGAGTTTCTTAACATTTGTCTTATAGGCGAGGATAAACCCCGAAAAAAACAATAAACTTGTCCCCATCGGGAATCGAACCCTGTCTCTTTGCATGCGAGGCAGTGACACTACCCTGAGATCACACCGGTGATATATATACATATATAAAATTGACAAAATCTTTATATCGGGATATGGCTTATAAAGCTGAGCGCTATGTATTGGTTTATAAAGTGTATCGTTGTTGTTTGCAGTGTTATGAAGTTATCAAAATGATGGTGCAGCCACGTGCGAACGAATAGCGTAATTAAGTATGAACACTATGGTTATAACCTTTTGGACTTTTGTGAAATAAAACATTTCCTGTGTAATGAGTGGGTGAAATTTTCCTTAAAACCATTGAAAAAGGGCTTACTTTCACTGAGCTTGAAGAAAAATTCACCTCAAATCAATATTTAGTTTCACAATATTTCTAAAATTTTTATTAAATCTACTCAATTAATATATTGTGTAGTGGTGGTATATAATGATATCTAGTACTCATACTCATTACATTTAGTATCTATGATTTCTAGTAAATGGAAACAATAGTTTGTCTTTATTTACTGGGAATGCTTGATGTCACACAAGAAAAGTTGTAACACCACTCAGAAAAATAAAGGGACCTGGACGAATAATCTAGTGAGATTTCATCAGTTACAAATGACGAAATGCGCCTACAGTAGATTCTTTACTAGAAGAATACTGCAAGTTGTCTCTTCAACTTTAAATTATTGGAAGGAATCAATTTCTTGGAGCAGAGATCAAAGAAAGAAATGAGAAAGTAGCGACAATGTCTGAAGAAATTATAATTTGTGGCGAAATATACTTAATTCTCCTCATGAGTCAAATCAAATAATTGGTACAAAGCGCCATATAGTACTGAAGACTTATGGTGAATGTGTAAGGAGTGGAACGTTTGATACTCTTGACCAGCTTTTTGATAACACAACAGTAAATGGCCAATGGTCATCTACAGAAGACAAAATATTGTAGCATCTACAATTGGAAAGTAAAGGAAAGGTTGGTTACACAAGTACAGTAGTACGAAAGGACACAATTCAACCTTTGCTATACCTCAATTTATCGGTTGTCAACATCACATTCTGGACAGAATACTATGTTTAGGATGGATCAAGAACTTGCTGAGAATACCAAGCTTCCAAACATTGTACCTAAATTGGTGAACAAGTATGAGGGTCTAAAATCACAGTATTGTGAATGGAAAAGAAGATATCCTGTATAAATCGGGGTGGAGAGATGACATGAAGGTCCTGTACCATCTAACGCATCCATTTATATTCTTTGAGGAAAAAATACACTTTCCATTCATTAGGATCCAGACAATTTCAAACATGCAAGATGAAATTCAAGAGCTATTTTTGCTCTACTTGCATTTATACTTATGTCGACTACAAGAGTTTCTTTGAAAAAAAGTGTGCAGATTTATTTCATTTGACTGAACAACTATTGGTTTAGTAATTAGGCGTACAACATGAATAACTTCAAGAACTTTTTCAAACATATTAAGGCCTTTTAAAAAAGCACTGCACTCATTGGAAAATCATTGCATTAAGTATACCATGAAGTAATCAGTGCGTCGAATATGCAATTAAAGTCATGCAAGAATTATATGCTTCCTGTAGGAATAAAGACAAACTGCATCTCCGATTCTTTCTAAGCAATCAACAATAATATACAATAAATGTACATGTGGTTTAAACACTTTTGTATCTTTTGTTGTTTGTATTGCAGTATATATCTTCTGTTTCAAAATAATCAGCCAGTAGTGAAATATGAATTTTTATTTCGGGGTGACTTTTTTTAAAGGGATGTTAAAATGACTAGTCGATTCTTCGTACAGAGGTAAAAGTTCATCTGATTACGATATAGGAAAGTGAGGTTGTAAAAAAGTTATAACACTAATGAACACAGCCTTATCATTTGTTTTTATTTCCATTCTATTTCTGCTGATTATACAACCAATACCACTTTCAACTGTTGATTGCATTTTCGTACTTCCTTACTTTATTATCTCTTTATTAATTGCAGTTATGATGAATTCTGTATTCTTAAAGAAACTTCAACACTACATTTGCATATAAGACAACCGAAAATCAGAATAAAAACTATCAATTCGCCATACTGGGTTCTGAACCCAGTATATCCCTCATTCGATTCTCAAACGCTAACTCCTTTATCTAACGGTTTATTTATAGGCATAATATGTGGTCTCAGCGTATGCAGAGGGTCCGGATTTGGTCCATTTTGGAACAGGCTTCTTCTTGGCAGTTTTTTTCCTCACGAGACCGTACTCTCTTTCAGCCACTCTCGCTTACGAGAGAGAGCGCGAATAAGACAGGGTTTGATCGCCTTCAGTTGTAAGTAAATGACTGTTATTTGAGCTTGATACCCTGTGAAGCTCGCTCGCTACACGATGCTTGGTGAGAAGTCTCTGTTATAAAGTGGAATGAAGTCTTCGAATTACCCACTTGTTCCCAAACTCTTTACAATAAATTGTCTGGGTAAAAAGCATAATGGTATAATTGTGAAAATTGAGTTGTGCAGTTTATATCGAATTTCAGAGAGTTTGAAGCGTCTGCTATCAACTACAGGTGGATGAATACAACTGTTTTCGTCAGTTTGATACCTACAGTAAATATTTAAACTTATTTTTATCTGTAACTTATGCCGTTATGGTTTTCACCCAAACAATTGAATCTAATTTTAAAATGAAACACAGATTTTGTTTAATTTTATTTAATTTTTATATTCTCAAAAAAATTTGGAAACATTTTATGGGGATTTTTGTTCATTTACTGGTGGAAAACTAGGGGATCGTTCCGGCATTTGCCTTAACGTTAAGGGAAAACCACCGAAAAACCTTAATAGAACGACTTGAAGTTAGTGAGTTTAAACTACCACCATCTGGTCTTGAGAATGACAGCTTGGCTGTAGAAACTTGTTGACCATTTTAAAACATTAATTGGTGAAATGGGCATATTGACTACATATATATTTTAATATTATATCACCAAGAAGATCACTTGTGTATTACCACCAAAAGGTACATACAACTATTAACTAACCTGTATCAAATCTAATGCTATTCGAGAAATCAAAATATTATCAAAATAATATTTGATTGGTCTAATACCATTCAATTTGTTACCTTACAACACTTCACGTCATCCAGCTGGTGAACTTGGTGGTCTGAAAGTAAAGAAAACATAATTAGAACATCTGTGATATCAAGTTTCAATACCTGCGTTAAATTAGAAATTCCTATGTCTAGAAGAGGCGTTAAGCCAGGCAGCCTCATGGAACTTCTCTCTTCACCGTTATCATTCATACATCAAACACGCACTCCTCTATGTACACAATACTTCATGTATGTATAGTGGTCTGTTGAAGTGGTATGTAAATTGAAAACAGATAACACTGGGGAACAAAAAAATATTTTTTTCTTGGTGCCTGAAATTTTTCACCTGATTCTGGGTATTTCGGCACTGCTGATTCCAAAAATGTCATCCATTTTGTTGCAGCAGCTCTAGTTTGCAAGATATTGATGATACTGCTCTTATGTACCACCATTGTAAATCGATTGTTTGCATAATACTAATTGATTTAATCCAAGTTATATTCATGTTGTTGTTGCCGTTTGCATATGTAATTTTACTAATTTGACAATTGTTTATCCTTTTTCTAGACTGACATGGCTTCAACACGAAGAAAATGTGTGAATAATCCTGATGTGTTTTGTTTCATCTGTGGGGAGTACACATTCACTCAACAAAGAAAACCTATAACTGACTTTGTAAGAAGAGCTTATTTGGCCTATTTCAAAGTACAACTGGGAGATCAAGATAAGCCTTGGGCACCTCACATTGTATGTAAAACGTGCACAGAGCATCTACGACAATGGACAAATGGGAAACGGAAATGCTTGAAATTTGGGGAACCAATGATCTGGCGAGAACAAATTAACCATAGTGATGACTGCTATTTTTGTTCAGTCAATGTAAAGGGCATCAATAGCAAAAACCGGAATAGATGGGTATATCCCAATCTACGCTCCGCAAGACGCCCTGTTCCACATTCAGAGGAGATACCTGTTCCAATTTTTACCAGTCTTCCAGAGTCACCAGAAGAAGAGGATGATTCAACTGAAAGCTATTCTGAGGGAAATGACAGCGATTTCCCAGGACCTTCATCAGTTTCATCCGGTTTTAGTCAAGCGGAACTGAACGACCTCATAAGGGATCTAAGTCTTCCAAAGAAGTCATCTGAGTTGTTAGCTTCCAGGCTGGCAGAGAAACAATGTCTGTTACCGGGAACAAAGGTCACAGTCTATCGCAAAAGAGAAACAGACTTCCTGCCATTCTTCACAGTAGAAAATCAATTTGTTTTTTGTATGAATGTTGAAGGACTGTTAATGAAGCTGGGTGTAAGAAAATACACACCAAGTGAATGGCGGTTATTTATAGATAGCTCCAAACGCAGCCTAAAATGTGTTCTTTTTGCATAATGGGAACATATACAGGTCAATCCCAATTGGTCACTCAGTTTCTATGCGTGAAAATCAACATACAATAGCTACAGTGCTAGAGAAGATCTCTTACCGTGATCACCAATGGGTAATGTGTGTCGATCTCAAGATGGTGAATTTTCTTCTAGGACAACAAGGTGGGTACACCAAATACCCATGCTTTATATGTTTATGGGACTCTAGAGCCAAAGATCAACATTGGGTGAGAAGGCATTGGCCTCTTAGAGAAAGCATGACCGTTGGAGAAAAAAACATCGTTGCAGAACCTTTGGTTGACAGAAACAACATCATCTTGCCACCACTGCATATTAAACTTGGTTTAATGAAACAGTTCATCAAGGCGTTGAATAGAGATGGAACATGTTTTGGCTACATATGTACAAAATTTCCTGCACTGAGTAAGGAAAAATAAAAGCAGGTATATTGGATGGACCACAAATCCGCCAACTTATTAATGACCATCAATTTCAAGACTCAATGAATGATACTGAAGCAGCCGCATGGTCTTCGTTCTGTATGGTAGTGAAGAATTTCCTTGGAAACTATAAGTCTCCTAATAGTGATGAACTAGTGGAGAATATGCTCACTGCTATTTGTGCACTAGGTTGTAACATGAGCATCAAATTACACTACCTACACAGTCATTTGGATCGATTTCCAGACAATCTTGGAGATGTAAGTGAGGAACAGGGTGAGCGTTTTCACCAGGAATTAAGTACAATGGAAGAAAGGTATCGTGGACGGTGGGATATACATATGATGGCGGACTACTGTTGGAGCATCCACCGAGAATGTCCAAGATCATTGCATCGGAGGAAATCACAGAAACGGGGATTCTGCGACCTGATGGAGGAAAATTAATGATTCTAACGAGACTAATGTGTAAATAAATTATGGTAGTTATATAGATACAGTTGTTTCATGAAAAAGAAAGTATTTGTTCTTTTGTATTTAATTGTATGCGAGTAATATAGTTGTATATGTGGACCAGTATTTTTGAACTGGTATATAATTTGAATAAACTCTATCTCAAAAACTAGAGCTGATAGGACGAAACTGAAATCATCTTTGGAATCAGTGACCCAAATATACCCATAAATAGGTGAAAACATTAAGGCACCAAAATCACTGTTCCCCAGTGTAATATAACCATATATCTGCCTAACTCGGAATCGGAAGCACAAAAGGGGAGTGGGTGCTATTAGAATATAAACACGCACATTGTATGGATACATACATAAATAAATTACAAAACATATAACTATAATGTAGCGGAGAGGTTTAAGACATTCCCCATGGGGGAAGAAAATTTTCTCATGGAAATTTAAATAGATTGGGACCGGTGGCTACCCAGCATTGTGAGGAATTTGGTGGGTGGCTACTGTAAGTAGCGGATGGATACATGCTGATTGGATGATGGTTCACCTGTGTGATGTGAGGGCAGCAGCCAGCTGATGTGCCAATGACTTGCTAGGCCTGGAAGGTGTAGATTTAATTCTGGATGAATCAGAAATTGTAAAATAATATTTACAATACAAATAACGATCAGACAATCCTTAGATCTTCAGAAGGCAATTTACAAATAGCAGCGTAAAATTATATGGAATAGCAAATAAATAAAATATGACAATCTCTGAAATTAAATCGAAAGTAATGGCATTCAACGAGAAAGAACCACATGACGTGTAAAATCAGCATTAATAACAGTACAGTACAACAGGTGAACAATTTCAATTATTTAGGATGTATAATACTGCCAGAAGGAAGATATTAATATTAAATTAAGTAAGTTTTATAAAATGTGTGGCACTATAAAACGGACACTGAAAATAAAACTTTGAGGAGTACACAATTCAAATTTTACAAAATTATGGCAGATCCTATCTTAACACATGCAAGTGAAAATTGGACTCAACCGTTCAGACAGAAGTAAATTAGAAGCTGCATGAATGAAGTTCTTACGTTCAGTAGCAGGTGTGATAATTTTGGACAGCAAAAGAAATGAAGATATTAGAAAATACTTAAATATTTTTAACTAGCGTACCCGGCAGACGTTGTACTGCCCGAACGTTCAATTCTCAAGTCATGGGCGGACGATAAAATATGTTCTTTTTTTACCATAAAATTCAGCAATTAGGACATAATTAGATATTATTAAATAAGTTCGCAAGAAAACCTCTTATAGACTTCTGTTGCGGCTCAAGAAGTGTGAATGATGACGTCACATAGTCATGAATATTATAATTGTACCCTCCTTTGCAGATAAGTTAAGACCGTCATATAACAATTATATTAGAGTGAAAAAAAAAAGATAAATTGATGAGACTGAGTTAAAACAGTTCTCCCCCCCCCCCAAGCTAGATTTCATTTCTGACCCACTCTGCACCGGTACCATACTGGCCGACATTCCATGAGAAAAATTTCTTCTCCCGTAGAGACTCGAACCAGCGTAAGTCCCGTAGTTCTGCGCCAAGACTTCTTGCCTTAACCACTCGGCTACGGCGCGAGACTTTGGTGTCAATGAAAGACAAAAATGGTTATAGTAAGTTATCCGTAAGAGATAAGGGATTCTCGGTATCAATGAAAGACACAAATGGTTTTTGTGAATATCCGTAAGAGATAAACATATGCTGTCGCGGACTTTTTTGTAGAGCTTTTTGAGATATTCAATTCTGTGTACATTAATTTTGTGTATTTCGTATAGTTTAGGCAGCGTAAGCCATTTAAGCGTCCAAAGAGCTACGTTTTTCACGTTTTCCACTACAAAGGGCGATTTTTAAGGTGTAGGAGTTGAATATCACAACTCTCTTATAGCCTATGTTCATCCCGGGAATCTCCTGAACATTTTGCAAAAAACCCATCACAATCGGATCAACGGTATGGCCGCGCATAAAGTACGAACAAACAAACAAATATACAACAAACAACAAACAAACGTTAATTTTATATATAAGATTAACAAATAGAATTGACAATATGAGATACAACTGGTATGAACATGTATATCTTAATTATTTTAAGATTCCTCATGCTGATTATCCGGTGTTGCCCGGGAATCTACTTATCTCGATCTTCTTTGGCATAAATGAGCTAAAAGACAAAATTCGTTGTTGTGAGTTATCCGCGAATACCCGCCATGTGCTGCTAAGCTTCCACAGGAATCTACGTACTTATTTCGATCTTCTTGGCATCAATGAAAGACAAAAATGGTTATTATGAGTTATCCGTAAGAGATAAACATATGTTGTTATGGCCTTTTTTGTAGAGCTTGTTAAGATGTTCAATTCTGTGTACATTAATTTTGTGTATTTGTTATGGTTTAGGCAGAGTAAACCATTTAAGCGTCCGAAGGGCTACTTTTTTCACGTTTTCCACTACAAAGGACGATTTTTAAGGGTGTAGGAGTTGAGTATCACAATTCTATTATAGCCTGTGTACAACCCGGGAATCTCCTGAACATTTTGCAGAAAGCCCCATCACAATCGGATCTACGGTATGGCCGCGTATAAAGTACGAACAAACAAACAAACAAACAAACAAACAAACAAACATTCATTTTTATATATTAGATGGTCTCCTTCTTCTTCTTCTATAAACCTTTGGATAAATGATGGAAGATTAAATTGGAACGATCACATAGATAGAATATAGAACAGTAGATTAGTGAAGAAAGTACGTGACTGGACACATCAGCAGAAAAGGCCTTTAGGAAGACCACAACTACGATGGAAGGACGTTACCATACCCCGAACCTGTAGTGAATGAACACGCAACAAGCTGGTAGCTTTCATGAGTAGAGGAAGAAGAAGAAGAATATTAGATTTTAATATGTAGATATACTTCATTTTATATAAGTAGGCCTATATTGCACAATATATGTAATATTTTTTTGTTTATGTATGGTTATATATTTTATCTTCTTCAACTGGACTCCTGTCCCCATTATATAATGTATACATATTGCACAATTCCGTCTACCGGTATCTTTACCTTGTTCGTGATGGAGAGGATTCACGGTTAAATTACATGCAAACAATGCTGATAATACCATCGCTTACTATTGATAACATGCTGGTATTCGAGTGCTTAATTAATGCATCGAAGAAAAAATACATGGTGCCTTTGAAGAAAACAAAGCTAGTATTCATATCTTGTTAACAAACAACGCTACAAAATCCATTAATTACTATTATCAATGTTATTCACCCCAGATAGTTTGACAACTTTTCTACAAAACAATTTTACATTTGTACTTACATACAAATATGTTTCGGGTAGTCAAAATAAATGGGAGACCATATATATATATATATATATATATGTGTGTGTGTGTAGTAGTCACTAGAGGGCAGTGAGACTCAGTTCTCGCTACCTCTCGTGATAGAGATTATATATAGAAAAATAAATGTTTATGCTGGGATTATCTGGCTGGCATAAATTATAGTGCACTGAAGCATAAATTCAGAGATCTGGGTTCACATCCCGGTTCAGAAATTTATTTTTCTTTATATATATATATCCAAAATTAAATAATAGCGCGGAAATTGTGCTAGAAATGTGCTGTCGATTCTCTTCATTTTCTTACTATGTTGCCTGTGTTGTGTTGTTTGACTGGGAGGGGACCTCTAATAAATACTATGCTTTTAATTATCCGATACCTTCAGTAGTCCTTGACCGAATGAATAATCCGGCAATCATGTTACTTGTGGGGAGTAGGCTATCCCTTCTTTGCGTTCCTCATTAAACTGATAGGCATGACATACCTAGAAGGTCCGTGCCCTACAAGCCAGCTGCTGGCCTCATATTCACATATATTAATCACTGTGCAGAACAATCGTCCACCAGTATATATGTGATCAAAATGACGGTTCCCCCAGAGTTACAACTGATTTTCTCAACTTGGAGACGCTACTTATTGCAGCTACCCAAACTATTCATGATGTTGGGTTGGGACTGTCCGAAACTCCATAAGAACATTTCTTCCCCGAGGATCGATACAGAGCAACCCCCGTAGCACCATGCCTTAAACCGTTCAGTTACGCGGTGCAACCTCAAGAATATAAATACAGTGGGAATTTATCATAAAATGAAACACAGATTAATCTTATATTATTCATATATTAAACTAACAATAAAGTTAAACAATCTACATTAACTATGATAAAGTTACATAATTGAATATAACTACACACTATGTTAACACAGGCTTACAAGTTACTATTTACAATTTTAACGTTAGAATTAAGTGGAGACAATACTAACAGTTCACCTACGGTAGATCTATTTACACTTTACTAAAGACGTTACTTAAAATTATTCACGGACGTAATGATAGCGATAGCTGTGATACTGAAATGAACTGATTTCAATGTAACTATTACACCGAGATAATTATATCCACGGAAATCCAGAATTGTTCAGCCAAAACCGTCGTGTGTGGGAAAAATACTGTGAAACTCTAAGAACTCTCTCCAGATGTAGAATCCCGGTATTACTCAGGACTTTTCCCTGAAGTCGGGAAAATGTAGTGGGACGTTTTGTCCTCTTCTACCCACTGGACGATCCCGATCATTGTTCGAGTATTTCCCTGGGGAGACGAGGAAATTTGTGGGACGTTTTCTCCTCTTCTCCCACTGGAGGATCCCGATCATTCTTCGAGTATTTCCCTCGGGAGTCGGGGAAATTTGTGGGATTTTTCTCCTCTTCTCCCACTGGAGGATCCCGATATTTCTGCGAGTATTTCCCTCGGGAGTCGGGGAAATTTGTGGGATGTTTTCTCCTCTTCTCCCACTGGATGATTCCGACATTTCTTCGAGTATTTCCCTCGGGAGTCGGGGAAATTTGTGGGATGTTTTCTCCTCTTCTCCCACTGGAGGATCCCGATATTTCTTCCAGTATTTCCCTCGGGAGTCGGGGAAATTTGTGCGATTTTTCTCCTCTTCTCCCACTGGAGGATCCCGATATTTCTTCGAGCATTTCCCTCGGGAGTCGGGGAAACGTGAGGGACGTTTTCTCCTCTTCTCCCACTGGAGGATCCCGATATTTCTTCAAGTATTTCCCTCGGAAGTCGGGGAAATTTGTGGGACGTTTTCTCCTCTTCTCCCACTGGAGGATCCCGATATGTCTTCGAGTATTTCCCTCGGGAGTCGGGGAAATTTGTGGGATGTTTTCTCCTCTTCTCCCACTGGAGGATCCCGATATTTCTTCGAGTATTTCCCTCGGGGGTCGGGGATATTTGTGGGATTTTTCTCCTCTTCTCCCATTGGAGGATCCCGATATTTCATCGAGTATTTCCCTCGGGAGTCGGGGAAATTTTGGGATGTTTTATCCTCTTCCCCCATTGGAGGATCCCGATATTTCTTCGAGAATTTCCCTCGGGAGTCGGGGAAACGTGTGGGACGTGTTCTCCTCTTCTCCCACTGGAGGATCCCGATATTTCTTCGAGTATTTCCCTCGGGAGTCGGGGAAATTTGAGAGACGTTTTCTCCTCTTCTCCTACTGGAGGATCCCGATATTTCTTTGAGTATTTCCCTCGGGAGTCGGATAAACTTGTGGGACGTTTTCTCTTTTTCTCCCACTGGAGGACCCCGATATTTCTTCGAGTATTTCCCTCGGGAGTCGGGGAAATTTGTGGGATGTTTTCTCCTCTTCTCCCACTGGAGGATCCCGATATTTCTTCGAGTATTTCCCTCGCGATTCGGGGAAATTTGTGGGATGTTTTCTACTCTTCTCCCACTGGAGGATCCCGATATTTCTTCGAGTATTTCCCTCGGGAGTCGGGGAAATTTGTGGGACGTTTTCTCCTCTTCTCCCACTGGAGGATCCCGATATTTCTTGAAGTATTTCCCTCGGGAGTCGGGGAAATTTGTGGGACGTTTTCTCCTCTTCTCCCACTGGAGGATCCCGATATTTCTTGGTGTATTTCCATCAGGAGTCGGGGAAATTGTGGGGCGTTTTTCCTCTTCTCCCACTGGAGGATCCCGATATTTGTTGGAGTATTTCCCTCGGGAGTCGGGGAAATTTGTGGGACGTTTTCTCCTCTTCTCCCACTGGAGGATCCCGATATTTCTTGGAGTATTTCCCTCGGGAGTCGGGGAAATTTATGGGACGTTTTCTCCTCTTCTCCCACTGGAGGATCCCGATATTTCTTGGAGTATTTCCCTCGGGAGTCGGGGAAATTTGTGGTACGTTTTCTCCTCTTCTACCACTGGAGGATCCCGATATTTGTTGGAGTATTTTCCTCGGGAGTCGGGGAAATTGTGGGACGTTTTCTCCTCTTCTCCCACTGGAGGATCCCGATATTTGATGGAGTATTTCCCTCGGGAGTCGGGGAAAGTTGTGGGATGTTTTGTCCTCTTCTTCCACTGGAGGATCCCAATCTTTCTTCGAGTTTTTCCTTTTGGAGTCGGGGAAAATTTTATGGGACACTTTCTCCTCTTCCCCCACTGGAGAATCCCGAAATTTCTAAATTTTTTCTCTCGGATGTGGCGAAAAATGATGTAGGATTGTTTCTCCTGTTCTCCTACTGGAGGATCCAGGTTTTTTCATGTTTTCCTCTGGAGTCGTAAAAAAATATTGTGGGACTTTTCTCCTCTTTCCCTCTGGAAGTGTCCTATATTTTTCTACTTTTACTCTCGGGAGTCGGGGAAACTTTTTATGGGATTTTTGTCTTGTTCTCCACTAGTAGAACCCGATATTTTTCTAGTTGTATTCGGGAGTCAGGGAAACTTTGTGAGCGTTTTATCCTTCTTATGCCACAGAAGATCTCGATATAAATCTAACTGCTCCCTATGAAGTCTGAGATAATTTGTATGACTTATTTACCTGTTATTGGAGTTATAATGTTGTCAAAATTAGTATTTTTTTGATTAATTACACTTGCTTTTGAATAAATTATCTTGATGTCTTCTATTCACTTTGTATTTTTATAGCTATATATTGCTTTATTTATAATTTAGAGCTTCATTTTAGGTCAAATATTTGTGTTTTTGTATTTAATATTTCTGTTTTAGTTAGGTTTTTGCTGTACGAATACAGATGTTTCCTTAATGATCTTTAGTTTATATGTAGCTTACAGAAATTTCATTTTTTTATTGTCCACACGTTGAAATTCATTTGTTTGTTACAGTAATTTATTCACTCCATTCATGAAATAAATAGACATTACTTACTGTATGTTCAGTTATTGTAATAAATTATTTATAAGTTAAAAGAGTCGACTTTTACCTTTTAATTTCTCTTGATTTTGTTATCATTCCTTTTTTTCTCTAGTTGATAATATTCAGTTTTTACGTAATTTGTTTTTACTTCATTTGTCCACAGTTTACATAGGTTTATTGTATGATTTTACAATGCCGGTTCATGGAGTTAATAATATATTGGGCTATTTTATTTTGCTCGATTATTGTAAAATCATTTTTAACTCAAGACTGTATAATATGTCAATTTAATTCCTTGTGATTATATTTTCTTACACAGAATTTAGAGAGTATTTGCAACCGATATAATTTATTTTCTATTTAAGACACAGTTTCGTAGCAACTGAATTACAATAAGATTCGCAAAAAATTAACAATTTCTATTGGGATCAGAATACAATCAATTTCCTGTCGCGTAACTTAGGAACAAAAATTATATCAATAATGTATTAAGGATATACAGGGATAACGTACAGAGCTGTGGTCTCGAGGAATTGTGCTGCTTTGTCACGCAACGGCCCCGGGTTTGATTCTCGATCGGGACAAGCTTCCTGGGTGAATTTTTCTTTTCCTCATTTGTAAGACAAATGTCAGGAAACTTTAAGGCCCAAACGGTCCCCGAACATCATCATCATTATCAATCACCGGTGAGGAAAGCAACGGGAAGCTGACACACCTATAATTCCCTAGTAAAGCTGCAAAGCATAACGTTAAAATGCTATGATTACATTAAAGGACCTTGTTCTAGGGCAGAACATTGTAAATAAAAAACAAGAATAACGATCAAAGTCAATTAGTTTTGTGAAGAAAACATTGTAAAGTTTAAGTATTCAATACTTTACTGCACGTGTGTTTTATGGATATTGATAAAGTGCACAATGCAAAAACCAATTGTTCTTAAAATTAAACAGTATTTTTAGTTTTTGCAGTTGAACATCAACATTGGAAAATCTATGCAGTTAAACAATGTCTACAATTCCGCACTAAGGTCGAAAAGAGAATATTAGATACTGTGTGAATTTAACACATTCAATTGTAAATCGTTAACTGTTTCTCATTGTCAGAGTCTGAAATGCCACTTTTTCTTCATAGATCCCCCATGTGAATTAAATAAAATACTATTGTACTGCAAAACTGTTTCATTATTCGCAAGTCATTGGATTTTGCCCTTGTAATGCAACTATATAATGTATGTCCACCGCTGTATCTTGAGGTAGCGTGAATTTCTAAGATTATGTCTGCACACTTGTTTAAAGATAAAACATTTTCTTGAAAAACGAACCGTGGTTGCAAACATAACCTGAATGAAAGAGACAAGTCAGTTCTGAAGAGGATTGTATCATAAAATCATAAAAATACTACAGATGAAGTGACTGCAGAATTAAATGCGCTTTTAAAGGAAAAAAAAAATCTACCAGAACAGCTAGATAAGACTTGCACAAATTAGATGCATATGGCAGAGTAGCAATTTGTAAACCATTAATTACAGACAGATCAAGGAAGACCAAAACATTGGTGGAAAGATCAAGACCATATTCCTTAAGTTTACCGTCACAGGTCACATGACCTAAAGATGGTTTGTTCGTGAAGATAATTACAGACAGGAATGCGAAAACAACGGTGTTCTGAATAGAAGTCCTGGACTGCTGATGACTAGAGCTCAGATTTTTATGTACTATCTATTGAGAAATATGTTGGCCTACATAAACATGTAGCTAAATATAGTAAAATATGTAATTAAATAAGTAATATATGTATTAATACGTGAAGAAAAAACTTTGTACCCCCTTTTTTTTAAGCACATTGCGCGCACGGAGTAGTGTGATATTTGGCATAATTAAAGTTCATATAGAGAAGGAGTGCAGAAAAATAAAATGTATGTATAATATGTGTTACAAAAAATTAAATAAAATTAAACAAAATAATAACATATTACGATGGGAGGTTGGGAAGTGGTTACTACAGAATCGAGGGAAAATGTTTAAAAACCGAGCGACAGCGAGATTCTGTTAATTCACAAACTACGTTGTACAATATTTTTTGCGCGATAGTGTTTTCAAAACAATAAATAATAATAAAATAATATATTTCTTGGAAATATTTGCGTTCATTATAAACAATTTACTAACGTTAACAGTGTGGGCAATGTTTCTTACTTGAAACAATAGGAGGCCTTGAGAATAATTATTGATAAAATGGCCGCAAGTACGTATTTATTGTTTTATATTGTTCCAAATGAAGTTCAGTTCATTTAAAATGCAGTGATTTGTTTCGTATAATGTATATTAACAGTACCTTTTGGATATTTTCTGTATATACATTGTACATGGTTATATAGAGAGCAGTGGTTTTACTTCCCGCACGTGGGTGTAAATATAATATTACAGTATAGTTATTTAGGTTGGCAACCCCGAAATGTAGGAAGTTGAGCTTTCAATAATGGTCGCCATTGCTGGTAAGTACGACAAAACGTAGTATCGCGCAAAAAATGTATATTACTCATTCATTTGTTTACGATCATACTGAAAGTGCATTTTTGCAAAAAGAATATTGTGCAGCAGCAATGTGAAATGCTCGCATATTTAGACCTATTATTAGTGGTTTAAAAAGTGAGTATATTTCATTATTTAAATCTGAATTAAATCCTGTCTAATATTGGTTTCAGTAATTTCATTACATTTATTTTATATTTACATATTCGCACCTACTTCCATTATGCCTCGACATTGAGCCTTAACGAGTCGAAGTGAGAGACAAAGATATATATATATATATATATATATATATATATATATATATATATTCCCGTGCACACAATAATAGGCTAATTGCAAATTTAAGTAGTATAAATGGTATACAAATGCCAAATGACGCGTTATTGTTTATCAAATATGGCTTAGCCAAGCTATACCACATATTTCCTATCGTTCGTATTTTTAAAATAAATCGAAAATTAATGCATAATGACGTATTTGTGACAAACTTAAAAACGTAATGAATTGTGGTCGAATTTGTACCGCTGGGTAACTACTAGTATCGAGTAAATATGTAATTAAGAATTATACATGAATATTAGCTAATTTTACTCACATGTGATTCTCCAAATAAAATGTTTTACATCTTGTTGCTATAAAGTACTGTAGAGTAGTCGTTTATCAAATTGTTATCCATAGTTTTATATTTTAAGCACTGCACAAACAGAAAAAGATATGTACAGCCATTAAAAAAAATATAGCGCAACTCTTGATGATGCAAAGTTAAAGAGTTTCGAAGAGCGATTCACACCAGTACGTGTTTACATGTTCTGAGTCGTTTGAGTATAAAGCGGACGACATAAAAGTCTCTCTTCATGCAGTATTCCAATCGTTCGCTTCAGTGGAGCAATCGGTAAGATGCTCTTTTTCCCACGACGCGGGCCCACGTTCGATTCTGGTCAGGTAGGTTTTTTATTTATTACTAGCTAATACCCGGCGTGCGCTGCTACGCCTAAATAAATGATAATGTGTTTTACATTAATATAAATAAGTAAAAGGAATAATAATTATAAATTTATATCATTATTATTTTTAGATACCCCATGATGATTACTCGGCATTGCCCGGGAATCTACGTATCCCGATGTATTTGGCATTAATGAGCTGAAAAACAAAGTTCGTTATTTCGAGTTATTAGTGCTGCTGCTCTGCTTGCCCGGGAATCTACTTAATCCCGATCTTCTTGGAATCAATGAAGGCAAAAATGGTTATTGTGAGTTATCCCTAAAAGATAAGCTTATGCTGTCGCGGGATTTTTGTAGAGTTTTTTGAGATATTCAATTCTGTATACTTACTGGGGTATTTGTTGTGGTTTAGGCAGCATAAGCCATTTAAGCGTACAAAAAGCGGCTTTTAGCCTATATTACTTTTCACTACAAAGGACAATTTTAAGGGTGAAGGGCTTGAGCATTAAAATTCTCTTGTAGCCTATAACCTTGCCGAGAAAATCCTGAAAATTTTGCAAAAAGCCTCATCACAACAGCATGAACGGTACGGCAGTGCACGCATGTCCTGCAATCTACTTACCCCGTTCTTCTTAGCATCAATGAAAGACAAAAATGGCTATTGTGAGTTATCCGTAAAAGATAAACATCGCGGACTTTTTTGTAGAGTTTTTTGAGATGTTCAATTCTGTGTACATTAATTTTGTATATTTGTTATGGTTTAGGCAGCTTAAGCCTTTTAACAGTCAAAAAAAGATTTTTTTTCATGTTTTTCACTACAAAGGGGATTTTAAAGGGTGTAGGAGTTGGGTACCATAATGCTCTTAAAGCCTATGTTCATCCCGGGAATCTCCTGAACATTTTGCAAAAACCCCATCACAATCATATCAACGGTATGGCCGCGCATAAAGTGCGAACAAACAAACAAATCAACAAACAAACATTAATTTTTAATATATAGGCTATATATCCACCGCTGTGGTTTCGAGGTAGCGTGCTGCCTTGTCACGCAGCGGGCCCGGATTCGATCCCTGGTCGGGGCAGTTTTTCTGGGTGAGGTTTTTATCGGGGTTTATCCTCACCTGTAAGACAAATGTCAGGAAACCTTTAAGGGCCAAACGGTCCCCGAAATCATATGGCCACATCAACCTTCACCGGTGTGGAAAGCAATGGGAAGCTACCACACCTACAATTCCGTACTAAAGCTGCAAACACAGCATGAAAATGCTATGATTGTAGTGAAGGACCTGCCTTCGGGCAGAATTACTGTGGATGGATATATATCCACACATATTTGCACTAAGAAAAAAGAAACTTAATTACAACACAGATATTGCCGTACAAGACTATTCATTAAGACAACTTTAGTATGTAGTTGAAAGCATTAGGTAGGATGAGAGTGAAAGAATACTGTAGTGAATTTCTCTCTTCAACTGACCCTGATTAATTACGACTGAATTGCCGACTATTGTAGCCTCTTTGTGCGTAAATATTATAACAGCAAACTGTGTAAGGCTAATTTTATCTGTATTCAATTGTCTTCAGCAAAGGAAATTAAATTGAATTTTATCCAAGGAGAAATGGAAAGCGGTAGTATAATTCTATACCAGAATGTGTCCTGGCTGATATAGAAAATTGTCAGATTGGTCGGCAAACTGATTTCATCACAAGACTACCAGGATATGAGTCTGAAACGCTACCATCTCAGCAATTCCTCCAATAAGTACTTTAATAAATTTTAATAACCCTAAAGTAAATGGTTATCTTCTAATGTTATAAAGAATGGAAAACAACTGACAACTTTCACAGGATGTTTAGATATGTTGTTTGATTGTTTGATATACGGAAGTCTCTTGTGATATTAGAGAGTATTGTATTTGTTTATTTATTAGGCATAAAATGCAATACTATTGTTTATTATTTTTGTACTTTATGTGATGATCAGTTGATAAATTTTTAATGTTTGTTCGTAATCTATTAGAATCCATCCTCTCACTGTCCAATGGAAAAACTTGTACATATAACTTACAAACAACACGTTACTCTCTAATAAATCACCGGAGACCATGAGCTCCTTACATCAAAACACTCATACATCATCCATCAAATACCTGTGAATGGTTGTCGGTAAAATTACATTCCACTCTCTATAAAATTGTTCATTGACTTTATATGTTTAAATCTACCGCTGTGGTCTTGAGGTAGCGTGCTGCCTTGTCACGCAGCGGGCCCGGGTTCGATCCCCGCTCGGGGAAAGTTTCCTGGGTGAGGTTTTTGTTCGGGGTTTTTCCTGACCTGTAAGACAAATATCAGGATACTTCAAGGCCCAGACGGTCCCCGAACATCATCTGGTCATCATTATCATCAATATCATATTCACCTCATTAGATTAATTTAATTTAAGTTTAAGACCTCTCCTGGCGCATCATAGTCCATCGTCATCACCCATCATATCATTGGGCCAGCGTAACCCCGCATTCCTGATGCCCCAACCTGAGAAGTGGGTTACAATACGCCAATGCCAGGAGATAATACCTTAAATGTCGAATGACAAACAGGTGGCATTGAAAAAATAAAGCTTTATATGTTTAATATACAGTCCCTAATGTAAGTAACCAATTCACTCTCTGGCACACTGTAATTCTATGAGATTCCATGCCGCCCAGACATTACCTCCCAATGCATCCCTAAATCTTAGTTGATATTTTTTCAGTCATATGTATAATTTATTCAGTTCCCTCAAATCATGATTAATACTGTTCCCCCATCTCATTCTACTTTACTTTCTGGATGCTTTCCGTCTGGTTTCCTACGGAGCTCACTCATCATCTAGTTTCCTACATTTACCTATCTGTCTGTCCTTTTTCCAAACATTTGCGTAAGAACTTTATTCACAGATACTTGTAATTTTTTCTTCTGTATTATATTTAGAATATTTTATGTATTTTAGTTTAACACTGGTTTGAGAATTTGGGATGACAAGTGTCACTGTAGCATATAATAAGCATGCGTTTCCAGACTTGAGACTATATATTTTTTTCCTGCCTCTCATTCGTGATTGTTATTACCATTTCTAGATATTTGGGTTTCGTCACTTCTTCAAACTTTCCCCCATTTTATTGCTATGTGTCCACTGCAGTTTAATAATATATTTCTACATGTGGCCATATATTCAATACATTTTATATTTCTATTAACTCCCGTTTCTTAGCTTTGTTTAATAGAAATGTGCGTGTTAGAATTTAGTGTTACGTAATTGTTAATAATTAATATTGAAAAAAATTGTAGAAAAAATTGTGAAAAATTCAGTGAAGTTAGCACTATAATTTTATTGTCGAGATTTTTCTAATTCGAGTTTCAAAGGCTACTATCTTAGCACCTTACAGATTAGGTGTAATTACAATTAATGTGCACCATAGTGTAAGTGGTTTCCAAGTTGTTGTAAAAGTTATTTCATCCTCCAAACAGAAAATGAGCTCTGAAATAAGAGGAACATGGTGTATAGTATGGCGTCGGAGAAATTATACAGAACTTGTCTTTACGAACTGTATATGATTTGAATTTTTCTCGTTTAAATTACAGCGTGTACTGTTATAACATACGTAAAGTAAGACTCCATATTTAAATTGCATACATAAGTTTATTTTTTTATACGTTTATTTATTTTTTGAATAGCAAGAAATACAACAAGAGAATATAGAGTGAGTCATGTCGGACACAACAATGAAGAAATTTAACGGTAGTAGTAGCCAAGACCAGCGTAGGGGTAAGCACCATAGGCAGCATAACCAGCATAGGGTGCAGCGTAGCCAAAGTAGAATTGTTCGGCACTCTTGAGGTCCTTAGCGGGCTCAGCGGCGAAAGCCACGGCGAACACGACGAAAAGAGCGAGGACAGCAAACTGTGGGAAAGATGCAACGCTAATTAAAATTTCTAACCAAATTATTGATACTTCTTGTGATTATGAAATAAAATAGTACTTACTATAGCCTTCATGTTGATGATTTCGTTGTCTTACAAGTGATACAAACTCTGGGTTTCTGTTCGTATTTATACTACCCTCAATTTCTAACTGCAGTTTGCCTTGACGAGTTTTATAAATCAGTACTCCCACCTCATTAAGTTGAATAATATTTCCTTTGTTCATTGTCTAGGTCAAATATTATGACATGTTGTTTGAAAAATAACATTGAACTTCTGGAAACAGTTCCCAGATAGTTTATTTTACTTTATTTTGAGATGATTGAACAATTAATTGAATATCTCGCCTAGAACAATTTGATTATATAATTAAGGTGAGTACGCCTGTTCAGTATTAGTCACATGTTTATCGTGTGTCAGTGATCTTGAATGTTTTAACTAATTGGGAAATGGAAATTATAACATGCAGTGGTATGTCCACCGCTGTGATCTCGAGGTAGCGCGCTGCCTGTCACGAGGCGGGACTTTTTTCTCACTTATAGGAAAAATGTCAGAAAACTTTAAGGCCCCAACAGTTCCCGAACATCATATGGTCATCATGATCATCAGAATTCATATTCGCTTTAGATTAATATTAGGATTAAGGACTCTCCTGGCGTATCGTTATCATCATCATCCATCATATCAACGGGGCAGCCATAATCCTGTCTTCCAGGCGCCCCAACCTCAGAAGTGGGTTACAATGCTAGGATAGAACACCAGAACACCAGAATGTCGAAATGACAACCTGGGGGATCATGACACCGATTATAATATTTTACAATACAGTGATATTATATATTCTAAAGGTTTTATATTTTTATCATAGCGTTATCTTCACCATACACTCCATTTTCAAGATTTATCAAATAAAAGCACTTATGCCAAATACAGCAAAATATGTTGTAATTTATTGTACCTGGAATTTTGTTTCATGTAACAAATATGGTCTATGCTTATAAAAACATTAATTTGTTACGTATAACTTTTTCATTCAATGACGAATTCTTTGCTATATTTTATGTTTGTTGTTATTTATATTAATTCATAAAGTTAGATAAGAGAAATTAAGAATGTAAAAATAAAGTACAATAGAATAAAGAAACCAACTGAGATGGTATGGGCGTATAATGAGAAGAAGGGACTCACAAACAAACAAAGAAGTATTGAAATGGATACCTCCTGAGGAAATGGTAGACCAAAGCCAACCTGGATAAGGGGAATTCAAGACAACATGAGGAAGATAAATATGACAGAAGCAGACACGCAAGACCGGGAAGTGTGGAAGAAAAAAATTGTATTTTGTTTGAGGATACCTCTGTATATAACAGAAACAATCCTGAAATTAAAATAAATAATAAAATAGAGTTAGACAAACATTTGAACGAATTCAGAAAAAATGTAGTTATTAAGGCTATACCAACAAAAAATATTCAAATCCTACTTAGCCTACTCGGGACAAAAAGTACTGTAAGGTGTACATACCATATTCTTTGTTTTTTCCTAATCAAACTAGGCATATAAAATAAATTAAGAAAACAAGATTGAGTTCATTGCCAAAAAAAAAAAATCGTTCCATTAGGACTGGGGGCTTAACCAGGGGAGTACATTTGATAATCGCTCTAGCGGCAGATTTTCTTTTTCGCAACGAAATTAGGTAGGCCTATATGACGAAAGTAGCGAAATCGACCGACTAGAAGTGGGATTTACCTGATAGACAAAACTTAGAAATCGTTCTACCGATCACCATTTTTATTTTTAGCAACGAATCTCGGCATACAAGATTTGTTTAAACCACTTATGTGATTAAAAGTAAATGCGAACTGACATATCTGAGATTAAATGTATGAATAATTTGGAATAGAAGAGTAAGATAATGCTGTGTCATTTTGTTATTCATTCGGTGATAAGATAGTGATTCAATAGATGACAAAATATAGTCACACTTTACGATCTTTCAAATACTGTAGCTATATCATTGTGTTTATATTGTAGCTTCTTTGAACATTCAGTGAAAAGTGCAGTGTTCTCACTCGCCTCCCTAATTAACCAGTAAGAAAATTTTCCCAAGTATAATTTTTAATAATTTTTCGTAGAGAATTTATGAAATTTTCTATTAGTCCGTGTACAATTATTTAACATATTAAAGAAAGACTTCATGACTTGGGGGAAAAAAAGTCAAGTTCTTATTATAGGGTGCTCTAAAGTTCCCTTTACAAGCTTCTAGGACTTGTAGAGGGAATTGAGTTGATCATATTTAGAATTGGAAACCATGTCCGGAAACTTATTGTTTCCATGCTACAGCCGTTTGAAAACATGTCCCAGAAGTCTGTAAGGGAAATTTTAGAGACTCTGTATATAAAACATAATATCTGATTCATGCAATGTCTCATCTAGGTACTTCACGATTAAAAAAAAAGTTAGGAAACGGAATATTAAACGGGTAATACCACGTACTGTAGTATTTAATATATTGTACCACGTACTGTAATATTTACGAGAACGGATGTATTTTCACTAACAAACGAATAAATCAAAGCTAAGAAATTAATTTAATTATACAGGCTATTTAACTCATGTCGCAAATGGTAGTCAATGATCAATCACGTTTCAATGAATTCTGTTTTACACCAATGACAGTAGTGTTTCACCTCGCTCTTTATAGATTTCTCTTTATCAGCTTCTGCTTTTGTGATAAAGAAAGCTCCTCCTTTTTTAATATTCTGAACAGGTTAGACCATTATTTTTCTCCAACAAATACATTGAATATAGCAAAAAAATAATTTATTCAGTGTTTTTTACTGAGTTATTTATTCAAAATATAAGTGATTAACCTATAATGATGATTATAATAGTTTGATGTGTTTCATTATTTCTCCACTAGAGTGCATTCTTACAATATTGCGATCCTATTTGGCAATAAATAATATGATCGAGTTGCAGTGAGTATACATAACCTCACATTTCTAATTTGTTTTCAAACATTGCCGTTTACATTAACTATATAAATATTTTAAAACACCGGTAACTATATTCAAATAATTATTTTTTAGTAAAGAGCTTAATTTTATTCGTTAAATAGTCCTAACAAATGCCACTCTTGATATCCAAATTCTTCGTGAGTCGTGAATTTATCGATAATTTGGAAATCACTCGTGGCATTACTTATGATAAACAATGTAGGGTGATCTATAAAATTATATGGAATAAATACCGTAATATATAATCAGTCCTTATTTAATTATAAGCCTGAACAAAGATATATTGTTTAACGTTACAAAAATATGTTTGTATTAATTGTGACATAATTTACATTTCATTTTGTCAATTGGCAGCACTGATTGAAATTACTTTGATTTGTCCAATTGTTATAAGAAAGTTCATCATCATCATGATAATAATCATCCTTCACGGATTAAGTCTTTGGCTGTTCCGATTTCACATCTGCTCAACCCAGTGATTTCTTGGTCTTCCTACCGATCTTCGTCCTCCAGGATTATAAATCAGTGCCGTCTATGGTATCCTATCCTCTGTCATTGTTTGCTGATGTTCTATTCAATTGTTCCTGTGTCTTCTATTTGTTGACGAAGTGGTTGTACTGTTACTTCCTCTCTAATATTCTCATTTCTATGTTCTTCTGTTGTACAACCATTCACAGCCCGTAGAAATCTCATTTCCGCTGCGTGAATCATACTTTTTTTCTTTTATTTTTTCCCCCTTCAGGACCCAGGCCTCACTTCCACACATCGCCATTGGTAGATCCATCGTTGAGTAAAATCTTACCTGCGTATCCTTTCTTGTAAGTTAATAATGCAATTTTATAAAGTGAATATTTCTAACGAGTTGTCCATAAATACACCTGGTTTCTGCAATATTGTTGGTACATATTTTGAATGTAGCCCTATTACTTTTATTGGTAACTTATCTTCAAATATTTCTAATGACCTCAAAATTCCTCAAGAAAGAAAATCATTGTTAGCATAAATCTCGTGTACAGAACATGTTAATAAGTTTTATTTCTTTATAATTAATCTCCGCCGCGCAGAAACACCATAAACTTAGCGAATTCTCAGAGAGTTACATTTATGGACCGAAATGTCTTATATTTTTTAATTAAGTGGTATGTACATATCTAGTAATGTTGGGGACAAAACAAATAATTGGCGGCCGCTAGTATAATTTTTTAATTACGGTTTTCAAGCTCTTGATGGTCCAACTTCGCTGCTTTTTCGAGAATATCTTTTTAATTTTATTTAATTGGGATACATCAAGTTTCGTTTCGAAAAATCGAAAATTACTACCTCCAGAGTACTTTAAAATTTGCACTTCCAGTGAACCCACTTCTAATGGTCCAATTTCCTTGGTTAACGAATTCGATCTTACATTTTTAAACTAATTGCTATATGCAGAATTTGTTCCGTGAAAAAATATAATTTTTGCCATGGTCCTTTCGGTATTTGTGTGATAGGATCGATGAAAATTTACAAAAAAATCGTTTGAAAGAGCAAACCTCAATAGGTTTATTACCCTTCGAAATTCACTAAAATTCGACATGAATTAAATAAAATTATAACCATTACAATGATTGCAAAAAACTTCACTTTCAACTCTTGTAATATAAATACCTATTAAAAATCCTAACTAACTAATTCACTGGCACTATCAAACTCATAGGTTCATGGCCACGCGAACGTAAGCTCTCCATACATGCTTATCCTGAGCAATGTTTTCCAAACATTCCCTGTAAAATTACTTCCCTCAAATCATAGTTAATGTTATTCTCCCACCTCATTCTTGCTATACCAATTTGGCGTTTTCCCTCTGTTATTGCTACAAGAAGCTTCCATGAAAGTCTTTCATTCCCCATTCGTACCACATGTCCTGCCCATCACAGTCTAAGAGACTTAACTTCTCTTATTATATCTGGCTTCATATAAAGAGCATGTAGTTCACTGTTATGTAGTCGTCTCCATTCACCTGTCTGATCAATCTCTCTTTGGTTCAAATTTTTTTCTAAGAACTTTTTTCTCAAATACTTGTTATCTCGTTTCCATTCTTAAAGTATCCAGGGATAAACATGCTAGATAACTTATCTCAAAATTTTCGGGAGAGCAAATTTTTACAGTTGTCTTTGAATATTGTCCCGCGCCGTAGCCGAGTGGTTAAAACAAGATGCCTTGCCGCAGAGCTACGGGACATACACTGGTTCGAGTCCCCTTGAGGGAAACAATTTTCTCATGGAATTTCGGCCAGTATGGGACCGGTGCCATCGTGAGGCAATTGGGTAGCTACACTAAGTAGCGGCTCCTGATTGAGAAAACAAGCTATAACGGCTGGGGGATCCGACACACTGCCCACATGTCACCCCTGCACTGACTGGATGATCATCTACCTATGTGATTAAAACGTGTGGATGTGAGGGCAGTGGCCGACTGGTAGGAGAAGGGCCTTTTATGCCTGTCGTAGTTTTGTTTTTGAATATTATTATTATGCAGAATTATTCTTTGATCATCCGTACAGCGATTTAGTATGTTATGTATTACTCTGTTTTTCTTTCAGAAATAAGAAACGTTCTAAGGGCTAACAAATGATATCTAAAACATAAATCTAAAAAGTTAATGTGGAATGTTCTTTTCGTCACCGTCAATTTGTATTCGATAATTTAGGGTTAACAATTTTGTTAAATCAAACAATTAGTGTGAGTAGTGCGGCGTGAAGGTCACTCAATGTCAGGAAGAATGTCGTGCTGTTAACATTGACCTGTCTAACCGCACCAGGAACCACTCTGAATTTGATGAAGAGAAGACAATGACTTCGTAAAGGTGTTTCCTCAAGTTTGCCATTTAGCCATTTTCAAAGTTGAGATTGTGACCTGTGGCGGTCAGTCTGCTTCACTGGCGATTACAAGTAATCATCAGCCTCGGGTTCCTGTCTTACCTACATTTGCCCGGCTTAATAATATTATTAAGTTAGTATATAACTACTTCTTCTTCTTCTTCCTTCCAAGTATTAGGCCAAGGCCTGTTACGATCCTATAGAAAATTTTCCCTCCGGCGTTTCATAGGACGGCCCAGTGATCTTCGTCCTCTTGGTATATAATTATAAACAGCTTTGGGGATCCGATTTGAACTCATTCTTTCAAGATGGTGTTTCCAATTTAGTTGGTACTGTTTAATATATTCCAAAATTGGCGTAGTCTTCAATTCTTTTAAGATATCGGTGTTCCTTTTCCGATCCCATCTGGTGTAACCCGCTGTTCTGCGCATGAATCTCATTTCACAAGCCGTTATTCTGCTTTCATGTTGTTTTCTTAGTGTCCATGCTTCACTACCATAGGTCAACACTATAGTTGAACTACTATAGTTAAAATACTAGTATGAGATAATGTTAAGGTAAGTAACGATGGCTTGGAGGTACGCAGTATTAAATGTGCTCCTATTTTTTTAGTATAACGGCTCCTGCGATTATTTATATTAGTTAGGTTAGTTAATTTTTTATAGAATTTTATTTATGAAGTCTAATTAGACTATGTGATATTTGAGTTTTGTAGTGATTGCAATAATAAAGCCATTCCCAGTGTGGAACCGAAACGTTGATTGCAATAAATGTTAATATATATATATATATATATATATATATATATATCCATCAACAGTATTTCTGCCCGATGGCAGGTCTTTCACTGCAATCATAGCATTTCCATACTATGCTTTGCAGCTTTACTAGGGAGTTATAGGTGTGGTAGCTTCCCGTTGCTTTCCACACCGGTGAAGGATGATGATGATGGGCAGATAATTTTTCGGGGACCGTTGGACCCTAAGCTTCCAGGCATTTGTTTTACAGGTAAGGAAAAACCTCGAAAAAACTCACCTAGCAGCCTGTCCCGACCGGGAATCGAACCCGGGTCCGCTGCGTGACCATAGTTGTGGACACACACATACATATATATATAACACACACACAGCTTTCCGAAAATAATGTCTCTTTCCTCTCTCTCTCTCTCTCTCTCTCTCTCTCTCTCTCTCTCTCTATATATATATATATATATATGTGCTGTAAAATATATAGAAATATTAATTTTTCATAAGACATATATTTGAAACCAGACTTCATCATCTCGTTGGTCTAAGGAGCGATAGCATAGGGAATTTTAAATTTCGTTCATGGGTTCGGCTATATGATTATTGCAGAGTGATTTTTCATGGAGTTTTCGGTAATGACCCAGTCTTACTTGTAACCACATTCCAAGGGAAGAAACTATCTATCTGGCATACTATTTACTTGTAAGTTCCGTAAAGTCTTAGAAGTTCCATAAAAAGAAGAGAAGGTAAAATAATGATGGACAAATAATAAAATACATATGTATCAAGAAGCAATAATTATCATAAGTAATGCCACTAGTGATTTCCAAATTATCGATAAATTCACGACTCACGAAGTGAGGAGTGAATTTATCTAGAGGATTTGGAAATTAAGAGTGGCATTTGTTAGGACTATTTAACGAATAAAATTAAGCTGTTTACTCACAAATCATTATTTAACTATAGTTATTTTAAAATATTTATATATTTAATGTAAACGGCGATGTTTGAAAACAAATGAGAAACGTTAGATACGCTTCATCTGCTTCTTTTGTTTATCACTGCAACCAGATCATACTATTTATTGCCAAAGGAACGCAATATTGTAAGAATGCTCTCTAGTGGAGAAAAAATGAAACACAACAAACTGTATATTAATTCATTTCTGATATCGTATGATGTAAATATGACAATTACATTTTTCTGGATTATTACCTGCGAAAAAATACATTTAAGAAAGTGCAAACAGTGGTTTCTTTTTTTGGTGGTATAATAAATTGCTACAAATGTTTTTATATTAACTCCTGCAATCCCTATGTGTTGACATCTATGCACTATATATACAATCTGGTAGCCGTATTTCTTATAGGCTCAGTCGCTGCAAAATAATGGTCAGGCCTGTTCAGAATATTAAAAAGGAGGAGCTTTCTTTAATATGGTAAATATAACACTGATAAATATTTCGTGAAACACGACTCTGATTGGTTGTAAAACAGAAATCATTGAAACGTGATTGGTCATTGACTCCCATTTGAGGTATGAGTTAAATAGTCATTATTATTATTATTATTATTATTTTTATGATTATTATTATTATTATTATTATTATTATTGTACAAATTGTAACATGACTTGTAAATTGATATTTCTATAAGGTACGTGTTCATTTTAAATGTTATAATAAGAATGGATGTTATAGCCTATAGAATATTATTTATAGCCCTACATAATGTCGATTTCGTTTGGGCAAGTGCTCGTGCTCGAGTGCCGTTCGGTAACAGAAATTAATACTTGTAGAAAATATACATCATAAAGTTATAGTGATACTTTAGTATATAGTTATAGCATTTCCTAAGAAATTTTCTTCATAAGTCTATTTGCTCAAACCGCCCCTAATCGAGGAATCATTTAACATAGGCGGCATGCCGGCAAAACCCTTGTTAGTGTTAATCACTAAAATTTTGTGAGGTTGTCAGCGTTTCCATTTTAAGTGCATTTTCTTAGTATTGACCGTAGCACACATAGGAATTGTAATTGGTGGATTAACAAATTTAACTTGTTAGGAATATTGTGGATAGGCTATATTGGGAAAGACGGCAACTTTGTCAACAATTTTTTTCACCACGTGTTTACGAGAGTGTGAATTGGGTTTACTTATTGGAAAAGGAACGATTGAAATTCAATATTTTAAGACTTTTCATTATATTGAGAGATGGAGGGGAAAAAAAGTACAAATTTAGGAACAAGTTTCAAAATAGAAAATGCACTGGGACAAATAAAAACTTAATAAATATAAGGAAGAATAAAATAACAGAACATTATAAAATATATTAAAAGAAATAAAATATAGATACACTATATATATATACGTCATAAGTCCCGCTTGGGGACACGGGTGCTCCCTTAACGGGTAATTGTTTTGACTGAGTTAATTTTTGCGATTATTTCTTACAGAATTCATTGAGTGACATGTGGTCAGCACATAATCTCCATGAATCATCTAGAGACAACTTATTAATTTAATTAGGAAGGTCGGTTAATTTTTGCTCAGGGACACTCATTTAGTCTTGAAGTTCATTTACGAGACCGAAAATCTTCAGAATCGCGACCGACGGCTTAAAATTCCTCCAGGAAGACTTGTCTCTTGAATTTTTCAATCCTAAAAAATTATCGACCCCGACTGGGTTTGAACCCGCGACACTCAGGAATAGGTTCAAGGTACATAACCACTAAACAACCGTCCAAAATAATCTACTAGTTATTTACCATCTTAAAATATTGAATAATTAATATGCCTATTTCTTAAATATGTGTTTAGTTTCTTAGCTCGGGATTGTATATGATTAACCTATTATATACTTTAATTTGGATCCTAAATATCTAAATAATATAACAGATAGCACACTTCAACTATCTTGGTTCAGATATAACATACAGCTACGATTGGGATATACACAATAAATTTAACCGATATCAAATGATGTGTGGCACATGAGATGAACCCTCCGAAAGACTGGAAGAGAAACTCAGCTCAGGGTTTATAAAATTATGGCTGTTCCTGTTCTTTTATATGGATCTGAATCTTGGGTACTTACAAAAAAGTTATCTCACACATTCAAGAAACTGAAATGAAATTTTTAAGATCCGTAAAAGGATGTACAGGCATGGATAGATTACACAATGAATCAATAAGAAATGAACTGGAGATATTTTCAATACTCGATAAACTAGTCGAGCACAAATACCAATGGAAAGAACATTTAGACATAATGGACAATAAAAGATTACCCAAAATAGATCAACGCCTACAAACCACATGGAAAAAGATATTTGGGACGGCCAAGGAAACGATGGACTTGAGACCGGAACAGGTCGCATTGACCTAATCCTGGAAAGGAAGAAGAAGAAGAAGAAGAAGAAATATCTACTAACTTTCTACATGTAGGGTAAATATTTTATTTTCTACGTGGGAAACAAAATTACAGCATATAAACATTTGCCACATTCTTCACCAAGACAATAATACATACATTACTACTCTCCGAAACCTAAAAGAGGAAAGTTTACAATGTGTGAGAGACCTTAACATTGAACCTAGTGACATCAACATTAACACTCGAAGTCTTCTACCAGATGCAAGGAAACTCAGGAAACAACTAAGAGACAAAGAAGCAGTTCTCTGGAGTCAACTTCCTCATAAAGGAAAAGGCGTTGTTCTCTACAATGAATATACACCGGCAAATCAATGGATTCGTGACCATCAGGGATTGTCTTGTTCCGAATGGAGAGAAGCGATTAAAATGCAAGCCAATGTATCGGCGGTGCGTTCTTTGCCGGGCAGGTCTAGGGACGATACCCCTCTGTAGACGTTGTCGCAGAGAGCACGAAACCCTTGCACACGTCCTTGGGGCCTGTCCATTTGGAGAATCACTGAGAAATATTCGGCACCACACTATTCGAAATATGATGGCAGAAGCCTTGCGAGATTTTGGATACACAGTTTATGAGGAAGTACATGGTGTGGCCACTAATGGGAGTAACAGACGAATATATATTATTGCATTTAGACCATCCTCTAAAATTGGTATGATATTAGATCCCACAATTCGTTTTGAGACTCAAAGTGGCCAACCTGAGGAAGTTGACTCTGAAAAGAAAGCCATATATGAGCCAACAATTGACTATTACAAAGATAAATACCAACTAGATAGTATAACTGTCACAGGATTGATGATCGGGGCAAGAGGTACTATACCAGGATTCTTAGCCAAATTTTGGAATTCCTTAGATTTGGACAGGGTGTATCTTTCTAGAATTGCCATCGCTGCCATTAGAGGATCAATTTCAATTTTAAGAAACCATATTTACAAAATTACTTTATAGTATGTATACTTCAATTAGGCCTACAAGTTGAATTTTTTTTAAATATATTTACAAAATGTATTTCATCAATTACAAAAATTAATTGTCTGTATCACTTTGTCCTTGAGGCAATCCTCTAATGAGAAAAGTTTTATATGATAATAAATATATATAATAATACCATGTAATGATATAGTAGTGAAGCATGGACAATACGAAGAAGAGATGAAAGCCGAATAACAGCAAATGAGATGCGATTTATGCGCCGTACAGCAGGCTACACAAAGTGGGATCATAAAAGAAATGAGGATATTATGGAAGAGTTGGATGTAGAACCCATTCTTCGCCATATACAAAACTACCAGAACAACTGGAAAGCCCATCTTCAACGAATGCCGTCTCATAGAATTCCAAAACCATACTTCGTTAGTGTCCCCAAAGCAAAAGATCGGTGGGACGTCCAAGCCCACACGGCCTAATAATGATGATGATGATATAATATATATATATATATATATATATATATAATGGAATTTATTACCTTTTATATATGTGCATATATATATATATATATATATATATACAGAGCGTATAACACATATGTCGGCATAACGTCAACATAGGTGACATCATATGAAGCTCAACTGCTTTACAGAAAGGATAATAATACTAAGGAATGGAATGTATTGGCTTTGCAATATATATTCTCGTTCATTCATTCATAGTGTTCTGCCCAAGAGCAGGCCTTTCACTGCAAACTCAACATTCTCCACTATTTCCTTAACTCAGTCTTCCTTTTTGTATCTGCATACAAACCATTTATTTTAATACTGTCTATTATCTGATTCTTCTAGATATATATATATATTCTATTTAATATTGTAGATTTTCTCAGATATAATAATGAATATAACATGATTCTTGGATTATCCGTGTCATGGATTCAAGGCTGGCCTCTGGCCACTGATTCTGACGTTTCGACATGATCCCATATGCCATTATCAAGCAATGGTAATGACTTGATGGTTCATGACGAAACGAAATCATTATCGAGGAATGATAATGATAATTGGATCACTCCGAAACGTCGGAATCTGTGGTCAGAGGCCAACTTTGAATCCATGACGCGGTAAACACAAGAAACCTTTCTTAATCAAATAGTATGTTGTATATGCATATATATACATCCACACATATTTACAATAAAAAAGGAAACTTTATCGCAAACACAGAGAGTGCAGTACAAGAATATTAATTAAGACAGCTTAATATGTAGTTGAAAGCATTAGGTAGGATGAGAATGGAAGAATGCAGTAGTGAACTTCCCCTTAACTCAATAACTATGAGATAACCTGTCATGAATTGTCGACTATTGTAGCCTCTTTGTGTGTAATTATTATAACAGCAAACTGTGTAAGGCTCAATTTTCTGTATTCAATTGTCTTCAGCAAAAGTAAATTAAATTGAATTTCATGCATAGTGAAATGGGACGTGGTAGTATAATTGTATACCTGAATATGCCTTGATTGAAATAGAAAATTGTCAGATTAGTCGGCAAACGGATTTGAAACAAGACTACCAGGATACAAATCTGAAACGCTACCATCTCAGCAATTCCTCCAAATAAGCCCCTTAATAAATTTTACTTACACTAAAGTATATGATTATCTTCTAATGCTTTAAAGAATGTAAAAGAACTGACAACTTTTACAGTATGTTTAGATATGTTGTTTGAGTGTTTGATATACGGAAGTCTCTTGTGACATTACAGAGTATTGAATTTGTTTATTTATTAGGCATAAATTGCAGTACTTTGTTCATTATTATTGTAAAGGACCGGGATAAGATGGCTTCTAACAATTTATAATTTTTACTGTAGTGCTATCTACTTTAGGTGATGATCAGTTGATAAATTCTAAATGTTTGTTCGTAATCTATTAGAATCCATCCTCTCACTGTCCAATGGAAAAACTTGTACATATAACTTACAAACAACACGTTACTCTCTAATAAATCACCGGAGACCATGAGCTCCTTACGTCAAAACACCCACACAACATCCATCAAAAACCTGTGAATGTTTGTCGGTAAAATTAAATTCTACTCTCAATAAAATTGATCATTGATTTTATACGTTTAAATCCACCGCTGTGGTACTGAGGTAGCGTGCTGTCTTCTCACACAGCGGGCCCGGGTTCGATCCCCGCTCGGGAAAAGTTTCCTGGGTGAGGTTTTTATTTGGGGTTTTTCCTGACCTGTAAGACAAATATCAGGATACTTTAAGGCCCAAACGGTCTCCGAACATCATCTGGCCATCATTGTCATCAAAATCATATTCACCTCATTAGATTAATTTAAGTTTAAGACCTCTCCTGGCGCATCATTACCCATCGCCGTCACCCATCATATCACTGGGGTAGCGTAACCCCGCCTTCCAGATGCCCCAACCTCACAAGTGGGTTACAATACGCCAAAGCCAGGAGATAATACCTTAAATGTCGAATGACAAACAGGTGGGGCATAGAAAAAAAACTTTATATATTTAATATAGCCTACAGTACGCTAATATAAGTAACCAATTCACTCTCTGGCACACTGTAATTCTATGAGGTTCCAGGCCACCTAGAAATTACCTCCCAATCCATCCTTAAACCTTAGTTAATATTTTTCAGTCATATGTATAATGTATTCAGTTCCCTCAAATCATGATTAATACTGTTCTCCCACCTCATACTATTTTACTTTCTGGATACTTTCCGTCTGGTTTCCTACGGAGCTCACTCATCATCTAGTTTCTTACATTTACCTATCTGTCTGTCTTTGGTCCAAACATTTGCCTAAGTACTTTATTCACAGATACTTGTAATTTTTTCTTCTGTGTTATATTTAGAATATTTTATGTATTTTAGTTTAACACTGGTTTGAGAATTTGGGATGACAAGTGTCACTGTAGCATATAATAAGCATGCGTTTCCAGACTTGAGACTATATTATTTTTTTTTCCTGCCTCTCATTCGTGATTGTTATTACCATTTCTAGATATTTGGGTTTCGTCACTTCTTCAAACTTTCCTCCATTTTATTGCTATGTGTCCATTGCAGTTTAATAATATATTTCTACATGTGGCCATATATTCAATACATTTTTTATATTTCTATTAACTCCCGTTTCTTAGCTTTGTTTAATAGAGTGTGCGTGTTAGAATTTAGTGTTACGTAATTGTGAATAATTAATATTGAAAAAAATTGTAGAAAAAATTGTGAAAAATTCAGTGAAGTTAGCATTATAATTTACTGTCAAGATTTTTCTAATTCGAGTTTCAAAGCTACTATCTTGCCACCTTACAGATTAGATGTAATTACAAATAATGTGCCTCATAGTGTAAGTGGTTTCCAAGTTATTGTAAAAGTTATATCATCTTCCAAATAGAAAATGATCTCGGAATGAAGAGGAACATGGTGTATAGTATGGCGTCGGAGAAATTATACAGAACTTGTCTTTACGAACTGTACATGATTTGAATGTTTTTCGTTTAAATTGCAGCGTGTACTGTTATAACATACGTAAAGAAAGACTCTATATTTGATTTACATACATACACAAGTTAATTTTTTATACTTTTATTTATTTTTTGAATAGCAAGAAATACAACAAGAGAATATAGAGTGAGTCATGTCGGACACAACAATGAAGAAATTTAACGGTAGTAGTAGCCAAGACCAGCGTAGGGGTAAGCACCATAGGCAGCATAACCAGCATAGGGTGCAGCGTAGCCGAAGTAGAATTGTTCGGCACTCTTGAGGTCCTTGGCGGGCTCAGCGGCGAAAGCCACGGCGAACACGACGAAAAGAGCGAGGACAGCAAACTGTGGGAAAGATGCAACGCTAATTAAAATTTTTAACAAAATTATAGATACTTCTTGTGATTATGAAATAAAATAGTACTTACTATACCCTTCATGTTGATGATTTCGTTGTCTTACAAGTGATACAAACTCTGGGTTTCTGTTCGTATTTATACTACCCTCAATTTCTAACTGCAGTTTGCCTTGACGAGTTTTATAAATCAGTACTCCCACCTCATTAAGTTGAATAATATTTCCTTTGTTCATTGTCTAGGTCAAATATTATGACATGTTGTTTGAAAATAACATTGAACTTCTGGAAAGAGTTCCCAGATAATTTATTTTACTTTATTTTGAGATGATTGAACATTTAGTTGAATATCTCATCTGGAACAATTTGATTATATAATTAAGGTGTGTACGCCTGTTCAGTATTAGTCACATGTTTATCGTGTGTCAGTGATCTTGAATGTTTTAACTAATTGTGAAATGGAAATTATAACATGCAGTGGTATGTCCACCGCTGTGATCTCGAGGTAGCGTGCTGCCTTGTCACGCAGCGGGTCTTTTTTCTCACTTATAGGAAAAATGTCAGAATACTTTAATGCCCCCAACAGTTCCCGAACATCATATGGTCATCATGATCATCAGAATTCGTATTCGCTTTAGATTAATATTAGGATTAAGGACTCTCCTGGCGTATCATTATCAACATCATCCATCATATCATCAGGGCAACCGTAATCCTGCCTTCCAGGCGCCCCAACCTGAAAAGTAAGTTACAATGCCACGATAGAACACCAGAAATGACCAAATGACAACCTGGGGGATCGTATATACCAATTAAAATATTTTAAAATACACTGATATTATATATTCTAAAGGTTTTTATATTGTTATCATAGTGTTATCTTTACCATACAATCCATTTTCATGATTTGTCAAATAAAAGCACTTATGCCAAATACAGCAAAATATATTGTAATTTATTGTACCTGGAATTTTGTTTCATGTGACAAATGGGGCCTATGCTTATAAAAACATTAATTTGTTACGTATAACTTTTTCATTCATTGAGGAATTCTTTGCAATATTATGTTTTTTGTTATTTATATTAATTAATGAAGTTAGATAAGAGAAATTAAGAATGTAGAAAAGGTTATTATACAATAGAATGAAGAAATCCAACTAAGATGGTATGGGCATATAATGAGAAGAAGGGACATAGAAACAAACAAAGAAGTATTGAAATGGATACCTCCTGAAAAAGGGGAATGGTTGACCAAAGCCGACGTGGATAAAGGGAATTCAAGACAACATGAAGAAGAGAAATATGACAGAAGGAAACACGCTGGACCGGGAAGTGCGGAAGAAAAAATTGTATTTTTGTTTGAGGATACCTGCGTATATAACAGAAACAATCCTGAAAATAAAATAAATAATAAAATAAAGTTAGACAAAACATTTTAACGAATTCAGAAAAATGTGGTTATCAAGGGAATACACACGAAAAAAACATTCAAATCCTACTTAGCCTACTAGGGACAAAAAGTACTGTAAGGTATATATACCATAATCTTTGTATTTTTCCTAATGAAACTAAGCATATAAAATAAATTAAGAAAAGAAGATTGAGTTCATTGCCCAAAAAAAATCGTTCCCTTAGGAATGGGGGGCTTAATCAGGGGAGTAAATTTGAAAATCGCTCTGGCGACAGATTTTCTTTTTCGCAACGAAATTAGTTATATGCCGAAAGTAGCGAAATCGACCGACTAGAAGTGGGGGTTTACCTCATAGACAAAACTTAGAAATCGTTGTAACAGTCACCATTTTTATTTTTAGCAACGAATCTCGGCATACAAGAATTAAATACACCACTTATGTGATAAAAGGTAAAAGCGAACTGACATATCTGAGATTAAATGTATGAATAATTTCGAATAGAAGAGTAAGAGAACGCTGTGTCACATTGTTATTCAGCCGAGACAAGATAGTGATTCAATTGATGACGAAATATAGTCAAACTTCACGATATTTCTAATATATCTAATGCAAGCATTCTGTTTCTTTATGTTGTAGCTTCTTTGAAAATGCATTGATAAGTACAGTGGTCTCACTCGCCTTCCAAATTAACCACCACAGAGAATTTTCCCAAGTAGACTTTTTAATAATTTTCCTTTGAGAATTTATGAAATTTTCTATTAAGTCTGTATACAATTATTCAACACATTAAAGAAAGAGCTCATGACTTGGGGGGAAACATAGTCAAGTTCCTATACAGGGTGCTCTAAAATTCCCTTTTCAAGCTTCTAGGACTTGTAGAGGGAACTGAGTTGATAATATTTAGAATTGGAAAACATGTCCGCAAACTAATCGTTTCCGTGCTACAGTCATTTGAAAACATCTCCCAGAAGTTTGTAAGGGGAATTTTAGAGCACCCTATATAAAACATAATATTTGATTCATGCAATGTCTCATCTAGGTACTTTAAGATTTTACAAAAAAAAAGCTAGAAAACGGAATATTAAACGAGTAATACCACGTACTGTAGTATTTAACATATTGTACCACGTATTGTAATATTTACGAGAACGGATGCAATTTCACTAACAAACGAATAAACCAAAGTTAAGAATTTAATTTAATCATACAGGTAAACAATGTAGGGTGATCTATAAAATTATATGGAATAAATACCGTAATATATAATCAGACCTTATTTAATTATACGCCTGAAGAAATATATATTGTTTAACGTTACAAAAAATATGTTGTATTAGTTGTGACAGAATATACATTTCATTTTGTCAATTGGCAGCACTGAAACTACTTTCAGTTGTCTAATTGATATAAGTAAGTTCATCATCATTATAATCATCCTTCACGGATTAAGTCTTTGCCTGTTCCGATCTCACATCTATTCAGCCCAGCGCTTTCTTGATCTTCCTACCGATCTTCGTCCTCCAGGATTATACATCAGTGCCGTCTATGGTATCCTATCCTCTGTCATTCTTTGCTGATGTTCTATTCAATTGTTCCTGTGTCTTCTATTTGTTGAAGAAGAGGTTTTACTATTACTTCCTCTCTAATATTCTCATTTCTATTTTCTTCTGTTGTACAACCATTCACAGTCCGTAGAAATCTCTTCCTCTGCCTGAATTATACTTTTTTCTTTTCTTTTTTTCCTTCAGGACCCAGGCCTCACTTCCACACATCGCCATTGGTAGTTCCATCGTTAAGCAAAATCTTAGCTGCATATTCTTTCTTGTAAGTCAATAATGCAAATTTATAGAGTGCATATTTCTAACTAGTCCATAAATATACCTAGTTCCTACAAATATTAATTTTTGTTGGTACATATTTTGGATGTAGCCCTATTACTTTTATTGGTAACTTATCTTCAAATAGTTCTAATGACCTCAACATTCCTCAAGAAAAAATCATTGTTAGCTTAAAGCTCGTATACAGAACATGTTAATAAGTTTTATTTCTTTATAATTAATCTCTGCCGCGCAGAAACACCATAAACTTAGCGAATTCTCAGAGGGTTACATTTATGGACCAAATTTTCTGGATTACAGAAAATGTCTTACGTTTTTTAATTAAATGGTATGTACGTATCTAGTACTGTTGTGGACAAAACAATAATTGGCGGCCGCTAGTATAATTTTTTAATTACGTTTTTCAAGCTTTTCAGAGTTCAACTTCGTTGCTTTTTGGAGAATATATTTTTAATTTTATTTAATTGGGGTACATCAAGTTTCGTTTCGAAAAAATCGAAAATTGCTACCTCCAGAGTACTTTTCAATTTACACTTCCAGTGAGCCCACTCCTAATAGTCCGATTTCCTTGGTTAACGAATTCGGTCTTACATTTTTAAACTAATTGCTATATGCAGAGTTTGTTCCGCGAAACAGTATAGTTTTTGCCATGGTCCTTTCGGTATTTGTTTGATAGGATCGACGAAACTTTACAAAAAAATCGTTTGAAAGAGCAAACCTCAATAGGTTCATTACCCTTCGAAATTCACTAAAATTCAACATGAATTAAATAAAATTATAACCATTACTATGATTGAAAAAACTTCATTTTCAACTCTTGTAGTATAAATACCTATTAAAAATCCTAACTAACTAACTCACTGGCACTATCAGACTCGTAGGTTCATGCCCAACGCGAACGTAAGTTCTCCATACATCCTTATCCTGAGCAATGTTTTCCAAATATTCCGTGTAAAATCTACATCCCTCAAATTATAGTTAATGTTATTCTCCCACCTCACGGCCACGCGAACGTAAGCTCTCCATACATCCTTATCCTGAGCAATGTTTTCCAAATATTCCCTGTAAAATCTACTTCCTCAAATCATAGTTAATATTATTCTCCCACCTCATTTGCTATACCAATTTGGCGTTTTCCCTCTGGTTTTCCTACAAGAAGCTTCCATGAAAGAATTTCATTCCCCATTCGTGACACATGTTTCACCCATCGCAGTCTACGAGACTTAACTGTTCTTATTATATCTGGCTTCCTATAAAGACCATGTAGTTCACTGTTATGTAGTCGTCTCCATTCATCTGTCTGATTAATCTCTCTTTGGTCCAAAAATTTTTCTAAGAACTTTTTTCTCAGATACTTGTTATCTTCTTTCCACTCTTAAAGTATCCAGGGATAAAAATGCTAGATAACTTATCTCAAAATTTTCAGAAGAGCAATTTTTTACAGTTGTCTTTGAATATTGTCCCGCGCCGTAGCCGAGTGGTTAAAACAAGATGCCTTGCCGCAGAGCAACGGGACTAACACTGGTTCAAGTCCCCATGGAGGAAAGAATTTTCTCATTGAATTTCGGCCAATATGGGACTGGTGTCAATCCATCATCGTGATGCAGTTGGGTAGTTACACTAAGTAGCGGCTCCAGATTGAGAAAACAAGCTATAACGGCTGGAGGTTTAGACATACTGACACATGTCACCCCTGCACTGGCTGGATGATTGTCTACCTATGTGATTAAAACGTGTGGATGTGAGGGCAGTGGCCGACTGGTAGGAGAAGGGCCTTTTATGCCTGTCGTGCCATGGAGATTTTTAATTTAGTTTTTGAATATTATTATTATTATTATTATTATTATTATTATTATTATTATTATTATTATTATTATTATTATTATGCAGAATTATTCTTTGATCCTCCGTACAGCTATTTAGTATGTTATGTATTACTCTGTTTTTCTTTCAGAAATAAGAAAGGGCTAACAAATGATATCTAAAACAGAAATCTAAAAAGTTAACGGATGTTCTTTCCGTCACCGTCAATTTCTATTCGATAATTTAGGGTTAACAATTTTGTTAAATCAAACAATTAGTGTGAGTAGTGCGGCGTGAAGGTCACTCAATGTCAGGAAGAATGTCGTGCTGTTAACATTGACCTGTCTAACCGCACCAGGAACCACTCTGAATTTGATGAAGAGAAGACAATGACTTCGTAAAGGTGTTTCCTCAAGTTTGCCATTTAGCCATTTTCAAAGTTGAGATTGTGACCTGCAGTATGTGGCGGTCAGTCTGCTTCACTGGCGATTACAAGTAATCATCAGCCCCGGGTTCCTGTCTTACCTACATTTGCACGGCTTAATAATATTAGTAAGTTGGTATATAACAATTACAGTTGAAATACTAGTATGAGATAATGTTAAGGTAAGTAACGATGGCTTGGAGGTACGCAGTATTAAATGTGCTCCTACTTTTTAGTATAACGGCTCCTGCGATTATTTATATTAGTTAGGTTAGTTAATTTTTTATAGAATTTTATTTATGAAGTCTAATTAGACTATGTGATATTTGAGTTTTGTAGCGATTCCAATAATGAAGCCATTCCCAGTGTGGAACCGAAAGATTGATTGCAATAAATGTTAATATATATATATATATATATCCATCAACAGTAATTCTGCCCGAGGGCAGGTCTTTCACTGCAATCATAGCATTTCCATACTATGCTTTGCAGCTTTACTAGGGAGTTATAGGTGTGGTAGCTTCCCGTTGCTTTCCACACCGGTGAAGGATGATGATGATGATGGGCGGATAATTTTCGGAGACCGTTAGATCCTAAGCTTCCTGACATTTGTCTTACAGGTAAGGAAAAAACTCACCCAGGAGCCTGTCCCGACCGGGAATCGAACCACCCGGGCCCGCTGCGTGACAACGCAGCACTCTACCTCGACGCCATAGCGGTGCACACACACACACACACACATATATTATATATATGTATATATATACACACACACACAACCTTCCGAAAATAACGGTTCTCTCTCTCTCTCTCTCTCTCTCTCTCTCTCTCTCTCTCTCTCTATATATATATAATATATATATATATATATATACATGCGTCCACCGCTGTGGTCCCGAGGTAGCGTGCTGCCTTGTCATGCAGCGGGCCCGGGTTCGATCCCCGGTCGGGGCAGTTTTTCTGGGTGAGGTTTTTATCGGGGTTTTTGCTCACCTGTAAGACAAATGCCAGGAAAACGTTAAGGCCCAAACGCTCCCCGAAATCATATGGTCATCATCATCATTATCATTGCCATTATCATCATCATCCTTCACCGGTGTGGAAAGCAACGGGAAGCTACCACACCTAAAATTCCCTAGTAAAGCTGCAAGCATAGCATGAAAATGCTATGATTGCAGTGAAGGACCTACCTACGGGCCGAATTACTATGGATGGATATATATATATATATATATATATATATATATATATATATCCGGGTTCGAATCCCGTCCAGGCATTTATTTTTCTTATCATACCATATATATACACACACACAGACTTCCGAAAATAATCTCTCTCTCTCTCTCTCTCTCTCTCTCTCTCTCTCTCTCTCTCTCTCTATATATATATATATATATATATATATATATGCTGTAAAATAGATAGAAATATTAATTTTTCATAAGACATATATTTGAAACCAGACTTCATCATCTCGTTGGTCTAAGGAGCGATGCGTACAAAAATTTAAATTTCGTTTTTGCGTTCGGCTATGTGATTATTGCAGAGTGATTTTTCATGGAGTTTTCGGTAATGACCCTGTCTTACTTGTAACCACATTCCAAGGGAAGAACTATCTATCTATCTGCATACTCATTTACTTGTAAGTTCCGTAAAAGTCTTCGAAGTTCCATAAAAAGAAGAGAAGGCAAAATAATGATGGAGAAATAATAAAATACATATGTATCAAGAAGCAATAATTATCATAAGTAATGCCACGAGTGATTTCCAAATTATCGATAAATTCACGACTCACGAAGTGAGGAGTGAATTTATCTAGAGAATTTGGAAATCAAGAGTGGCATTTGTTAGGACTATTTAACGAATAAAATTAAGCTGTTTACTCACAAATCATTATTTAAATATTTACATAATGATTTGTGAGTAAACAGCTTAATTATTTTAAAATATTTATATATTTAATGTAAACGGCGATGTTTGAAAACAAATGAGAGACGATAGGTACGCTTCATCTGCTTATTTTGTTTATCACTGCAACCAGATCATACTATTTATTGCCAAAGGAACGTAATATTGTAAGAATGCTCTCTAGTGGAGAAAAAATGAAACACATCAAACTGTATATTAATTCATTTCTGATGTCGTATGATGTAAATATGACAATTATATTTTTCTGGATTATTACCTGGGAAAAAATACATTTAAGAAAGTGCAAACAGTGGTTTCTTTTTTTTGGTGGTATAATAAATTGCTACAAATATTTTTATATTAACTACTGCAAGCGCTATGTGTTGACATCTATGCACTATATATACAATCTGGTAGCCGTATTTCACATAGGCTCAGTCACTGCAAAATAATGGTCAGACCTGTTCAGAATATTAAAAAGGAGGAGCTTTCTTTAATATGGTAAATATAACACTGATAAATATTTCGTGAAACACGACTCTGATCGGTTGTAAAACAGAAATCATTGAAACGTGATTGGTCATTGTCTCCCATTTGGGGTATGAGTTAAATAGTCATTATTATTATTATTATTATTATTATTATTATTATTGTTATTATTATTATTATTATTATTATTATTATTATTATTATTATTATTATTATTATTATTATTATTATTATTATTATTATTATTATTATTATTGTACAAATTGTAACATGACTTGTAAATTGATATTTCTATAAGGTACGTGTTCATTTTAAATGTTATAATAAGAATGTATGTTACAGCCTATAGAATATTATTTATAGCCCTACATAATGTCGATACCGTTTGGGTAAGTGCTCGTGCTCGAGTGTCGTTCGGTAACAGAAATTAATACTTGTAGAAAATGTACATCATAAAGTTATAGTGATTCTTTAGTATATAGTTATAGCATTTCCTAAGAAATTTTCTTCATAAATCTATTTGCTCAAACCGCCCCTAATCGAGGAATCATTTTACATAGGCGGCATGCCGGCAAAACCCTTGTTAGTGTTAATCACTAAAATTTTGTGAGGTTGTCAGCGTTTCCATTTTAAGTGCATTTTCTTAGTTTTGACCGTATCGCACATAGGAATTGTAATTGGTGGATTAACAAATTTAAGTTGTTAGGAATATTGTGGATAGGCTATATTGGGAAAGACGGCAACTTTGTCAACAATTATTTTCACCACGTGTTTACGAGAGTGTGAATTGGGTTTACTTATTGGAAAAGGAACGATTGAAATACAATATTTTAAAACTTTTCATTATATTGAGAGATGGAGGGAAAAAAGTACAAATTTAGGAACATGTTTCAAAATAGAAAATTCACTGGGACAAACAAAAACTTAATAAATAAAATGAAGAATAAAATAACAAAACATTATAAAATACATTAATATCAAACTGAGAAAGAAATAAAATATAGATACACTATATATAGGGCCTATATAATATATATATATATATATATATATATATATATATATATATATATATATATACGTCATAAGTCCCGCTTGGGGACACGGGTGCTCCCTTAACGGGTAATTGTTTTGACTGAGCTAATTTTTGCGATTATTTCTTACAGAATTCACTGAGTGACATGTGGTCAGCACATAATCTCCATGAAACACCTAGAGGCAACTTATTACGTTGATGAGGAAGGTCGGTTAATTTTTGCTCAGGGGCACTCATTTAATCTTGAAGTTCATTTACGAGACCGAAAATCTTCAGAATCGAGACCGACGGCTTAAAGTTTTTTCCAGGAAGACTTGTCCCTTGAATTTTTCAATCCTAAAAAATCATCGACCCCGACTGGGTTTGAACCCGCGACACTCAGGAATAGATTCAAGGTACATAACCACTAAACAATCGAAGGCAGCAAGGTATAATATAATCCTAAATAATTTACTGGTTATTTACCATCTTAAAACATTAAATAATTTATATGCCTATTTCTTAAATATGTGTTCAGTTTGCTTTGCTCGGGAGTGAATATAATTCACCCATTACATAGTTTAATTTGGATCCTAAATATTTAAATAATGAAATAATAGAACAGATAGCACACTTTAATTATCTTGGTTCAGATATAACACAGCTACGATTAGGATATACATAATAAATTAAACAGATATCAAATGATGTGTGGCACCATAACAAGAACCCTCCGAAAGACTCGAAGAGAAACTCAGCTCAAGTTTTATAAAATTATGGCTGTTTCTGTTATTTTATGTGGATCTGAATCTTGGGTACTTACCAAAAAAGATATCTCACACTTTCAAGCCACTGAAATGAAATTTTTAAGATCCGTAAAAGGATGTACACGCAAGGATAGATTACACAATGAATCAATAAGAAGTGAACTGTAGATATTCTCAATACTCGATAAACTAGACGAGCACAAATACCAATGGAAAGAACATTTAGACAGAATGGACAATACAAGGTTACCCAAAAGGATCAACATCTACAAACCACATGGAGAAAGATCTTCGGGACGGTTAAGGAAACGATGGGCTTGAGACCGGAACAGGTCGCATTGACCTATTTCTGGAAAGGAAGAAGAAGAAGAAGAAATATGTACTAACTTTCTACATGTAGGGTAAATATGTTATTTTCTATATATATATATATATATATATACCATTTCTTGATATAGTAGTGAAGCATGGACAATACGAAGAAGAGATGAAAGCCGAATAACAGCAAATGAGATGCGATTTATGCGGCGTACAGCAGGCTACACAAAGTGGGACCATAAAAGAAATGAGGAAATTATGGAAGAGTTGGATGTAGAACTCATTCTTCACCATATACAAAACTACCAGAACAACTGGAATGCTCATCTTCAACGAATGCCGTCCCATAGAATTTCAAAAGCCATACTTCGCTACTGCCCCCGAGGCAAAAGATCGCTGGGACGTCCAAAAAAAGCGCTGGATGCAAAATTCCTCTTTGAGACCGTAACAGGCCACACGGCGTAACACTTACATGGTTGATGATAATGATATATATATATACAGAGAGTATAACACATATGTCGGCATAACGTCAACATAGGTAATATCAAATGAAGCTCAACTGCTTTACAGAAAGGATAATAATACTATCCATCTATAGTAATTCTGCCCGAAGCAGGTCCTTTACTGCAATCATAGCATTTTCATGCTATGCTTGCAGCTTTACTAGGGAATTGTAGGTGTGGTAGCTTCCCGTTGCTTTCCACACCGGTGAAGATGATGATGATGATAGGGATGATGATGATGATGATGATGATGATGGCCATATGATTTCGGGGACCGTTTGGGCCTTAAAGTTTTCCTGACATTTGTCTTACAGGTGAGGAAAAACCCCGATAAAAACCTCACCCAGAGAAACTGCCCCGACCGGGGATCGAACCCGGGCCCACTGCGTGACAAGGCAGCACGCTACCTCGGGACCACAGCGGTGGACATATAATAATACTAAGGAATGGAATTTATTGGCTTTACAATATATATTCATATTCATTCATTCATTCATTCATTCATTCATAGTGTTCTGCCCAAGAGCAGGCCTTTCACTGCAAACTCAACATTCTCCACTCTTTCTTTAACTCAGCCTTCCTTTTTGTATCTGCGTACAAACCATTTATTTTAATATTGTCTATCATCTGATGTCTTTTCTGCCTCTAACTTTCTTTCCATTGACCATTCCTTCTAGGGATATATATATATATATATATATATATATATAGTCTATTTAATATTGTAGATTTTCTCAGATATAATAATAATTATAAAATTATTCTTGGAATTTCCGTGTCATGGATTCAAGGCTGGTCTCTGCCACTGATTCGGACGTTTCGACATGATCCCACATGCCATTATCAAGCAATGATAATGACATGAGGGATCATGCCGAAACGAAATCATTATCAAGGAATGATAATGATAGTTGGATCACGCCGAAACGTCGGAATCAATGGTCAGAGGCCAACGTTGAATCCATGACGCCGTAAACCCAAGAAACTTTTCTTAATCATTCAGTATATTGTATATGCATATATAATACATCCACACATATTTACAATAAAAAAAAACGAAACTTTATCACAAACACAGAGAGTGCAGTACAAGACTATTAATTAAGACAGCTTAATATGTAGTTGAAAGCATTAGGTAGGATGAGAATGGAAGAATGCAGTAGTGAACTTCCCCTTAACTCAATAACTATGAGATAACCTGTCATGAATAGACGACTATTGTAGCCTCTTTGTATGTAATTATTATAACAGCAAACTGTATAAGGTTATTTTTTTTCTGTATTCAATTGTCTTCAGCAAAAGGAAATTAAATTGAATTTCATCCATAGTGAAATGGGACGTGGTAGTATAATTCTATACCAGAATATGTCTTGATTGAAATAGAAAATTATCAGATTAGTCGGCAAACGGATTTGAAACAAGACTACCCGGATACAAATCTGAAACGCTACCATCTGACCAATTCCTCCAATAAGTCCCTTAATAAATTTTACTAGCACTAAAGTATACGGTTATCTTCTAATGTTATCAAGAATGGAAAAGAACTGACAACATTCATAGGTTGTTCAGATATGTTGTTTTAGTGTTTTGATATACGGAAGTATATTGTGACACTGCTGACTAATGTATTTGTTGATTTATTAGGTGTAAATTGCAATAGTTTTGACTATTATTTTTTTACAGGACCGGGATAAGATGGCTTCTAACAGTTTATAATTTTTATTGTAGTGCTATCTACTTTAGGCGATGATCAATTGATAAATTTTAAATATTTGTTCGTAATCTATCAGAATCCATCCTCTCACTCTTCAAAGGAAAAACTTGTACATATTACTTATATACAACACGTTGCCGGTATTCTATAATAGATCACCGGAGACCATGATCTCCTTATATCAAACCACTCACGCAACATTGCTGAAAAACCTATGAAAGTTTGTCGGTAAAGTTATATTCCACTCTCTATAAACTTGTTTAATGATTTTATATGTTTAATATACAGTAATGTTAGTAACTAATTCACTCACTGTCACTCTGTAATACTATGTGGTTCCAGGCCACCTAAACAATACCTCCCAATGCATCCCTAAACCTTAGTTAATATTTTTCAATCATATGTATAATTTATTCAGTTCCCTCAAAACATGATTAATTCTATTCTCTTGCCTCGTTCTATTTTACTTTCTGGATGCGTTCCATCTGGTTTCTGAAAATGATCACAGAGCTCACTTATCATGGAGTTTCCTACATTTACCCATCTTCCTGTCTAGGGTCCAAACATTTTCCTAAGTACTTCATTCTCAGATACTCGTATTTATTTCTTCTGTATTGAATTAAGAGACATATTATTCATATTCATGTAGCAGTATTGAAACAATCTCCGTCTTATATACTTTTGTTTAACACTTATTTGAGAATTTTGATGACAAGAGTCCCTATAATACATAATAGTATGCGTTTCCAGACTTGAGGTATATTTAATTTCTTCCTGCCTCTCATTCCTGATTGTTATTACCATTTCTAGGTATTTGAATTTCGTCACTTCTTCAAAATGTCGCTAATTTTTTTCTATATGTCCATTGCAATTTAATATTATATTTGTACATGTGGCCATACATTCACTATATTTGATATTTCCTTCTAGCCCTAGTTGCTTAGCCTTGTTTAATAGAATGCGTGTGTTAGATTTAGTATTGCAGAATTATTAATAATATGAAAAGAAAAAACAAAAATAATGGCATTTTGGGGAAACGATCATATAAGATCAAAAATCGTAATAGGCAACAAACCTCTGGAAAAAGTAATAAATTTTAATTGTTTGGGTTGTAATTTTACTATAAACACAACAACTGAAAGAGACATACGTATGAAACTGTCGAAATTTCAAATGATATGCGGAACTATACATAAAACATTAAAGAATAAAACAAGAAGAGATACTAGATTGAAGTTTTATAAAACATTGGCAGTTCCTGCATTACTTTATGGGAGCGAAACTTGGCTAATGATAAAAAAATTGGAAAGTAGAATACAAAGCGCAGAAATGAACTTTCTTAGAAGAATAAAAGGCTGCACAAGATTGGATCGGATAAGGAATGAAGATATAAGAACAGAGTTAAATATATATACATTGGATGAGAAAATCAGAGAATATAGAGAGAAAAGGTTTACACATGTGGAAAGAATGAATGTATCAAGATTACCAAGAGCAACATTCAACTACAAGCCAAGATATTCAAGAAATGTAGGAAGGCCAGTGAAAAGATGGACAGAACAACTGTGAGGCGGAACAGGCAATTTGCCTAGCCCGTGAAGTGCAGAAGAAGAAGAAGAAGAAGATGAAGAAGAAGAAGAAGGATTAATATAATTAACTATGAAATACATTTTAGGACATTTTGTGAAATTTCAACAATTTAGCACTAAAATTTACTCTCGAGATATCTCGAATACGAATTTGAATGGCTTACTATCTTAGCACCTTAGAGGTTACATGTATTAAAAATAGTGTGTCTCATAATGTAACTGGTTTTGACGTTGTTGTCAAATTTATTTAATCTTCACAATTATAAAATGAGCAGGGAATTAAGAGGAGCATAGTATGTGATATGGCGTTGGAGAAATGATACAGAACCTCTCTTTACGAACTGTATATAATTTGAATATTTTCCTTTTAAATGACAGTGTTAACTGTTATAAAATACGTAAAGAAAGACTCTATATTTAAATTATATACATACATAAGTTAATTTTTTTATACTTTAATTTTTTTTCGAATAGTAAGAAATCCAAGAAGAGAATATAGAGCGAGTCATGTCGGACACAACAATGAAGAAACTTAACGGTAGTAGTAGCCAAGACCAGCGTAGGGGTAAGCACCATAGGCAGCATAACCTGCATAGGGCGCAGCGTAGCCGAAGTAGAATTGTTCGGCACTCTTGAGGTCCTTGGCGGGCTCAGCGGCGAAAGCCACGGCGAACACGACGAAAAGAGCGAGGACAGCAAACTGTGGGAAAGATGCAACGCTATTAAAATTTCACACAACCTATTTGATAATTCTTGTGATTATGAAATAAAATAGTACTTACTATAGCCTTCATGTTGATGATTTCGTTGTCTTACAACTGATACAAACTCTATGTATCTGTTCGTATTTATACTACCCTCCATTTCTAACTCTAGTTTGCCTTGACAAGTTTTAGAAATCAGTACTCCCACCTCATGAAGTTAAAAAATATTTCCTTTGTCCATTGTCTAGGTCAAATATCATTATATGTTGTTTGAAAATAACATTGAACTTTTGGAAGAAATTCCAGACAGTTTACTTTACTTTATTTTGAGATGAATGAACATTAAGTTGAATATTTCATCTGGAACAATTTGATTATATAATTAAGGTTGTAATAATAATAATACTTACTTACTCACTGGCACTATCGAACCCGTAGGTTCATGGCCGCACAGACATAAGCTCTCCATACATCCATATCCTGAGCTAACGCTTTCCAATCATTCCCTGTATAATCTACTTCCCTCAAATCATAGTTAATGTTGTTCTCCCACCTCATTCTTGGTCTACCAACTGGGCGTTTTCCCTCTGGCTTTCCTACAAGAAGCTTCCATGCACGTCTTTCATTCCCCATACGTGCAACATGTCCTGCCCATCGCAGTCTACGAGACTTAACTGTTCTTATTATATCTGGCTTCCTATAAAGACCATGTAGTTCATTGTTATGTAGTCTTCTCCATTCACCTGTCTGTTCATCTCTCTTTGGTCCAAAAATTTTCCTAAGAACTTTATTCTCAAATACTCGTAATCTCCTTTCCTCCCTTAAAGTAAGAGTCCATGTTTCGCACCCATATAATATAACTGGTAGAATAATAGTTTTATATATTTTCAGCTTAACGTTTTTTGAAAGGAGTTGGGACATCAAGAGTCTCTGCAATGCATAATAGCATGCATTTCCAGAATTGAGCCTATGTTTAATTTCTTTGTGCATCTCATTCCTATTTGTGATTATTGTTCCTAGGTATTTGAATTCAGCCACTTCCTCAAAATTTCCCTCATTTGTCATTAGCTGTCCATTTCCATTATATAATGAATTTCTACGTGTGACCATATATTTAGTTTTATTGATATTTACTTCCAGTCCTAATTTCTTAGTGTTACTCAATAGTGTGTGCGTGTTGGCCTTTAGTATCTCCTCGCTATCGGCCAGTAATACTACATCATCAGCATAAACTAACAGCTTATTAATACCATTGAGTTGTAAGCCTTCCTCATTCTCTAAAGATTTAATGGCATGCTCTAGTACAAAATTAAATAGTAGAGGAGATAGTGCATCTCCTTGCTTCAACCCATTCTGGATTTCAAAAGTGTCCGAAAACTGTTTGCCTACACGCACCCTACTCTTTGTGCCATTTAGACACATTCGTATAAGTCTAACTTTTTAGGAATTCCGAACTCCAGCAGGATACTATATAACTTCTCCCTCTTAATTGAATCATATGCTTTTTTGAAGTCTACATATAGTTGATGTACAGTACCATTATATTCCCATTTCTTTTCTAAAATCTGTCTTATACTAAAAATCTGATCTGTTGTAGACCTGTTTCTTCTAAATGCACATTGATGATCTCCTAGAATGTCATCAATATAGGGAGTAAGTCTGCTTACTAATATATTTGTTAGAATTTTGTACGAAGTTGAAAGTAATGAGATGCCCCTGTAGTTGTTGCAATCAGTTTTATCTCCTTTCTTATAAATTGGTACGATAATTGATTCCTTCCATTCATCTGGAAGAGCTTCTTTTTCCCAAATCATACTAAGCAACCAGCGTATCTTGTCCATCAATTTTTCTCCCCCTGATTTTATCAGTTCTGCTGGGATCTCATCTGAACCTGATGCTTTATACATCTTCAATTTTTCAATCGCCATTTCAACCTCTAATGCACTTGGCTCTGCGACTAGCATTTCTGCTGTCTGTAAATTATCCTCCTCAATGTCCTGTTCTGTATGTACATTTAATAGCTGATTAAAGTAACTTTTCCATCTATTTAATATACTCCTGGAATCTGCAATCATATCCCCATTTTCATTCCGAATTATGTTTGTTCTAGCCTGAAACCCTTTCTTCTCTATACTAATTCCCTGATATAATTCTCTAATGTTCCTATTTTTTGCATTCATTTCAAGATCATTAATCTTCTCTCTCAAATATTCCCTCTTTTTACTCTTTAGTAACTTGGTGGTTTCCCGTCTAATACTACCCAATTGCTCTAAATTTACCTCATTTGGCTCGTGTAACCATTTCATTTTTGCTAGCTTTCTTTTCTTTACAATGTCGGCACATTCCTCATCAAACCATTTCTTGTTTTGCCTCTTTTTTAAACAACCAATGCTTTCTGATGCTGACAATTTAATAGTATCTCTTATAGCCTCCCATTCTTTATTTATATCAGTTTCTTCTTCGTTTGCCACATTGTCATCTGAAGATTCCAGTACTTCAAATCTATTAGCAATTTTGATTTGGTATTCTTGCCGCATTTCATCATTTTTCAAGTTTTTTAATTCAAATTTTACAGAATCATCTTTAGCGTTTGTTCCTCTCATAAGCGATAGCCGTTGTCTGATTTTCACTCTGACCAGATGATGATCCGAATTGCAGTCTGTCCCTCTAACTGATCTAACATCAATGATGCTACTGTGCCAGCGTTTATCCACTAATACATGATCTATCTGGTTCCGAGTTTCTCCATCTGGGGACGTCCAGGTGTATTTATGAATATCCTTATGCTGAAATGTTGTGCTCTTAACAATGAGATTCTTTGATGTGGCAAATGTGACTAATCTAACCCCGTTGTCGTTACTATCTTCATGAAGACTGAATTTGCCTATTGTTGGTTTGAATATATCTTCCCGCCCCACTTTTGCATTAAAATCTCCTAAGACAATTTTCATATGATATCGTGAAAGGCTATCAAATAAGCATTCTAATTCTTCATAGAACTCATCCTTGATCTTGTCATCTTTATCTTCTGTGGGGGCATGTACATTTACAATTATAAAATCATGTCGTTTACCCTTTAGAATTATGTATGATATCCTATCACTAACAAACTTAATATCTCGGATAGCGGATAGGATCCTCCTTCTGACTAAAAAACCCGTTCCAAATGCAGGTCTTTCTGCACCCCCGTAGTATAATGCAAAGCTTCCTGATTCCTGACTACCTTCTCCTGGCCACCTAACTTCCTGTAAAGCGACTATATCCAAGGGCGATTTATCCTAATTCCCGCGTTAATATCTCTAGTGCCCCGCTATTGTATAAAGTCCTAACATTCCATGTTCCTAGGGACATGTCCCTGTGTTTGAGCCTTTGGCATGGGTTCCCTGAAGTAGTCCCCGCCCGGAGAACCGAATGGGGGACTATTTGACCTCCGGAAAATTTTACCCCAGTTGAACCCATGTCCGCATTTCTTGACGGTTGTATTTTTACGGTGAAAGATCGTCACTCTTTCGACCAAGGTACTTTTTTCGTCTGGCTTATCACCTTCGACCAGTCCGGCATGGGTAACCCTATCGGCAGCAATGCTACCGCCGGCATAGCTCTCAGGATCATTTAAACACACAAGCCACTCCACCACGACAAGGTAAAGATACCATAATAATATAATAATAATAATAATAATAATAATAATAATAATAATAATAATAATAATAATAATAATAATAATAATAATAATAATAGCTTTATTTTACCTGGCAGAGTTAAGGCCTTAAGGCCTTGTCTACCACTCAACCAGGTTTAAAAAAATACAAACAAAAAAATAGTCTTAAATCTAAATTACAATATATATATATATAAACGATTACAAGTTATGAATACAATACAATTAATATTTATAATGTATTTTGATTTACTCTAAATTTAACGAATTAAGTATATAATATGTACAAGATATATAAAAAAACGAGGAAAAGGTTAATGACATAGTATAAAATTAAATAAATATAGAAAAATTAATTATTTGACGTCTGTTCAATATTAGTGACATGTTTATCGTGTGTCAGTGATCTTGAATGTTTTAACTAATTGTGAAATGGAGATTATAACATGCAGTGGTATGTCCACCGCTATGGTCTCGAGGTAGCGTGCTGCCTCGTCAAGCAGTGGGTCTTTTTTTCTCACTTACACGAAAAATGTCAGAAAACTTTAAGGCCCGAACAGTTCCCGAACATCATATGGCCATCATGATCATCATACAATAATTCATAGTCGCCTTAGGTTTATCTTAGGATTAAGAACTCTCCTGGCGCACCACCATCATCATCACCATCCATCAAGGGAACGCAAAAAGTTTCCTATAGAGTAGATGATAAATTTATAAAATTTGTTATAGTTCCAGATATTATCATTATTCTTGTAAAGTTGAATTCTTGCTTTATAGAGATGGAATCATTTAATAAGGCATCGGGGCAGCCATAACCCCGCCTTCCAGGCGCCCCAATCTCAGAAGTGGGTTACAATGCCAGGATAGAACAACAGAAATGTCGAAATGACAACCTGCTGCATCATGTACACCAGTGTATTAAAATACACTGCTATTATATATTCTAAAGATTTTTATAATTTTATCATAGTATTATCATTACTGTACACTCCATTTTCAAGGTTTGTCAAATAAAAGCATTTATGCCAAATACAACAAAATATATGTAGCTACTTGCAATTTTTGTACCTGGAATTTCATTTCATGTGACAAATAGGGCCTAAGCTTATAAAAACTTAAATTTGTTACATATAACTTTTTAATTCAGTGATGACGTATTCTTTGCAATATTATGTTTTTTTGTTATTTATATTTGTTCTTAAAGTTAGATAAGAAAAATTAAGAATGTAGTAAAAGGATATTGTACAAGAGAATGAAGAAATTCAATTAAGATGGTATGGGCATATAATGAGAAGAAGGGACATAGAAACGAACGAAGAAGTATTCAAATAGAACCTCCTGGGAAGGGAAACGTGGTAGACCAAAGCCAACCTGGATAAGGGGAATTCAAGAAAATATGAGGAAGAGAAATATAACAGAAGCAGACACGCAAGATCGGCAAGTGTGGGAGAAAAAATTGTATATTTTGGTTGAGGATACCTGTGTATATAACAGAAACAATCCTGAAAATATTAATAAATAATAAAATAAAGTTAGACAAAACATTTTAGCGAATTGAGGAAAAAAAAAGTGGTTATCATATATACCCACGAAAAAAATATTCAAATCCTATTTAACCTACTAGGGACCAAACATAATGTGTATAAACCATATTCTTTGCTATTTTCCTATTGAAACTTGGCATGTAACAATCAGTAAAGAAAATAAGATTGGGTTCATTACCCATAATAATCGTTCCATTAGGACTGCGGGTTAACCTGCGGAGTAAATTTGAAAATAGTTCTAGCGGCGGAGTCTTTTTTTTTCGCAACGAAATTGGGTATATGCCGAAAATAGCGAAATCGAACCACTAGAAGTGGAGGCTTACCCGATTGACGAAATTTATAAAAAGTTCTAACCATCACGATTTTTATTCTTAGCAACGAAACTCGGCATACAAGATTTTAATAAGCCACTTATATGATAAAAGGTAGAAACGAACTGTCAGATATCTGAGGTTAAATGTATGAATAATTTGGAATAGAAGAGTAAGAGAATGCTGTGTCATTTTGTTATTCAGCTGGAGACAAGATAGTGATTCAATAGATGACGAAATATAGTCACACTTTACGATCTTTCAAATATCTATATCTAATGCAAACATTGTGTTTGTTTATATCGTAGCTTCCTTGGAAATTCAATGATGAGTGCAGTGTTCTCATTCACCTTCCAAATTAACAAGTAACAATATTTTGCCAAGTATATTTTTTAATAACTTTCCTTTGAGATTTTATCAAATTTTCTATTAAGTTTGTATACAAATATTTAACAAATTAAAGAAAGAATTCATGACTTGGGGAAAAAATAGTCAAGTTCCTATACAGGATGCTCTAAAATTCCCTTTACAAACTTCTAGGACTTGTTGACTGAGTTGATAATATTTAGAATTGGAAACCATGTTCTGCTACAGCCGTTTGAATGATATTCTAGAAATTTGTAAGGGGAATTTTAGATCACCCTATATGAAACATATTTTATTCATGCTATGTCTCATGTAGGTATTTAACGATTTTACAAAAAAAAAAGGCCAGGAAACGGAATATTATGAGTAATACCACGTACTGTAATATTTGCAAGAACGGATTCAATTTCACTAACAAACGAATAAACCACAGCTAACAATTTAATTTAATTATACAGGTAAACAATATAGAGTGATCTATAAAATTATGTGGAATAAATAACGTAATATATCATCAGATCTTATTTAATTATAGTTCTGAAGAATTAAAAAAAAATATATATATTATTCAGCGTTACAAATAGTATATTACGATGCGAGGTTGGGAAGAGATTTTTACAGAAGCGAGGAACGTGTTTAAAAACCGAGTTATAGCAAAGTTTTTAATTTCCGAGATTCTATAAAACGCTTCACAAATGTGCGTTGTACATTATTTTTGGCGCGATGTTGTTCTCAAAATAATAAATAATTGTAAAATAATAACATCGTTGTTTGAAACATTTGCGTTCATTATAAACAACTGACTGACGTTAAGGTTGTGGCCAATGTTTATTATTTGAAAATACAGCAGGCCGTGCCACCAATCAGTCATAAATGGCGGCAAGTACATATATATTGGTTTATATTGTTTCAAATGAAGTTCAGTTAATTTATAATGCAGTGATTTGTTTCTTATGATGTTTATTAACACTGCCTTTTGGATATATTTTTTATATACATTATGCATAGTATACATAGAGGGCAGACTTCCCGCACGTGGTTTGTAACATGTAATATTACAGTATAGTTATTTAGATTGACAACCCCGAAATGTAGGAAGTTGGACTTTCAATCAGGTCGCCATTGCTGTAAGTACGACAAAACGCACTGTCGCGCAAAAAAAAATGTTTGTATTAGATGTGACATAATTTACGTTTCATTTTGTCAATTGGCAGCACTGATTGAAACGACTTTCATTTGTCTACTTGTTGTAAGTAAATTAATAATTAAAATTTATAGTTTCTGCAAATATTAATTTTTGTTGGTAGGCCCTGCATATTTTGGATAGGCTATAATCCTATTACTTTTATTGGTAACTTACCTTGAAATAGTTCTAATGACTTTAATAATCCTCATCAAACAAAATCATTGTTATCTTAAAGCTCATGTACAGAATATGTTAATAAGGTATATTTCTTCATAATTAACCTCCGCCGCGCAGGAACTACATAAACTAAGCGAATTCTCAGCTACAGCTATTTAAATTTATGGTCCAAATTGTCTGGTTTATAGAATATATCTTACATTTGTTAATTATATAGCAGTAGTAGAACTTCATTAGACGAAATGTAAGATACATACAACGCTATTTACAAATGTGGGTCGTACGGACATTAAGCTGTACATGCTGTTGACAGCCCGTTACAATATAATATTTGGTAATAAATATAACGTAAACAAACAAGGAAACACAATAATATTACAATTAGATAATAATATTATACATTAATTAAGTTACGTAGAATTATTATGAATTAATTCTCTTACATTTTGCTAACAAATTTATTTATTCACGAATGAGTGTTGTTCTTGCTTTCCGCGTTTTGTCCATTCAAATCGTGAAAGATTGGCATTAAATAGTATGAACGTATCTAGTACTGGTGGGGACAAAACAAATAATTGACGGCCGCTAGTATTTTTTTTAATTACGGTTTTCAAGCAGACTCCAGCTCTTAAAGGTTCAACTTCTCTGCTTTTAGGAGAATATATTTTTCATTTTATTTAATTGGGATACGTCGAGTTTAGTTTCGAAAAGTGCGACCTCCCGAGTGCTTTTAAATTTGAACTTCCAGTGAACCCACTCCTAATAGTCTGATTTCCTTGGTTAACGAATTCGGTCTTACATTTTTAAACTAATTGCTATATGCAGAGTTTCTTCCGCGAAAAAAAATTGTCTTGTCCTTTCGGTATTTATTCGGTAGGGGCGATGCAAATTTACAAAAACAATCGTTTGAAAGAGAAAACCTTAATAGGTTCATTCCTCTTCAAAATTCACTAAAATTCGGCATGTATGAAATAAAATTATACTACATTATAATGATCGAAAAAACTTCATTTTCAACCTTTAAATGTAAATAGCTATTAAAGAATCCAAGGATAAAAATGCTCAATCACTTATCTCAAACATTTCAGGAAGGCAAATTTTAACATTGTTTTTGAATATTGTCTCGCGCCGTAGCCGAGTTGTTAAGGCAAGATGCCTTGGCGCAGAGCTCCGGGTCAAACACTGGTTCGAATATCCATGGACGAAGCAATTTTCTCATGGAATTTCGGCCAGTATGGGACCGGTGCCCACTCAGCGTCGTGAGGCAATTGGGTAGCTACATTAAGTAGCGGCTCCAGATTGAGAAAATCAGCTATGACGGATGGAGGAACCAACACGCTGACCACATGTCACCCCTGCACTGGCTGGATGATCGTCTACCTCTGTGAATAAACATGTGGATTTGAGGGCAGTGGTCGACTGGTAGACCAAGGGCCTATTAAGCCTATCGTGCCTTGGAGTTTAGTTTTTGAATATTATTAATATACAGAATTATTCTTTGATCCTCCGTAAAGCGACATAAATAGGTTATGTATTACTGTGTTTCTTTCAGAAATAAGAAACGTTCCAAGGGCTAAAAATTATATCTAAAACAGAAATCTAAAAAATAAACGTGGACTGTTCTTTCCGTCACCGTTCATTTGTATTCGATAATTTAGGGTTAACAACTTTGTTAAATCAAAAAATTAGTGTGAGTAGTGCGGCGTGAAGGTCACTCAATGTCAGGAAGAATATTCATTGTGCTGTTAACATTGACGTTACTAACCGCACCAGGAACCGCTCTGAATTTGATGAAAAGAATGCAATGACTTCGTAATAGTGTTTCCTCAAGTTAGATTCTAATAATGTTAATATATATATATATATATATACATACACACATTTTGTGGAAGAAATACTCTGCGTGCAAAATAATAATTAGAGACGAAATTATTGAACAAGCATCCCACTTTAAATATTTAGGATGTGATATCAGCAATTGGTATGATAACGATATTGAACGTAAAACAGTTTCAAGTTATTTGTGACACAATAAATCGAAGCATTGAATAATAAAGCCCATAAACAAACAAAATTAAAATTTTATAAAACGATGGCGGTTCCTGTCCTTTTGTATGGGAGTGAATCTTGGATTATCATTACCAAACAAGAAAGTAAAATCCAAGCAGCCCAGATGAAATTTTTAAGAAGGGTAAAAGGATGCAATAGAATGGACCAGATAAGAAATGAGGATATCCGAGAAGAACTGCAGATCTACTCCAAAAAAGAAAATATATTTAACAACAAGAATCGGTGGAAAGAACATCTAGAAAGAATGGAAGAAAGTAGATTACCAAATAAAATTTTACATCATTTTCCGAGAGGAAGAAGAAATGTCGGACGTGCTCGGAAGAGATGATATTAGATCTATTAATGAAGACTGAACAGGCAATTAATGCCTAAACCAGGAAATGAAGAAGAAGAAGAAGAAACACAATCTTCCATAAATAATTACTCTCCCCCAGCCTCTCTCTCTCCCTCTCTCTCTCCCCCTCCCTCTCTCCCCCTCCCCCCTCCCTCTCTATCTCCCCCTCCCCCCTCCCTCTCTATCTCCCCCTCCCTCTCTCTCCCTCTCTCTCCCTCCCTCTCACTCTCTCCCTCCCTCCCTCTCACTCTCTCTCCCCTCCTCTCACTCACTCTCTCCCTCCCTCCCTCTCACTCTCTCTCTCCCTCTCCATCTCCCTCTCCTCTACCTCCCTCTCCCTCTCCCCCCCCCCTCTCCTCCCTCTCCCCTCCCTCTATCTCTCCTTCTCCCCCTCTCTCTCTCTCCTCTCTCTCCCCCCCTCTCTCTCTCCCTCTCTCTCCCCTCTCCTCCTCCTCTCTCCACTCTCTCCCCCTCTCTCTCCCCTCTATCTCTCCATTCCTCTCCCTCTCACTCTCTCTCCCCCCCCTCCCCTCTCTCTCTCCTCCCCCTCTCTCTCTCTCCCTACCCTACGACTCTCTGGACTCGATCTCCTCACTCTCTCCGTCCCACTCTCTCCCTCTCCTCACCCTCTCACTCTCCACTCCTCGTCTCTGATCTCTGACTCTTCTCTCACTCTCACTCTCTCACCTCATTCTCTCCTCTCTCTCATTCTTTCTCACCTTCACTCTCTCCCACTCTCTCTCTCTCACACTCTCATCCCCAACTCTCACCGTCTCACCCTCACTCTCACTCCCTCTCTCACTCATCCCTTCAGCTCTCACGTCTCCCCTCATTCTCTCACTCATCACTCTCCAGCTCTCACATCTCTCTCATTCTCTCTCACTCTCAATCTCTCTCCTTCTCTCATCTCCTCTCTCCTCCTTCTCTCTCTCCTCTCTCCTCTTTCCTCTCTCCTCGTCTCCTCCTTTCTCTCTCTCGTTCTCTCCTCTCCTCGTTCCTCACTCCCTCATCTTCTCTCTCTCACTTCTCTCTCCTCTCAATCCTCTCTCTTCTCCCTCCTTCTCTCTCTCTCATCTCTGTCTCTTGTTCTCCTCTCTCCATCTCTCTCTCTCTCTCTACACTCTCTCTCTCTTTCATCCTCGATACTTCTCTTCTCTCCTCTCTCTCTCTTTCCTCTCTCTCACCGTTGGTTCACCTTTCTCTTCTATTCTCCTGCTCTTTCTCCCGTTCTCCTCTCCGACTCCCTCTCTTTGCTCTCTCTCTTTTTCTCTCTCTCTCTTTTATAAAATAGATAGAAATATTCATTTCATGAAACCAGTCTTAATCATCTCGTTGGTCGAAGGAGCGATAGCATAGAGAAATTAAAATTTCGTTCTTGGGTTCAGCTATATTGCAGAGTGATTTTTCATGGAGTTTTCGGTAATGACCCTTTTTTACTTCTAACCACATTCCAAGGGATGAACACTATTTTATACCTATATGCATACAATTGACTTCAAAGTTCCGTAGAGTCTTAATAGTTGTATAATAAAAGAGAAGGTAAAATAATAATGAAGAAATAAAATAAGTATATACTTGTATGTATCAAGAAGCAATAATTATCCGGATTATTATTATTATTATTATTATTATTATTATTATTATTATTATTATTATTATTATTATTATTATATTTATAAGCCAGATATAAGAATTACAGTTAAGTCTCATAGACTGCGATGGGCAGGACATGTTGCACGTATGGGGAATGAAAGACTTGCATGGAAGCTTCTTGTAGGAAAGCCAGCGGGAAAACACCCAGTTGGTAGACCAAGAATGAGGTGGGAGAATAACATTAACTATGATTTGAGGGAAGTAGATTATACAGGAAATGATTGGAAAGCATTAGCTCAGGATAGGGATGTATGGAGAGCTGATGTCCGCGCGGCCATGAACCTACGGGTTCGATAGTGCCAGTGAGTAAGTATTATTATTACTATTATTATTATTATTATTATTATTATTATTATTATTATTATTTATTATTATTATTATTATTATTATTATTATCATTATTATTATTATTATTATTATTATTATTATTATTATTATTATTGCATAAATTGTAACGTGAATTGTAAATTTATATTTCTATAAAATACGTGTTCATTATAAAGTTTATACTATGAATGAATCTTCTTCTTCTTCTTCTTCACTTCATGGTCTAGGCAAATGCCTGTTTCACCTCACAGTTGTTATGTCCATCTTTTCACTGGCCTTCCTACATTTCTTGAACCTCTTGACTTGTAATTAAATGCTGCTCTTGGTAATCTTGTTACGTTCATTCTTTCTACATGTCTAAACCATTTTTCTCTATATTCTTTGATTTTATCATTCAATGGATATATATATTTAATTCTGTTCTTATATCTTCATTCTTTATCCGATCCATTCTTGTGCAGCCTTTTGTTCTTCTAAGGAAGAATGAATGTTATATAGAATATTATTTGTAGGTTTGCATAATGTTTATACCCGATTGGGCAAGTGCTCGTGCTCGAGTGCAGTTCCGTTACAGAAATTAATACTTGTAGAAAATATACATCATGAAGTTATACCCTCATTAGTGTGTCACTGGAATTTTGTGAGGTTGTCAGCGTTTCTATTTCAAGTGCATTTCCTTAGATTTGGCAGTAGCACACATAGGAATTGTAATTGGTGGATTGATAACTTTAACTTGTTAGGAATATTGTGGATATATTGGGAAAGACGGCAAGTCTGTTAACATTTTTTTTTTCACCACGCTTATGAGAGTGTGAGTTGGGTTTAGTTATTGGAAAGGGAACGCTCGAAAGAAGATATTTTAATATTTGACTTTCACTATAATGAGAGAAGAAAAAAAAAAAGACAAATTTAGGAATAATTTTCAAAATTAAAAAAAATCACTGGAACAAACAAAACTGATAAATAGAAAGGAGAATTAAGTAGCAAAACAATATAAAATACATTAATATCAGGTTGAGAAAGAAATAACATATAAATAAAATATGTGTAGGGCTTATATGCCTTATGTCCCTCAATGAGAAGTGCGTGCTCTTTCGATAGGGAATATCTTGACTAAGCTAATTTATTGCACTTATTTTCTATAGGTGTCAGTGAGTGACATGTGGTCAGCACATCCTTTTAATGATACATCTAGGGGCAATTAAGGTATTACTTTGATGAGGAAGTCGGTTAAACTTTGCTAAGGGCACTCATTTAATCTTGAAGTCCTTTTACGAGCTTGAAAAACATCAGAATCGGGACCGACGGCTTAAAGTTCATCTATCCCGACTGGGTTTGAACCCGCGACACCCGGGAAGAAATTCAAGGTACATAACCATTAGACCTCCGAAGCCAGCAAGGTGTAATATAGGCCCTAATTCAAAATAATCTACTATTTATTTACCATCTTAAAGAAAATAGATGTATTTTTTTTCAACTGCCCCAGGTTGTCTTTCGACATTGCTGGTTTCTCTCCTGGCATGGCGTACTTGTAACCCACTTCTGAGGTTGGGGCACCTTGAAGGCGGGGTTACGTTGTCCCGATGATATGATGGGTGATGATGATGATAGTGGTGCGCCAGGAGAGTCCCTAATCCTAAGCTTAACCTAAGATGAATATGAATGATGATGATTGCGATAGTCATATGATTTCGGGGACCGTTTGGGCCTCAAAGTTTTCCTGACATTTGTCTTACAGTTGTGAGGAAAAACCTCACCCAGAAAAACTGTCCCGACCGGGGATCGAACCTGGGCCCGCTGCGTGACAAGGCAGCACGCTACCCCGAGACCACAGCGGTGGACATATCCATCTTAAAATATTAAATAATTAATATGCATATTTCTTAAATAGGTCTATGTGTTAAGTTTGCTTTTCTCGGGATTGAATATAATGAAGCCATTATATACTCGTAATTTGGATCCTAAATATCTACTAATTTTCTACATGTAGGGTAAAGATGCCTATTTTCGTTCCGAAAAATACTCTTCTTCACTTCCTGGTTTAGGCCAGGGAATCCCTGGTTTAGGCAAGAGTTGTCTGTTCCGCCTTCACTAATAGATCTAAGACCATCTGTTCCGAGGACGTCCGACATCTATTCTTCCTCTTGGAAAATAATGGAAGATTTTACGGTATTTGGTATTCTACTTTCTTCCATTCTTTCTACAATACTAATTATTGTAATCCACTGGCACCATCGACTTCGGGGTTTCATTGCCGCATGGACATATGCTCTAAATACAGTATATCCCTATCCTGAAGTATTATTTTCCAACACCTCTCAGTGTAATTCCAGATCTTGGTATATGCTATTCTCCCATCTAATTATTTCTACCTATAGGGTTATTTTTCTCTGGATTTACTTCAAGGAGTTTTCGTACCTGTTTTTCATTCCCCATTCTTACTAGATGCCCTGCCCAATACATTCTGAGAAACTTAACAGTTCTTCTTATATCCAAGTTTTACATACATATATAGCTCACAGTTATACTGTATTGTTTTCTCATATACCTGTCTGCTTGTCTCTCTTTAATCCAGAAAATTTACTAAGCTCTTTATTCTTAAACATTTGCAATCGTTCCTCCTCCTTTAAGTAAGAGGTCATGGTTCGAAATGATAATATAACAGTAAGAATCACCATTTTATATATTTTTGGGTTAATAGTTTTTAAAACAATTTTGGATGATAAGAGTTCCTATATTCCAAATAAATTCGTAAGTATATTTCCCTCATTTGTTGTCAAATGTCCATTCCTATATAATAAAGTATTTCTATATGTGACCATATGTTTAGTTTTGATGATTTTGTTTCCAGCCCTAGTTTGTTAGTGTTATTTAATAGAATGCATGTGTTGGTTTTTAATATATCCTCACAATCGCCAAATAATAATACATCATCAGTAAAAGGTTGAAAAATGTTCGCTTACACACGTTACAGGGTATGTTGTTGTGGTGCATAGATATGTCACAGGTATATTCGAAATAAAAATTCGCTATTTGAAAATCCACATTTTTGAGAACTTGTGGAGAAACATATGACGAAACATATTCAACATTAATCTACAACTGTAAAGAATTAATTAATTCCTACCTATATTACAATTTCACTCCAATGTTTATAGATTACTAGCTAATACCCGGCGTGCGCTGCTACGGATAAATTGATGAAATGTGATTTTATGTGTAGTTGGATATGTTGAACCATGTGCAGTAATATGTCTCTGTTGCCCATAGATAACTCGTAGTGTTTCTTTGACATAGCGTATTGATATCTGTTCCTGAACTCACCCATCCCTACCTCGTAGTGTGTCACTAGCGTTGCGCGTTGGGATTGCGTGGCATGTGATGTACCTCGACACGGAAACCTAAAGTCAAGGATTCCTGGAGTCTTCTTCGAGAGTTTAATTTCTTCGTTTGGCGATGGATCCCTCGGCCACGAAGTTTAATAACTTTGATTTTCATGTTACCATGCTGTGAAGAAACCAAGACTTTGACTTGGTGTGAATTTGAAGATGAATGTAAATGGTATGGAAAGGTTTATTATTGCTGTTTATTGTAATTGTCAAGATTCGGGAAGACTGTTTTAGAATTTTTCGTTATTTTCTTACGTTTCGTTTAAGTATGTTTGAGCCTTGCACAGCAAATCATACTATTTATTTATAATTCATTTATATTGTACTTCACGACACACATTTTGACTATTCACCCGAATAACTTACCCTTGATTTTTCAGTTTATTGTTGCGAATTATAGTTTTTATTCTGTATTTAATAATATTTATTAATATTTTAAACTTTTTCAAACAATTTTTATAACATTATTTGACAATTTTAAGGGAAAAAGTCGGTTATATGGCGGACACGAATTCTTTTGTTCCACAGAATCGCAGTGCGCATGCGCGAGTTGCTGTAATGTTTAATATAGCCTCCGGTAGATGGCTCTGCAATCGGCGTTACCAACTTTGGAAATAAAAAAAAGGACGTAAACTAACTTACCATTTCCTAACGAAAGAAAACTATTTACATGCATATTATTCCCAAATGCTTAAAAAATGGACGTAAACCAACTTCCCATTTCCTAACCTAACAAAACAATTTACATGCGTACTATTTAATAAACTATAAACTAATTTTACGTACACTAACACTTAATATGGTTTAAAATTATTTTCAAATGGTGGCAACGTTGGAACAACATGGCAAAGTAGCAAGTAAGTAAGGTATTCACGATCATGTTTTACGTAAATATATAAATATAAAATATTGTAAAGAAAGCTTGAATATCGTTGCAAAATGTTTAAAACAGTAAAAAACGTGTTTACAAGTGTTTAGTGCAACAGTGGCATAAGAATGTAAGTGTAGAATTGTAACCGGCATGTAACCTACCTCGCCCATTTTAAGTATTTATTTAAATACGCAAATCACAACATTATGACACTGTTAGATGATATTATGATGCTGACTGTTATTTTCTCCACAGAGTATATTACTTAGCCTATGATTTTTCTATCGCTGTTTTGGGTTATCGCTGGTTAGAACGGCGTTAGGAAGTGTTAAGTGTGCACCCATTTTAATAAACGTTTGGTAATTTTAATATTATTAATATATTTCTTTAACATAGATTTGGGGATTAATTTCAAAGATCATCATCATCATAGTACATTCACGAATTTAGGCCATTTGTTGACCTGTTTCGGCCTCAAGAGAAACACCATCCAGAAGTCTTTTGAGTGGACGTCCTGGTCTTCTTCTTCCTGTAGGTTGATATCTTAACATTAGTTTGGGTATTCTGTGATCTTCCATTCGATGAACACTTTTTTCGTGTTGAGACTTGAAAGTAGTTTTGAAGTTCCTTAGGACAGGTTACTGGCCTGACGCTAAGTAGTCCAGTGGTAGGGCTGCTACCTTTTAGTCTCTGGACAGACATTAGGATACCGCATTTACTCAGTACCTGATGGAACGGTTATACCGCCGTGACTCGGTCCTCAAAGATTGGATATTTAAATTTCATATTGACGCGCTGCCATGTTGCGTAAGCTGTATAATCTTTAGTACGATATCGATAATAATCTATACGTGGCAAGGATGATAATCGATACGTGGTTCGATGGTGGGTTATCGCTGGCTCTATAAACTCTGGCGCATGCGCGCTGTTGTTGTATAGGACTTCGAAAATATATCAGGTAAGTTAAAGTGATAAATCCTCCATATTTTTGTTTAAATACATATGTTTTTATTTACGTACCTGCTAAACATTTATGTACTATAATACTACTTGAACCTTAGTAAAGTTTGTACAGTACGTTAGTTGAATATTTCCCAGACTTCAGCTCATGATTAGAAAGATTAATGTGTTTAGCTTATGTAGTCATAGCTTGGATCATTCTAGAATATGTTGACGTACTTTGTGTAGTAGAACTTATTCTCCATCTAAGTTGAAACATAGCATTCAAAGCTCGCGCAGATAACCTTAAGGGTTGAGTTAAGTTTCCTTGCCAGTAGGCTTGTCTTCATGACTGCAAACACGTGGTTATTACTCGTAATGAAAACATTAGTCCTGGGTCGGAAGTGAGTTGGATAATTATGTACTACGTGAAATTCCTTAAAACAGGAGGAAATTAAAATAAAGTTAATATAATTCATTAATGTATTGGTAAGCTTGTTATTCGCGTTAATATTAATTAATATTATTTTTAGTTAAACAATATTCCCAATACTTATATTGATTATATTGGATATGAGAACTTAGTTATTGTGAATTTTCGGACCTAATGTCATTAAAACATTAAAATAATTAAGTCAATGGAAATGTTATTTATGTAAAGAAATTCCGGAAAAACTGCACTTACACTATCTCAAAACTGCAAAGAACTGCGAATACACGGTAGCAGTTAGAAGTAGCAGCGATAACGTTATCATTGAATGATAACCCATAAACATCATAGTGAGTTACCAAACGTTTATTAAAAATGGGTGTACACTTACTTATCACTCCCTAACGCTGATCCAACCAGCGATAGAAAAATCATAGACTAAGTAATATACTCTGTGGAGAAAATAGCAGTTAGCGTCAACAGTCTAACAGTCTCATAATATTGCGATTTGCGTATTTAAATAAATACTTTAAAATTGTCTAATAATGTTATAAAAATTGTTTTAAAACATTTTAAAATATTAGAAAATGATGGTAAGTACAGAACAAAAGCTATAGTTTACAACAATATAACAGAAAAATTTTGAGATAGTAGAAGTGCAGTTGAGCCGAAATTCCTATTGCTATGTTCTCGGTGTTCTTCATAAAGGCTCCACACCCGATATTTGTCCTTCTGAATCACTTGAATTAGGCTACAACTAGAACCAACACGTTTCACTGTCACGTTCTCCTAAATTAATAACTATATTTACAGTTAAGACATCTATCGAAACGATTATCTGGCCAAACTGAACAACAATAATAATAATAATAATAATAATAATAATAATAATAATAATAATAATAATAATCATAATAATAATCATCATCATCAATCGGCATTCATGGATTAGGTCTGTTGACCCGTTCCGACTTCAGGCCATCTCTTTCTAGGTCAGCCCACATCTCGGGTGCCTTTAGGTTTGTATTTTGTTATTTTTTTGGATATCTATCTTCATTCATTCTGTCTATGTGTTGCTTCCATTTTTGTCTATATGTATCTATTTTATCAGTTATTGCAAATATTTCAAGTTCCTGTCTTATATGATAATATAATAATAATAATAATAATAATAATATATTCATCATCATCAACAGCATCAAGTATTAGACCTGCTGGTCTGTTCCGATCTCATGTTAGAATTGGTCTATCCATCTTTTATTGGTCTTCCAACATTTCTTCGTCCTAGTGGTTAGTAATGAAGAATCTGTTTCGAGATTTTATTGTTATCCATTCTATTGATGTGGTACATCCATTCGTCTCTGTATCATGTAATTATATCTAATAGTTTGAATATATTCAGTTATCTTCGTATATCCTCAATTCGCCTTTGATCCATTATTGTATAGTCAGCCACCCTCCTCAAAACCTCATTTCTGACATATCTATTCTTCGTTCCTGGTTTTTTGGTTAAGACCCAATGTTCCGATCCATACAGTAGTGTTGGAACCGTCATTGTTTTATAAAATTTTAAACGCGTATTTTTCCTAGTTCCTTTGAGACTTCGTTTTATAGTGCCACACATATAAAAAATTTATTTATTTTGTTTTCAATGTCACTTTTTAATAATGATATATTAATACAATAGTCAGCCGCTGTAGTCTAATGGTTATGTTCTTCGCCTCTAGTCCCTAGGGTCGTGAGTTAAAATCCGCCCCGGGTCGATGGGATTTTTAGGATTGAAAAATCCAAGGGACAAGTCCTCGGGGAGCGACTTTAAGCCGTAAGTCCCGAGTCTGAAAATTTTCAGGTTCGTCCATCCAATAATACCTTAGTTACATACTAGATGTGCCATTAAGACGATGTGCTAATCACATGTTACTCGTTGACATGTGTGGATAAATAATTAAATGGGATATATACATACAGTAATACAATAAAGTTAAAGATAATTAAAATTAACCCTAATAGAAGAATTATACACAAAGGAAGAGCAGCTCCAATAATACACTGCTCAAAACAATTAGAGGAACACTTGTAATAAATTGAATAAGTAATTGTTTTTTAAAGCTGTGATGCTGAAAGTTGGACAATATGTAAATTGAATTATTCATTTTATCATTGGATACAAATTTTAAAGATCCATGGCCTAAATACAGAGAAATTACCTCAAATAAACAATATCGAGATTTTTTTATTTTGGAAGACAATGGCCACTTCTAATTGGTAAGCTTCCTGATGTTGCTGTAGTGACGAATGTTGATTATTGCCTTGTTTATTGACGTCTCTGACAAAATGAGGCATTTAAATGAGTTTGAAGTGTATCATGCTCTACGTCTTTTACGACAAGGTCACACTCTGCGACAAGTGGCTAGAGAGCTTTGGGTTTCTCCTTCCGTGGTGTCCAGGTTACGCAACAGGCATAGAGGGACAGGTCAGTATTGTAGAAGACGTACGTATGCTGAAAACCATGGTGATTGGAACCTGAACCAGTGGGAGTCTATGCTCTTCTCGGACGAATCCAGGTATCGTCTTACACGTTGTGATGGTCGATTGAGGGTGTGGGGACGGCCACGAGAAAAATTTTCTGCAGAGGCTGTACAGGAAATTGATAGATTCGGAGGAGGTTCCATCATGGTGTGGGCCGGTGTTATGTACAACAATCGTACGGACCTTGTACTTGTTCCCCAGCGACTGAATGCTGTCCGGTATATCGAGCACGTTCTGGAAGAGCATGTAGTACCTGCTGCAATTGGAGTAGGCCCTGGATTTCTGTTTATGCAGGATAATGCCAGGGCACATTCTGCGGCTGTCACCAGGGATTTCCTGAGGAGGAATGAAATTGAGGGAATGGAGTGGCCAGCGGTCAGCCCAGACCTCAACCCTATTGAACACTTGTGGGATCTTCTAGACAGGAAGGTCTGGAACCGACATCAAGCTCCACAAACTCTGCAGCAACTTAGAGATGCTCTGAAGGAGGAATGGGAGAATATCCCGCAAAAGGAAATCCAGAATCTTATTGGGAGCATGCCACGAAGGTGCCAAAGTGTCATCGAATACCGTGGAGGCCATACACGATACTAACTCTATATAACGAGTGTTTAACTTTGAAAAATAAGCACAAGATTCAATTGCTTACATAGCGCAATTATTTGAAAAGTTAATTGTCAGCGTTATTCATTTGTTTTTACTGACATGAGCAATAAATAAATAACCACAAATTATGTACTCTATTAATTTCATGTTTGTACCTTTATCCAATGAAAAAATATTTGCATATGTCATAGTTCCTCTAATTGTTTTGAGCAGTGTACTATATATGAAAAACAGAGAAAGTAATAAGATTTAGGTAGAAATACCGATAAATCGTAATACAACTTCAATTAAATGAATAACTAATTATTAATTGTTAAACAATATTAGTAGCGAGATGTTTTTGTCAATTAGTTGATAAAAATTAAAGTTTATTTCTGAATGAAGTTATAGTTTGTCAGTCTCTGAGATAGGTGGAAGAGAATTCCATGTTCTAGCGAGAGAAATTGTAAAATATTTTGAGTAATAGGTAGTGTGATGAAGACATGTCCTGATGGGATCGTGTGCTTATTTCATGTGCATAAGAGTGTCCAAAGAAGCGGCTTGATGAATAATTAGGCAATGATGCATGTACTGTTTTATAGAGAATTGATAGGGATTGATCGGTAGTACCATCTTGTAGATATGACAATTCTTCCACTAATCACAGCAGTATAACTAATATCTTTTAGACTGACAGTACACTACCCGCACTAAATGGGATTAAATTCGTATTTTGCCAACCAAGGCCATGTTCTAACTGAAATGAAACAAGTTCTAGCTTGCCCATTAAGAGAAATGAAACACGTCTATGCACAGGACCCAGCCATAGATAATCTGCTTAAAACGAGAATGATAGTTTAAATGTTCTTAGGTTCTCATTTATATATGCGTTGGATAATAGAATATGCTAGATGTTTAGACATATCTTATAAACGCTATAACCTATATGTATGCGAGCTTTTTTATTTGAACCAGAGCTTTTATATCAAGGTAGCAGTTTTATTAATAGTATTCACGGGACCTCAGAGCACTCAGTGTAGCAACTCCTCCCTTCTCCCCGTGCAATGTTAAAGAAAACTAAATATAAATTTATATCGTAATTATTTTAAGATACCCCGTACTGATTACCCGGTGTTGCCCAGTAATCTACTTATCCGATCTTCTTGGCATCAATCAGCTGAAAGACAAAAATGGTTATTTTGAGTAATCCGTAAAAGATAGATATATGTTTCGCGGACTTTTTTTTGTAGATTTTATTTAGATATTCAATTCCGTATAATGTTATATACGTTAATTGGGCGAGAAATGGTGGTGAAAACTCCGTTCAATTTAGTCCATAAAAACAAACAGACTTACTCATCTTTATCTTTATAATTACCTATGTAATTCTTCCGTTAGTGTGTAAGTCACTGAATTCCTCCTAAACAACGGAAACGATTTTGATAAAATTTGTGTGTGTTTGAGTGGATCCTTGGATTATTTAGATTCACAATTGGATTCGGTAGATGGTGCTGCGATCGGTTATAGGATTTTTATCCAATTTTTGACGATTTTTTTTTGTATGTACCCCTGGATGGTTTAGATTCAGAATTGGACCCGATAGGTGCCGCTGTGATCTAATTATACTTACTTACTCACTGGCACTATCGAACCCGTAGGTTCATGGCCGCGCGGACATAAGCTCTCCATACATCCATATCCTGAGCTAATGCCTTCCAATCATTCCCTGTATAATCTACTTCCCTCAAATCATAGTTAATGTTATTCTCCCACCTCATTCTTGGTCTACCAACTGGGCGTTTTCCCTCTGGCTTTCCTACAAGAAGCTTCCATGCAAGTCTTTCATTCCCCATACGTGCAACATGTCCTGCCCATCGCAGTCTACGAGACTTAACTGTTCTTATTATATCTGGCTTCCTATAGAGACCATGTAGTTCATTGTTATGTAGTCTTCTCCATTCACCTGTTTGTTCATCTCTATTTGGTCCAAAAATTTTCCTAAGTACTTTATTCTCAAATACTTGTAATCTCCTTTCCTCCCTTAAAGTAAGAGTCCATGTTCCGCATCCATATAATATAACTGGTAGAATAATAGTTTTATATATTTTCAGTTTAACGTTTTTTTAAAGGAGTTGGGACATCAAGAGTCTCTGCAATGCATAATAGCACACAATTTCCAGAATTGAGCCTATGTTTAATTTCTTTGTGCATTTTATTCCTATTTGTGATTACTGTTCCTAGGTATTTGAATTCAGCCACTTCCTCAAAATATCCCTCATTTGTCATTAGCTGTCCATTTCCATTATATAATGAATTTCTACATGTGACCATATATTTAGTTTTATTGATATTTACTTCCAGTCCCAATTTATTAGTGTTGCTCAATAGTGTGTGCCTGTTGTCCTTTAGTATCTCCTCGCTATCGGCCAATAGTTCTACATCATCAGCATAAACTAACAGCTTATTAATACCATTCAGTTGTAAGCCTTCCTCATTCTCTAAAGATTTAATGGCATGCTCTAGTACAAAATTAAATAGTAGAGGAGATAGTGCATCTCCTTGCTTCAACCCATTCTGGATTTCAAAAGTATCCGAAAACTGTTTGCCTACACGCACCCTACTCTTTGTGCCATTTAGACACATTCGTATGAGTCTAACTAACTTTTTAGGAATTCCGAACTCCAGCAGGATACTATATAACTTCTCCCTCTTAATTGAATCATATGCTTTTTTGAAGTCTATATACAGTTGATGTACAGTACCATTATATTCCCATTTCTTTTCTAAAATCTGTCTTATACTGATCTGTTGTAGAACTGCTTCTTCTAAATGCACATTGATGATCTCCTAGAATGTCATAAAATAGGGAGTAAGTCTAGGATTTTTAAAACTTTTTTGATGATTTCTTATTTTTAAGATTTTTTTTCGCATATCGGAACATATAACCCAAAAATTTCACCCTCCCCAACACCCTCTAATAAGCCTACATCTTAAAATGAAAACAAAATTAACCGTTAAAACTTTCTGAGAAATTTATGGATAATTGACTCTCTGAGAATTATTTTGGCAGGATAACGTCCGTCAGTTTTATATATAAAGATGAGTTTAAGATTGAACGTAGTGATGAGGTTCTCATTATCAGACTGTACTCTGTTGCCGCTGTTTACGTGAACGAATGTAAACGTCTTCTTCTTCTTCCTTCCAAGTATTAGGCCAAGGCCTGTTACGATCCTATAGAAAATTTTCCCTCCAGCGTTTCATAGGACGGCCCAGTGATCTTCGTCCTCTTGGTATATAATTATAAACAGCTTTCGGGATCCGATTTGAACTCATTCTTTCTAGATGGTGTTTCCAATTTAGTTGGTACTTTTTAATATATTCCAAAATGGCGTATTCTTCAATTCGTTTAAGATATCGGTGTTCTTTTTCCGATCCCATCTGGTGAAATCCGCTATTCTGCGCATGAATCTCATTTCACAAGCCGTTATTCTTTCATGTTGTCTTTTTAGTGTCCATGCTTCACTACCATAGGTCAACACTGGTCTAGCCAAAGTGTTATATAAACGTAATCTGGTGTTTTTTTGTACAAGGGATGGTTTCATAACTTGATTAATAATTCCCAAACTTTTATTATAACTAGTAATTTTTTCAGGGATATCCTTTTCGTCCCAGATAGAGACATAATATGCAATACGAAGGTAATATCTTATACGAATGTAAACAATACAATAAATTGATGCCCAACGTAAGGAAAAACACACATTTCCCTGCCTTTTAATCATCATCATATACCAATAGCCGATTGATACCATCTTCCGTATAGAAACAGATGAAAGATAGGGAGTTGACATTTGGTGCATATGATATCATATTATTGTGAGCATATTATTACGCAAGCACCTGCTCTTGATATCCTTGTCCTTGTCACGCCCGCGCTTGATATGGTTTCACGTAACGCCTGCCCCGGATACATCTAATTTGACTTTTAAACGAATTTTGTCAGTCCTTTAATGAGCAGTGAGTATGTTTTCTATGAATATCTGATAATAACATATTCTATCGTGGAGCATATATTAATTATAGCTCTACATTTATGAAAGTTTGCCTAATAACAGCAAGCTACATCCTGGTTTATTGGTTCTACCTAAGCATAAAAAATGTGGTTAAACAATTTAAGCTTGTTCAGTATTCAATAATTATATCCATCCATAGTAATTCTGCCCGAAGGCAGGTCTTTCACTGCAATCATAGCATTTTCATGCTATGCTTTGCAGCTTTACTAGGGAATTATAGGTGTGGTAGCTTCCCGTTGCTTTCCACACCGAAGAAGGATGATGATGATAAGATGAATATGAATGATGATGATTGCGATGGCCATATGATTTCGGAGACCGTTTGGGCCTTAACGTTTTCCTGACATTTGTCTTACAGGTGAGGAAAAACCCCGATAAAAACCTCACCCAGAAAAACTGTCCCGAGCGGGGATCGAACCCGGACCCGCTGCGTGACAAGGCAGCACGCTACCTCGAGACCACAGCGATGGACAATAGTTATATATATATATATATATAATTTTAATAATAATGATAACAATAATAATAATTATATTTATATACAGATCTTCAATGTTTTCACATCTTTCTGCGCTTCAAATGTTATTTACCTTCTCCACTCGTCTCTATCCATCCACTCCATGCCCTTCAGTCCACTTTTCCTCATACCAGTTCTTATTTCTTGAATCCATGAGTTTTGAGGTCTTCCTTTCTTTCTTCCAGGTGTACACCGTACCAAAGTTTTTAGGGTAATCTTCCTTCTTGCATTCGTCATACATGTCCATACCAAATTCTTACATAATCTACTACTGCTACTGATGATACTGATACTGATAGTGATGCTGATAGTGATAGTGGTAGTGATGCTGATGCTGCTACTGCTAATGCTACTACAACTAATAATACATTTATTTTCGTTCCAGAGATAAAACCGTAAAGTTTATTTTAGATAAATTTACAATAATTAAATCAAGTATTACAAAAAGGGGATAGGCTATACAATCTTATTTATGAGGTAATGATTAAAAAACGGTTTCCTTTTCTCAATAATGGAGAAATCATTATGCCTATGGTAGTGTGTGTTGCATATAAAGTAGTAGACATGTTGCAGTTCTGTGTGGAAATGTATAGTTGGGTGTAGAAAGGATATTTGCACTCAATACATGATTCAATCGTTGACTTATCCCCTTTCTGTAATGGTCGATTCAATTATGTTATACATCTTATCTTCTTCTTCTTCTTCTTAATCATAATACTAAATCTAAATTTGTAGGATTTTCATCCTGTCCGCCAATAGCCTGTCCCAAGCCAGGTTAAAAGGGTGAGGTTGCCCGTGGTCTGGAATTTTGGATACGTTTAGGTTAAAAACTCTCCTGGCGCTTCATTATCGTTTATCACCCATCATATCATCAGGGTAATGTAACTCCGCCTTCCAGGTGCCCTAATCTAAGAAATGGAGTACAATTTAGCCTTTATGTCTCATCTTCTGAAAAAAAAATTGGGACAACCATAAAAATTATGGAGTTCCTCGATAAGATATTTCCTCCATTCTCCATTACGTTATTCTAATTCTCAATATTCGCTTTTAGGATAGTACTTTTGAATAATTGCTGTTATTTTTTATTTTAATGTACCTGATTAAGTTTCACAAGCAAATATTTCAATAAGAAATATTATTTATTTATTTATTTATTTATTTTCAAATGCCCCAGGTTTGTCTTTCGACATTCCTGGTCTCTCTCCTGGCATGGCGTACTTGTAACCCACTTCTGAGGTTGGGGCGCCTGGAAGGCGGGGTTACGTTGCCCCGATGATATGATGGGTGATGATGATAATGGTGGGCCAGGAGAGTCCCTAATCCTAAGCTTAACCTAAGATGAATATGAATGATGATGGTTGCGATGGCCATATGATTTCGGGGACCGTTTGGGCCAGGAGAGTCCCTAATCCTAAGCTTAACCTAAGATGAATATGAATGATGATGGTTGCGATGGCCATATGATTTCGGGGACCGTTTGGGCCTTAAAGTTTTCCTGACATTTGTCTTACAGGTGAGGAAAAACCCCGATAAAAACCTCACCCAGAAAAACTGTCCCGACCGGGGATCGAACCCGGGCCCGCTGCGTGTTAAGACAGCACGCTACCCCGAGACCACAGCGGTGGACATAAGAAAGATTATTGTTTTACAAAATTGAATTATTACTTTCAATAATAATAATATATTCTGGTGGTTAAGGCCTAAGACTTTACTTTCATTTAACCAACACAAATATCATACATTTTAACATAAGCAAAACTATCATGGGTTGTGCAATATAAGTATGTATACGCCTATGTATGTCCCGCGTGAGGACATGGTGATTCCAGCGGTAGTGTCTTGATCAAGCAAATGTAGTCACGCTTATTAACCTAGAGAGGCCAGTGAGTGACATGTGATCAGCACATCGCCTCGATGAGACATCTAGTGCGCAGCTAATGTACCATATTACTTGAATGTGGAAGACCTTTAAAGTTTCCTCATAGGCACTAATTTAGGCTTGTTCTTATACGATCCAGAAAATCTTCAGACTCGGGTCCCAAGACTTGAAGACTCGCCCGGAAGACTTACCCTTTAATTTTTCCTTTCTAAATATCCATTGATCCTGGCTGGTTTTGAACTCGCGTTACCTCGGCTCTAGAGGCAAGGAACATAACTTCTAGATCACCGAAGCCGATATAAAAGATGTCATTTACTAGCTTATATTCTTTATAATCACAAATGCATTTACCATATAGCAAATTTTGCTTTTTACTAGGGCATTCGATAAATAATGGCAACACTGTTTTAAATCAGCCATCATAGGGGATATCATTGTAATCTTGTAGTATGTTGTTGATCAGTCTTTGTCGTATAAATCTATAATATTGAAAGTCTCGAAATAGTAATATTTTGTGAATATATGCACAGTTTCTCATATTCAGTAAGTAATACTGCCCTAAAAAGATTTTCATAAGTAATGCCACGAGTGATTTCCAAATTATCGATAAATTCATCGACTCACGAAGTGAGGAGTGAAATTATCTAGATAATTTGGAAATCAAGACTGGCATTTGTTAGGACTATTTAACGAATAAAATTAAGCTGTTTACTCACAAATCATTATTTAACTATACTTATTTTAAAATATTTGTATATTTAATGTAAACGGCGATGTTTGAAAACAAATGAGAAACGATAGGTACGCTTCATCTGCTTCTATTGTTTATCACTGCAACCAGATCATACTATTTATTGCCAAAGGAACGCAATATTGTAAGAATGCTCTCTAGTGGAGAAAAAATGAAACACATCAAACTGTATGTTAATTCATTTCTGATGTCGTATGATGTAAATATGACAATTATATTTTTCTGGATTATTACCTGGGAAAAATACATTTAAGAAAGTGCAAACAGTGGCTTCTTTTTTTTTTTTTTGTGGTATAATAAATTGCTACACATGTTTTATATAAACTCCTGCAAGCGCTGTGTGTTGACATAGATGCACTATACATACAATCTGGTAGCCGTATTTCTTACAGGCTCAGCCACTGCAAAATAATGGTCAGACCTGTTCAGAATATTAAAAAGGAGGAGCTTTCTTTAATATGGTAAATTTAACACTGATAGATATTTCATGAAACACGACTCTGATTTGTTGTAAAACAGAAATCATTGAAACGTGATTGGTCATTGACTCCCATTTGGGGCATGAGTTAAATAGTCAGTAGAATTTGCTCTGAAGGTGGAATTACGAAGTTCTCGAGCATGCACCAAATTCACAGACAACAGCCTTTATGATTATAACTAAATCTCAAAGATCAAAGAACTTGTGCAAGGGATTCAATTTCAATCAAGAGTGATATCCAAAAAGCTCTAGATCGTTCAGTGAAACAGATATCCGAAAATGATGCTGCAGGATTTGGCAACATGTACTTCAGTTGACGAGAGGCTATAAATTAAGTTCCCTATGTCAAAAATAACGTAAATAAATGATTATGATGTTATAGCATTGTTGCCATTACTTATCGAATGCCTTAGTATTGCATGTCATGTTACCTCCCGTCTAAAAATTGAAAGCATTTTCAGAAAAGTAAAAAATAATATTTTGGTAACAGGAGATAGCGAGGTTTTTAATTTCCGAGAATCTGTAAACACTTCACAAACATGCGTTGTACATTTTTTGCGCAGTGATGTTTTCAAGATGTTTTCAAAATAATAAATAATACTAAAATAATATCTTTGTTGGAAATATTTGCGTTCATTATAAACAAATGACCAATGTTAACAGCGTGGGTAATGTTTATTAGTTGAAACACCAGGAGGCCATGAGACCAATTAGTGATAAAATGACGGCATATACGTATTTATTGTTTTATATTGTTTCAAATAAAGTTCATTTAATTTAAAATGCAGTGATTTGTTTCGTATAATGTATATTAACACTACCTTTTGAATACTTTTGTATATACATTGTATTTAATATAATAAAGAGCTGTGGTTTTACTTTCCACGCGTGTTTGTAATATGTAAGATTACATTATAGTTATTTAGGTTGGCAAACCCGAAATATAGGTAGTTGATCTTTCAATCATGGTCGCCATTGCTCTAAGTACGACAAAACGCTATATCGCGCAAAAAATATATTTACAAAGATTCCTGAAATTCTGAAATGTGTCTACCTATTGGCGAAGAATACACATGAAGAGAATTGTTTTCGGATGACCAAGAATCAAGAATATGATATTGCAGAATAATACGTTTAGGAAACTGTCTGAAGAGCATGATAAATGGGGATTAAAAAATAATTTTGAAGAGATTCTATATAAAGTGCAGTGAAAACACAAGGAATTTAGTTTTACTAGATGGAAAATGTGCTTTTAAGGAGTACAAGGAATTTGAATACTTAGGCGTCAAAATTAATAAAAACTCTACGCAAGATGATGATATTAAATATCCATCCATAGTAATTCTGCCCGAAGGCAGGTCCTTCACTGCAATCATAGCATTTTCACGCTATGCTTGCAGCTTTACCAGGGAATTGTAGGTGTGGTAGCTTCCCGTTGTTTTCCACACCGGTGAAGGGTGATGATGATAAGGATGATGGCCATATGATTTCCGGGACCGTTTGGGCCTTAAAGTTTTCCTGACATTTGTCTTACAGGTGAGGAAAAAACCCGATAAAAACCTCACCTAGGAAAACTGCCCCGACCGGGGATCGAACCCGGGCCCGCTACCTGACAAGGCAGCACGCTACCTCGAGACCACAGCGGTAGCCATATTAAATATAGAGTAAACAACAGATCAGCAAGAGTAATGTTAAATGGAATATTGTACGAACAGTTATATTACGTATACACCACGGCCATTACGTAGAATGAGAAGTCCCTAGAACGACACAAAAACCTTGGTGCCAGAGGCCCTCTCTGAGGAAGTATGTCACCTCGAGACGTAATCATCAATATAATACCTTAAATACATAAATAACTATAAATAAACAAATATATATATATATATATATATATATATATATATCGTCGGCCTACAAGTGAAACACACTTAGTCGAAAAACACTCTTTTGAGAAAACAGGAATTGAATATTTTACAAATTTGTTTTCCAGTTTTACGGAATAATACTTCTAATTTGTAGAAATATTTTTTACTAATATCATGATTGATGTTTGTAGTTTTGACGGGTGATGGTAAAAAGAGAATTCGTAATGATTTTATTATGTTAATTTTATTTTTTTCCCAACATGACACTGACTTAGTGTTTTTCACCAGTCAATATAGACTTAGTGTCTTTCTCCAGTCTTTCGTTTGAGAGGAATGCTACATTTCGGCATTAATTTTTACTTAATCTGGTCTATATAAAATGTTTAAAGCATTGCAATTATAAGATTTGCATTACATAAATTATTAATTTTATCTATCTATCTATCTATTTTTGGGTTTTTACAGCTGCTGAAATCTTCCCGTGCCAAACCTCCAAAGCCTATGAACTTGGGCATCTTCAATGTTTAGCCCTCTTGCTTGTATTACTATCCTAATGTTTTCGTTCCATGTTAACTTTGGTCTCTCTCTTTTCTTCTTTCTGGTCGGTTGCCATTGACATAGTAGTTTCGGTCATCGCTCATATTCCTTTCTTAAAATAGGTCCTAGCCATTTTAATTCCTTCTCCTGAATTCTTTCAATTATGCTTTCTTCTGCTTCCATTATATTCCTCATCATCATCATCATCACTCCAGGGATTAGGCAATTGCCCGTTCCGACTTCATAATACATCAGTCCAACGTCTTCTAGGTCTTCCAACATCACGCCTTCCTCTTGCTAACAATGGATATCTCTCCTTACTCATTCCATCCATGTGATCAATCCATTTCTGTCTGTAATTCGTGACTTTATTCCTAATTTCCTTATTTGTGACATGTTCTAATTTTGACTTTCTGGCACTTATGCGTAAATAATCCATTTCTAGAGCTATTAGTCTATTCTTGTAGTATTTATTAATTGCCCATACCTCACTTCCATACATTGCAACAGATTCCACCAATGTTTTACCAATATATATATATATATATATATATATATTACATTTTAAATTTTATAATACATTAATAATATGTATTTATGATTGTAGGTGACAAATTTTAGGCACATTGTAATCATTTTCAAAATGAGTGTGCTTATAGTGATAAGAAGGGAAATTCTTTACAAATTCTAATAATATAATACCGGTACAAAAATACTGAATTTATTTGAGTTTTATTTTTTCTAATATTAACTAACATAATTTTTGTTACTAACATACATTATTAAAAATTCTTCAAGGCTACAATGAACATTATTTTTTCACGTGGGAAGTTTTCATTTAACAATAAGTTACATTTTTCTATGATATTATTATTCCTTGTCGGACTCTGAATCAGAGACAGCTGGTTCTGCAGTTGTAATTGTGACGTTTCCTGGTGGTCGTTTTATACCAGGAATGTAGTTCAGAGGGTACAATTCCTTTTTCACACAGGGAAAGCAAATCATTTTCTTTGCTGTGGAGATAGGAAGTGGCTTGGAATACAATTTTGGCAATTCTGAAATTTCTGCGTCAGATCGCTTAGCTTTTCTGGCTCCCTTGGATTGGCTTACGAATATTTTCTTGTAATCAGACTCATAGTCATATCTATATACTCTATAACACCTGGGTTTTCCTTCTTGTACCTGAAACGTTTAAATTTCAACCGGCTAACAGTCTCACCATTTCATAAACATTCCTGTTCTTGATAGTTTCATTACTTGAATATTTCAGATCAAGAAACTCATTGAACAGGAACTCTTTTATAGAATAAGGATCCTTCTTATTTTTTCTGGCTTGCTGGAAAACATTCATCCATTCATGAACGGAAAAAACATCTCATTTCTTTTCCTTCTCTCAATTGAATCAACTTCCATGAAAGTGTGACAACTTTCCAGAAACTTATGTCCAATGCTCTGAATAGGGAATTTCTGAACGAGATACAACAGAAGTGCAGATATCTGGACATTTCTGTCCTGACCCCCACGTGTCAGAAAAGAAAGCAACTTCAGTGATATTTGCAGGTAAATAATGCAACTAGTAGGCAATACTTGAACAAATTCCCCTTTTACCATTTATTTCTGTCCAGAAGTAGCAATATCCACAATTTGGTGCAGCTGCATTGTAGATAGTCAAATTATAAAGGTTTAATTTTCGCAAATAATACAGATGGCTAACACTTGAAGTGAGGATCTGCAGATCAAATGTTGCTGATATGAAGGTGGGGTCTTGAATGGCTCGTTCTTTATCTTTCGATTTAGCAATCATAGAATCATTTTTTCTAGCTATATGCAGATCATATTTATTTTGCATTTCCAATTTTTCCAATGCACTAGACTTTTCATATACTCTACAAGTCACACATTGATCTTTCTTTGGTTTAAACATGATAAATTGAAATTGTCGCAGAAAATTCTTCGGTAAGTTATTAGACTGACTGGTACTATTCCAGACACTTGGCATTCTTTCTTGTAAAGCCGATACATTATTGAAATATTTAGATTTTTATCTAACTATTTAGGGCCCAACGGTCCCCGAAAATCATCCGGCCATCATTATCATCCTTATCATTAATCATCATTATCATCCTTCACCGGTGTGGAAAGCAACGGGAAGCTACCACACCTACAATTCCCTAGTAAAGCTGTAAAGCATAGCATGAAAATGTTATGATTGCAGTGAAAGACCTGCCCTCGGGCAGAATTACTATGGATGGATCTAAATATTTTCTTTGAGATGATTTCCTTGTATAGTGACTTGGAACTGTTGGAAAACTCTTAGTATGCGTACATCAAAGTTTTTGACGTGTGCATTTAAATTAAGAAATAGACAGGTGAAACACACTAAGGGACTTAATGTGTTTTGCTAGTTGATATTATAAAAATATTGACTTAGTGGAAATGGAAAATAATAAATATCTTAAACACTGTTTGAGATAAGACTTAATGGACTACACCAGACGACAGAACGCGAAATTTTACATTAGGAACATGTAAAATCGAAATTACGATGAAATCTGACTTAGTGTGTTTCACTTGTAGGCCGACGATATCTGTAAGCCAAATTCTCGCTACATATGGACCGGAAAACTGGAAACTAAATCAATATAGACTGTCAAAATTAACAGCACTATAAATTATTTCTTATGACATTCAGTGAGACATTCTAAACTGGAGAGAATATGAAATAAAGTGGTTAGGTAATGTGAGATTGAAAACATTAAATTCTTAATTTTATAAAATACCGACAATTGCAATGATATGGACTTTTAAAACGAATGGAGATAAAAGTTTAGCAAGAAGAGCTTTGGATTAGATTCCAGAGAGAAGAATAGATAGAGGTAGATCAAAAACCACCTGGCTGCAGGACATAAATGAAGTAGGATTGAAAGGCTGGGACTGGGAAGATAGATTAGATCCAGAGAAAAAGGTTAAGAGTGTAAGATGTATGTCACAGGAAGATTGTATCACCGTGTTTAGTATGAATGAGTATGTGAATAGTATGTTTAGTCTTAACGTCGTGTTGTCTCGGAAGAGGCTCTAACGTTGGGTTGATCATTCGGTAAAGCCCTCCAAATCCTTGAGTAGTCAAAAAAGTATGTATGCGATCCATAGTTAAAATTCATCTCCCGACAGGCCGTGTCACTGTAAGGCCCGGGTGCGTGTGACACGTAGAACTACCTGTAAGGTAAGATGTTAAATTGCGTCAAAGACATGGAACAGAATGAAGATACACGTCTTCTGAATAAAATGTCAATTATCTTGTGGGTTTTCAGCCCGACGCACAACCCCAACCTGGATGACCGGAAATTTTCTGTTCGGATTCCTTTCCCATAGAAGGTTGCCTTCTCCTCGGCTGAGAAGAGTCCTCTTCCCGGGTTTTTTCTGTATTTTCCTTCTCCTACACCCTTACAATACTCACACTTCGGGAAAAGTGGGTTGGGGCTTTTTATCGACAGTCATACCTATATCCACGTATTCAGTTAAAGCAGAGCCACCTCTTGCAGGATGTGGTACTTCACCACGTGTGGGCGGTCTTGGTTATAGCTTCATCAGAGATAAAGGTCATGCATATCTCCTCCACTTAACCCTGGGTTCGTGAGGTCCAGTGTAGTGTCTACCCCTAATAAAAAGGTGCTACTTCTACTTTCCCCTTGAACATATGCAAAGAATGATAGAGGATAGGATACCAAAGATGGCACTAATGTATAATCCTGGAGGACGAAGATCAATAGGAAGACAAAGAAGATATGTGATATCGGAACAGGTAAATACCTAATCCGTGAAGGATGAGGATGATGATGATGATGATGATTTCGGTCCGTATGGACCACCCATATATCTTGAAGAATTTGAGTACCGTCTCCAGATTGAAAAAAAAAGCTGTAGCAGCTGGGCGACTAGACTGCTGACCACATGCCACCACTATATAGAATGGATGATTGTCCAGCTCTTGAAATGACATGTAGATGTGAGGGCAGCAGTTAGTTGATATGCCAGAGGTCTTTTAGGCCTATGCGCCATGAAATTCAGGTCTATTTCAAGATTAAAGTTTGCAGAAGCACACCTATTGATTAGGATGTCGTCTTCTTCAAACTTAGATTAACGAAGGTATGTTTTGGTTAACATGAAATAATTATGTTGTAGGATGGGAGACTTGGATAAGTTTCAGAGCAAAGAATTGGAAGTTCCCTTTTAAATTAAACAATTAACTTAAACATAGTATTCTTAATGGAATTTATTTATGAGATTTAAATCAAAAGTGGCACATGTCTTGTAGAAACAATAATAATCGAACTTAACGGTAGTAGTAACCAAGACCGGCATAGGGGTAGGCACCATATGCTGCAACGGGAGCGCCATAGCCCAAGTAGAATTGTTCGGCTCCCTTCAGATCCTTGGCGGGTTGTTCAGCGGCAAAAGCCACGGCGAACACTACGAAGAGAGCGAGGACAGCAAACTGTGGAGATACACAATAAAGCATGTGAAGATCTTATTTCAATATTTTGTTAATTTATAATTTAATAAAAATTATTAGTACTTACGATAGCCTTCATTTTGATATTGCGTTGGCTTGCAACTGATACCACCTCTGTGTTTCGACTCTTATTTATACCTCCCTTAATTTCCGGATTCCAAGTTCACCTTGACAACCGTGGAAATTTTACACTCCTGAAGGTAGTTGATCGTATCTTTTTTCATTGTGAACACCCTGTTATCTAAGTGTCATGTATATCCTATTAAGAAGAAAGAAAAATGAAATATATTTCATATGTATTTTGAAATACTTTTTTTTTGCACAGAATATTTGTAATGTTTCTAAACTTTGCATGTTTTATTAAATAACTAGCTAATGACCCGTTGTTTGTCGGATTTATTTATCCCAATCTTCTAGGCACCAATCAGCATAGTGACCTGAAAACTTTACATTCGACACTACTTTCGTTTAATTTTGACATATTACTTTTCATCCCTTCCATCCCGCTTAAAGATGAGGGCTGAACATGAACTTAAACGGTATCGGAAGTGTCACTATAAATCTCAGTGACTCCGAAATCCATAGGATCGATAAAATATCGATGCGTTATGATTGGGTCCCACTTATACTTGTCATTAGTTCTCATAGAGAAACTTCGGTTTAATTTTCATCAGGACTGTGACCCCAAAAACTGTAGATTAGATATCGCAGTAATTATAGTAATTATTTTTCACCTCTTCTCGCCCTTCAGGGGTGTCAAACTTTGGTTTAAACGATATTTCCACTGCCACCAATAAGCTTAGTGACTCCGAAAACTGGACAATTTATTTCTCACTTCCTCTCACGCCCTAGGGATGCTAGCTGTCAAATTTAGACTTAGGTGACATTTTCACCGTTACCAATTAGGAAGCGGCCTAGAAAATAATGGATTTGACAATAATCTCGGTCATTGTTGTCATTTTATTTGTCACTCTTTCTCACTCCTTCGGCGTACTATGGGTCAAACGTGGACTTAAATATAATCGAGACTGTGATCAATCAGCATAGCGATCCCGAAAACTTCAGATTTGACACTAATTTCGACCTCTTTTTGAATGTTTATTTTTTCACCTTATTTTACATCTCTCCTTAGGGTGCTAATTAAAGTTCGGCTTAAATGTCATCATGAATGTCACCAATCATATCAGTTACCCTGAAACCATGATATCAACGCTTTTCTCGGTCAGTGTGGTCACTTTATTTATCACGCGTTCTCACTCCCTTAAAGGCACTTGGGTCAAACTTAGCCTTAATCAGCAACAAAACTCTTAGAAATCAGTTCGTGTCTCAAGGACTTTATATTCGGATATTCGTAATATATATTTTCTCCATCTTGAATGTAAGAGTTCATGTTTCGAATCCATACAACTGGAAGAACAATCGTTTTATATGTTGATCTTGATGAAGATTTTTGGGCTGTAAGGCCGTGGTCGTGAGGCTTGTGTTTCGCCAGAGACTGCGTCTGGCATCCTCAAGGTTGAGGATCTTGAGGTTGCCAGACGCAGTCTCTGGCGAAACGTCGGGGAACTACAAGCCTTACGACCACGGCCTACAGCCCGAAATATTTTCAAGATCATCATAGCAACTCCGGCCGTGAAAGTCTACGTGAATACGTTTTATATGTTTTTATTAAATAATAACAATAATAATAATAATAATAATAATAATAATAATAATAATTACTATTATTATTATTATTATTAATTATTATGTTTCATTTTAGTTGGCAGAGTTAAGGATATAAGGCCTTCTCTTTCACTCAACCAGCGAATAGTAGAATTATACAAAAATTACATACTTCTTACAATTTTAAGATATTATTAAAATACAGACTAAACAAAATACAGTGATGATGTGATCTCCATCCATAGTAATTCTGCCCGAAGGCAGGTCCTTCACTACATTTTAATGCTATGCTTGCAGTTTTACTTTGGAATTCTGGGTGTGGTAGCTTCCCGTTGCTTTCCACACCGGTGAAGGATGATGATGGCCATATGATTTCGCGGACCGTTTGGGCCTTAAAGGTTTCCTGACATTTGTCTCGCAGGTGAGGAAAAACCCCGATAAAAACCTCATCCAGAAAAACTGCCCCGATCGGGGATCGAACCCGGGCCCGCTGCGTGACAAGGCAGCGGTGGACTAATGCGATCTAATACTAGTTAATACTAAAAAAAACATTTAATATAATAAAATTAAAATTATATAAAATAAAGTAAGTAGTTTCCTAGATGATCATTTATAGAACGCTGTATATAGTTGTTATGCAGTTAATGTTTTCATTGTGTCGAACTTAAGATATCAGTTAATTTATATTTAAATAATGATAGCGATTGAGAGTCCCTGACATGACTGGGAAGTGAGTTCCATGCTCTAGCCATAGATATTGTGTAAGATTCAGAGTATAGACATGTCTTGTGCTGTGGTATCAAAAGTAAAGAAGAGTCTTGTGATCTTGTTCCTAAATTGTGATGAGCCAATAAATTTTGAAAACGTGTTGTTGAATAACTTGATAAACAACCTGTCTACTGGAGTAAACCTCGAATAACAATCCTGAACCTCCAGGTTGAGGTTTATACGACTGGGTTGGTGTCCCTCCATGTAAAACAATTCTTCACTCTGAAGCTTCATGGCATGGTAAAGCCAAACGGATTTAACGGATATGACCATAAATGACAGCGCGACTTCAACATATGGCGGCGAGTCCTGGAAATTAAGAGAGAGAAAAATAAAACATATTATAGCCACATTCAGGCGTCAGAAATGAAAATTCTTAGATCATTATTGGGATTTAATATATTAGATAAAATCTAAAATCAAGAAATTAGAAATACATTTCATATATATGTAATAAATTAAAAAAATAAATATAGACATAAATGGAAGGAACATTAGGAAAGAATGGGCGATAGGAGAATACCTGAAACAATTATTATGTCATATAAACGAAGAGGACGACGAGTTCCTGGACAACCAAGGCAGGGAGTGAATGAAGCCTGAACAGACTATTCTGCCTAAACCATGAAAGGAAGATGATGAAAATATTTTTAATTTGACATTTTTCTGAGAGATGCTGGGATAAGATGGCCTCCTTTATCATTAATATTTATATAATGTATTTCTACGTGTGACAATATAGACTTATTGTATTATTGATAATGTATTAGCATTACTGTCGCTTACCAATGCTAACTACATCATCAGCATATACCAGCAGCTTATGGATACCACTGAGTTTATCTCTAAACATATGATGATATGCTCTAGTATGAATTTGAATAGCAGATGAGACAATGCATCTCATTCCCTTAATTCATTGTGAATTAAAAACATCTGAAAACTCTTTGCCTACCCGCAACCCTCTTCTTTGTGTCATTGACACAATAAGTTTTATCAATATTTTGGAAAATTCCGAATTCAAGCAGAATACTATACATCTCCATTTTAACAGAATCGTCTGCGTTTTTAGGAGTCTACATGCTGTTGATGTACACCCTTAGACAAAAAAGTCATCTCTTGATTCTATCAACCGATCGGAGAAATTCGTGAGCACTCGTAGAAGCCTTATTCACATTAACACGTTTTCAGTAATTGTACTGTTGTGTTTGCTAGTTAACGTAGTGCACACTCAAGTAACATAAAATAGAGAGCTTGCCTTTGTGTGTTTCCGTGGTCGAGCGGTTTAACACACAACATCTGCGTTCGTAACCCGACGGGTTCGATTCCCGTTCTACTTTTTTTTTATTATACTGAATTTTAGGATAGCATTTCGCCTGTAATATAGTTTCATATTTAATTTTATATTTGAGTTTTATGACTTTAATTCACACACAAAACACATAAATGAAAACCTTCCAATAATTAAATGAAGATAGGAAATACTATCTTCTAAAATGAAACACTTTAACAAAAACAAAATCAATAACGGGTGTATGAATCCTCAGCATCTATTGCCGCCCTCAATCTGCAGGGCATTGATGCAAAAAATTTCTACAGGCACGTGGACGATCGGCTAGAGCATCCGAGGCGTCTTGAATTTGTGCCCATAAGCCATCTTTCGTTTTTCGTGCATCTGCAGGCCAATTAGAGTTCATCTCTATTTCCATCTTAGCCCATATATTTTCGATTGGATTCAGCCTGGTGAACGGCGAAATTTGATTTTCCTTCTCCTTTAACAATGAAATCAAATTTCGCTGAACATATTTCAGAGCGCCCACAATTTCAACAATATCGATAATACAATGTAAATTATACACAGAGAAAACAACAGAAACAAAATGAACATTTTACAAGAAATCGAAATTATCAAGAAGGCCAAGAATACAAACATTCTCAACGAAAATATGCCTAATAAGCAAAACCCTCTATTAGACATAAAGTTAATTCAATACTACTACAACAACTCCAGAAGATGAAGCATGCATCGAAAGGCCTTGAGTGAAATCAACGAAAATTTTAGATAGCTGAGGAAGACTTAGTATACAAGGTAAAAATAAATAGTAGTTTAAACAAACTAAAACAACACGCTTTATTAGAAAACCGAACTTAAAAATGAAAAATAATTTTATTTTCCAAAACGCTTGGGATAAAATTAAAGTGATCAACAAATAAAAATAATCTCCAACACATCTAGAATAAAACTAGAGTTATCTACAAAAACAATAATTTTAATATCATTAAAAATAATCATTAATAATGCTTTTAATTCACAACGAATGCTCTATATCAATTAATACTTATATTTGGTAATAAACATATATTGGTAAAAGTAAAGTCTCTAAGAAGAAAACGTAAAAATCATAAAAATCACCCAACGCTTTTGATGGTAAAATTATTTTTTTGTAGGTAACTCTAGTTTTATTCTAGATATGTTAGAGATGATTTTTTTTTTGTTGACCACTTTAATTTTTTTCCCCAAGCGTGTTGGAAATTAAAATTATTTTTTTTATTTTTTAGTTCGATTTTCTAATAAAGCGTGTTGCTTTAGTTTTTTAAACTATTATTTATTTATTTATTTTTTAGTTTGGTTATCTAATAAAGCGTGTTGTTTCAGTTTTTTAAACTATTTTTTTTATTTTTAGTTTGATTGTCATAATCCCATGAAAATGTAATTAATAAATACTTTTCTAAAAAACCTCCGGCCCGGAATTGAACCAGCGACCTATTGATTGCTGAAATTATATACCACTACAGTCCACCGCTCTACTAACTGAGCTCTTACAACGATTCGACTAAAAAGTCGATAAGTCCGCAACCTATTACACAGGTTTTAATTTTTTTGATTTTCCGATGATTGTGGCCAGGATTTTAGAAAACAATTATGAAATTATTGTATTGTCATGGGTCCTTTACAAGTATACAAAGTTTTAAGTCGATCCAATGTTTTTAAGTGGATGAAAATCGTGTTCAAAGATTCCGTTACATAGATACAGGTTCGTTACATAGACAGATACAGGTCAAGCTAGTATAAAGCGTGTAAAAATATATAATTTAACATCGTTATAACATCAACGGTATAAAAATTATGAACTTAAAAAGTATAGATTAATTAAAATGTAGAAATAAAATGTATTTAATTCATAAAACGTTTTAATACAAATATCACGAGAAAAAACTGCGTAATTGAAGACGCGAACCTGCGATCTTCATTAACAGAACCAGTGACCGCGTGCGGTAAAGCACGCTATCGGGACAAGTAGAAGAGTCTTCAGTTCATGCCACATAACACAGTAGCTCAGGGACTGCACAATTATGACTAGTTTCCTAGTTTGAACTTAGCGCTGTGCCGAGTATGACTTAGAAGAAATGTGCGTTCAAGAGATGACTCATTTTTTTTGTCGAAGGGTGTACAGTGTTGTCTTATTCTCATTTGTTTTCTAAACTCTGCCTTATAATAAAAGTCTGATCTGTTTTGACTTATTTTCTCTAAATCCGCATTGATGATTATCTATTATGTCGTAAAAAAATAGGATGTAAGACGGGATAATAATGTATACTAATATACGAAGTTGAAACGAATGACCTTATAATAATCAATTGAGTTGATGTTTACTTGATGAAAATCCATATTTATTAATTAAATAAAAAAATAAAACGTTTTATTTTGATTTTCATATTTATTATATAATTCAGTGACAGCTGTTTCGGTACACTGTACCTTCTTCAGACATGTTAACAAATTATGAATTGTGTTCCAACTGATCTAAGCAACAATACAACAATATTTATTTAAATTTTTTAATTTAACAAAGGGGATTCATTCAAATAAAGTTGAGAATTTAACAGTTTTTTACTACTTTTAAATTTATTAATTTCTACAGCCTCCAAAAATCTAACTTCTTACCCTTATCACAAATATGTAAAATTTCAAAATTTGGTTCGAAACAATGATTAAATTGGAAAATAATTGGAATAAGTTGTATCTCCTTTCGTATTGACTGCTACGATAATAGATTTTTCATTCCATTGGAAGAATCACCTTGTGATCTAAGATCCAGACTTAAATCGACCTTACTCATCGAGTTTCCTAATAAAATTAATATTTTTACATAATAATGTATAATTAAACAATACGTGCTAGGGTTGCCATTCCTGTACAGCTATTTTTAATTTTAATTATTTAATTTTTTTATAATTATTTTTATGTAGTTTCTAAAATAATATATCACCAATCAAGAGTAAAATATATACGGTAAATAAAATGCCAAAGTGAGGTTGCCTACCTTTTATTCCAATCAATAATGAAGGTTGTCGGGTACAAATATGTAAGCATGTATTAGCAATTTACTGTCATCGATTTTTCTCATATAATTATATAAAAAGTTAGATAATAATATTACAAACACGATGGTACAGGGTTGCCTTAGCAAAAGTAAGCAAATCTTAGAAATGAGTAAGATAAATAACTAAAATATATTAATAGATAGCATTTTATATATAACAAAATAGAGTTAATAATTTAAAAAATAAAATAAATCAACTTTTTAAAAATCAATGAATACGTTTATTTTAATAAAACAAGTAGAATTTAATGTAAGTTTAAAATACAAAGAGTTTAAATAATAATGATACTAATTAATAATACTATAATAGTATTCAGAAGTAGCAATATTGAAATCAAATTCTGAGGGATCGTCATTATTATCGTTCTTGTCTGTAATTTGTAAAATATCCATTTTTAAGGGTATTGGGTCCCCGAAGAATCCTAGAGGCAATAATGGCCGTCCATGTACCATCCGCAACATTCAAGCTATAGTTTTATACAGCAAGGATCAGTAGCATTGAGCCACATAGAATTTATATATTTTGTGCGTAATGTTTTTTGTTTAAATGATTTCCAGCATGGTGGAATCATATTTGAATTAACGCTTTTAATTTATTTTTATAAATTGTTCTTTTTTTTTTAATTAATAATTAGTTTGGAAAATACGAAATCTTGCATTATTCACATTTGTGCACTGCTTTATGCCATACATAAAAGCAGTAAACTCTTGAACAACCTCAATTTTTTCGTCGATAAAAATGTCGGAATCATTCGTTAATGACGCAGAAGTTCTTTGGATAGTCTCATTTTTTTTAAAATAAAATTTAAAAGGTCTGATTTTTCCTTTATTGTAGCGGTGTAATTGCAGCTGTTATTCTGCGTATTCGCATAGGTTCATATGGTCCGCGTTTCTCCGTCACACCACGCTCCCTTATCAATTCTTGAAATTTAAAATCGCGACAACCCTAAGATTTCCTTACTTTTGCTAAGGCAACTCTATACCATCGTGTTTGAAATAATATTATCTACATTTTTATATACTTTTTTTTGTAAATTACTAATATACACACATACATATTTTTACCTGGCAACATTTCATTATTGCTTCGAAAAAGATAGGCAATCTCACTATGGCATTTTATTTCTATCTTTTACTCTTGATTGGTGATATATTTTTTAGAAACCACATAACAATAATTATATAAATTAATTAAATAATTTTAATTAAAAATATATATGCAGGGATATGGAATGGCAACCCTAGCACGATTTGTTTAATTATTTTGTCCCGGATCTTAGACTATTTTACCAAATCATATTATACAACCGGTAGGCCTATATCTTATACATACATTTTTCTCCCCCTGGTTTTATGATGGGATTCCAGTGAACCTGATGCTTTATACACTTTTAATTTCTCTATCCCTATTTTAACCTCCAATGTTCTTGGCTCTGTTTCTAATATATCTGCTGTCTCTAAAAAATCCTTTCCAATATCCTGTTCTATATGTACATTTAATAGCTGATTAAAGTAGTTGTTCCATCTATTTAATATACTCCTGGAATCTGCAATCATGTCCCTATTTTCATTCATAATTATATTTATTCTTGTATGAAATCCTTTCCTTTCTATCCTAATTCCCTGAAATAATTATTTGATGGTTCCATGTTTAGTGTTCATTTCAAGATCATTAATCAACACACTCAAATATTCCCTCTTTTTTCTTTTAAAAACCTAGTGGTCCCTATTCTGATGTTATTCAATTCTTTTATTTCATCTGGGTCACGTCACCAATTCAATTTTGCTAACTTTTCTCATTAAATCGTTTTTTATTTTGCCTCTTGTTTAAAAAAGTAGCCTACATTTACTGTGCTGACAAACTCAGTAGCATACTCCTATAGTCTCTCATTCTTTATTTATATCAGATTATTCTTCGGATGCCATATTTTCAACTGAACATTCCAGTATTTAAAATCTATTAGCAACTATGATCTGATATTCTTTAAGCATTTAAACGTTTTTCAACTGTTTTTAATTCAACGATTTCAGAATCGCCTTTAGTGTTTGTACCTCTCATTAGCGAAAATCGTTCTGTGATTTTCACCCTGACCAGATGATGACCGAATTGCAGTTATACCACTAATCGACCTGACGTTGATTATGCTAGCGTGCCAGCGTTTATTTACTAATAGGCCTACATGATTTGCAAGACAAATGTCTGGAAATCTTAAGACCCAAAAAGTCCCTGAACACACCGGGCCACCATAATCAACATATCATAATTTGCATTATGTAATATAAATTTGTTAATTAATTGTGTCTCTTGTCTAAATGTTCCTGCTGTCTTGGAGGTGGCCTTGCCATTGAGTTGATCGCTTATTGGGTGAAGCTGTCCATACCATTGTGCAGTCTAAAAGTTTTTATGTTTTTCTTTTAAATCAGATGAATAAAATAATTGAAAACCAACTATACCTTGCAGTAAGTTATAGAATCGTTACACATCTTCGTGTCACGAGTATCCATCAAGGCACCTGTTGGGAAGGAAATGCTTACTGGAGATTATTGAGCTGCCAGGATAAGTTTGTGTTCGCAGTATCTACCAAATCCTAAGAATTCTGTAACACAGACATCTGGACAAAGGAGAAAGCTTTTTTCTTCTTCTTCTTCTTACCAAGAAGGAAGATTCTGTCTCGAGTGACCAGAGAATACTCTTTATTTCCTAATCCCAAGACTTTAAATGGCACAGTCATTGTAACCTTCCGGGGTTGGATGTATGCTACTGATGTTGCGGAGTTTGTGCAGTTTCATCTCCCATGAAGTCAGACGATACATCAACGTGCTGCAGAAATGCATACTATGCACACGGCAAATAATATTCCTGTACCACAAACACGAAATTCCCACTATCAATCTCATCCACGGTAATAGCAGCGTCCATATTGCGAGAGGAAGAATTGTTTTCAAAACATCCCGAAATATTTCTTCTTTCTAGCAGTCGAAATCTCCGAATCAGAAGGTTTCGAACACGTATGGAAAAATATAGTTCAGAAGTGGGATCAATGGAATGAGGAAACAGAAGTAGCCCTTCAAAACATGTGTTTGAGCCGTTGGGAAGTATTACCACAATCGAATTATTTTCATTTATTTGGATCAATGAATCGACGCTTCAATTTATATTGTAGTCATTAATCCATTTACCATTTTCCTTTTTTATTTTATTTCATTGTACTAATAGTTTTTTAATACTTATATTAGCCTATTTTTAAAACTGAAACACTATTTATCCAATATATTTCATTCAATTTGTCAATTACAACATATTCAAGTGAATAGAGAATGTATTCATAATTTTATGTTATATGATAATTTCAAAGATTTTAATGTCTCTGGGTGTACCATGGCAAATATTTTAGAAGACTCTGAAACTGAGAAGGAAATATAAGTTTGCTATTTCAAATTAATAATATTATTTTAAGAGATTGCAGTTATTTCATACAGAAACAAGATAAATAAATAATTAATGCCAACGAAAATCGTTATTACAAGCGAACAAATTCATAACGAATGGGCTACAATGAAGGATATTCTTATTCATCATTTACCTTGTTATTTTTTATTTCCTTACTTTTAACTTCTTTTTCATAGAATTGTATCCCCAAAAATGCAATATTGAGTGAACATCACGTACTTCTGTAGCAGCTAACCATGAAGAACCTATACAATGTGAAGTTATTACAACAACTGTAGTAATAATATTTGCCATTACTTTTGTAATTTCCGAGGAATGTTTCATACTCTACTTGTTAAATTTAGCTGTCAATATATATATTTCCTGATAAAGAATATTCACGTAGGACTTTCAAACATACAAATAGATACATAGCCTAGATCAGAAATTGATATACTGCTAACTCAAGCCATCGTTTAGCCGAGCAAAATAATATACTATCAGGTTTGTAGTGTAGGATTTATCTTGGAATTCTTATTAGATTAATTTTAACACGTTTGTACCAATTTTGTATGTCTGAATTTATATATGTAAATACAGTACCCAAATATAAATTTGTAATAGTGAAGTTAGAAACGTGTATGTTAAGTAGGATAGACTATGAAAGTAAATTTGTGGATTTTTTTTTATTTTTCTTAATATTAGAATATTTTACAAGGGTAACACATAACAGACGGTATACATCAAGAACTTAACGGTAGTAGTAGCCAAGACCAGCATATGGATAGGCAGAGTAGGCAGCGTAGCCGGCGTAGGGAGCGCCGTAGCCAAAGTAGAACTGCTCTGAACCCTTCAAGTCCTTGGCAGGCTCGGCGGCGAAAGCCACAGCGAACACGACGAAGAGAGCGAGGACAGCAAACTGTGGAATAATTTTAAAAAAATCATATTGCATCCTAGATAAATATTGCTTAGCGAATAAAATAATTTAACTTGCAAATAGAGACACGATGAGAAAAAATACATATAGGTATGACCTATCTAAAAGAAATCATTGGCTTGAAGTCCGTCTGCACTGCTAGCGCTGAAGAGACAAGTTTATAGAAATAAACAGTACACTTTCTAGACTAAATTAAGACCATCAATTCGCTTACCAGTGTTCTCTTAAAACATGCTAGGTCTACACTTTACTTACCAAGATACATTCTAAACTTTTATGATATGAATTTAAAATTCTAACATTGATTAAAATATTTTAAAAAAATTGTTGTACAAGTAATATTGTCGAGATTAAAAATAAAAAATTAACATCTCATAAGGACGGCAGATCCAAGTTCCACGTATTTTCATTAGTCAGATCAAGGTCATAATGTATGTCAATCTCCTTCCTCCTTATGTCTTAAAACTCAGTGCATGGTTGCATGATGTAAAGCCAGGCTATTTCAACCCATGAAACTCCTCGTATCATACACCTTATCACTGGATTCAATGTGATAGCTAAGCAGTGACCTTGTTCGTACTAATGAAAATACGTGGACTATAATTACAATTTCAACGGATAGAGGACAAAACTAAATACATCTTATGAAAGAGGCATAGCTCTATTTCCTCAAGGCACAAATACTGTATTCTCAGCTTACTAGTAGACCCAACACGTTGCTTTAACGAATTATTTTTCATTTGATATTACAAGGACGCAATTCAAGGGCCCAAAAGTTTTTCAGAGGTCTCTTGAGATTATTATATCCCTTCCGAAGGACAAATTAAATAGCTATTATGAAAATGGTAATAGTTTTATTTTCGTTGTCACAAAGTGTGTTTTCTCAGCTGACTACGGCGTAGTAGGCCCTACACATTATATTATTTAACGATTTATTTTGCATCTGATATAAGGATGCAATTCAATTCTTAAATAGAAAAAAGCCAAAAAAAATTTTTTCAGAGGCCTCTTAGACTTGAGGTTATTTTACATGACTATCAACTTCACCTCCCTTCCAAAAGAAGGCGTGATTAGGATTTTTTAGACCCCGGCCCCCTCCATGGTATCTTTACCTTGTCGTGGTGGAGTGGTTTGTGTGCTTAAATGATCCTGAGAGCTATGCCGGCGGTAGCATTGCTGCCGATAGGGTTACCCATGCCGGACTGGTCGAAGGTGATAAGCCAGACGAAATAAGTACCTTGGTCGAAAGAGTGACGATCTTTCACCGTAAAAATACAACCGTCAAGAAATGCGGACATGGGTTCTACTGGGGACATTGTAAAGAAAAGAAAGCTAGCAAAAATTAAATGGTTTACACGAGTCAAATGAGGTAAATTTAGAGCAATTGGGTAGTGTTAGACGGGAAAACCACCAAGTTACTAAAGAGTAAAAAGAGGGAATATTTGAGAGAGAAGATTAATGATCTTGAAATGAATGCAAAAAATAGGAACATTAGAGAATTATATCAGGGAATTAGTATAGAGAAGAAAGGGTTTCAGGCTCGAACAAACATAATTCGGAATGAAAATGGGGATATGATTGCAGATTCCAAGAGTATATTAAATAGATGGAAAAGTTATTTTAATCAGCTATTAAATGTACATACAGAACAGGACATTGAGGAGAATAACTTACTGACAGCAGAAATGCTAGTCGCAGAGCCAAGTGCATTAGAGGTTGAAATGGCAATTGAAAAATTGAAGATGTATAAAGCATCAGGTTCAGATGAGATCCCAGCAGAACTGATAAAATCAGGGGGAGAAAAATTGATGGACAAGATACGCTGGTTGCTTAGTATGATTTGGGAAAAAGAAGCTCTTCCAGACGAATGGAAGGAATCAATTATCGTCCCAATTTATAAGAAAGGAGATAAAACTGATTGCAACAACTATAGGGACATCTCATTACTTTCAACTTCGTACAAAATTCTAACAAATATATTAGTAAGCAGACTTACTCCCTATATTGATGACATTCTAGGAGATCATCAATGTACATTTAGAAGAAACAGGTCTACAACAGATCAGATTTTTAGTATAAGACAGATTTTAGAAAAGAAATGGGAATATAATGGTACTGTACATCAACTATATGTAGACTTCAAAAAAAGCATATGATTCAATTAAGAGGGAGAAGTTATATAGTATCCTGCTGGAGTTTGGAATTCCTAAAAAGTTAGTTAGACTTATTCGAATGTGTCTAAATGGCTCAACGAGTAGGGTGCGTGTAGGCAAACAGTTTTCAGACACTTTTGAAATCCAGAATGGGTTGAAGCAAGGAGATGCACTATCTCCTCTACTATTTAATTTTGTACTAGAGCATGCCATTAAATCTTTAGAGAATGAGGAAGGCTTACAACTGAATGGTATTAATAAGCTGTTAGTTTATGCTGATGATGTAGTACTACTGGCCGATAGCGAGGAGATACTAAAGGCCAACACGCACACACTATTGAGTAACACTAAGAAATTAGGACTGGAAGTAAATATCAGTAAAACTAAATATATGGTCACACGTAGAAATACATTATATAATGGAAATGGACAGCTAATGACAAATGAGGGAAATTTTGAGGAATTGGCTGAATTCAAATACCTAGGAACAATAATCACAAATAGGAATGAGATGCACAAAGAAATTAAACATAGGCTCAATTCTGGAAAAGCATGCTATTATGCATTGCAGAGACTTTTGATGTCCCAACTCCTTTCAAAAACGTTAAGCTGAAAATATGTAAAACTATTATTCTACCAGTTATATTATATGGGTGCGAAACATGGACTCTTACTTTAAGGGAGGAAAGGAGATTACGAGTATTTGAGAATAAAGTTCTTAGGAAAATTTTTGGACCAAAGAGAGATGAACAGACAGGTGAATGGAGAAGACTACATAACAATGAACTACATGTCTTTATAGGAAGCCAGATATAATAAGAACAGTTAAGTCCCGTAGACTGCGATGGGCAGGACATGTTGCACGTATGGGGAATGAAAGACGTGCATGGAAACTTCTTGTAGGAAAGCCAGAAGGAAAACGCCCAGTTGGTAGACCAAGAATGAGGTGGGAGAACAACATTAACTATGATTTGAGGGAAGTAGATTATACAGGGAATGATTGGAAAACATTAGCTCAGGATAGGGATGTATGGAGAGCTTATGTCCGTGCGGCCATGAACCTACGGGTTCGATAGTGCCAGTGAGTAAGTAGGCCTAAGTAAGTAAGACCCCGGCCGGTTTTATACCTGCGTTCTTCAAATCTGTAGACTACTATGGTAGTTAATAGAACACTGACACCTAATACATCTAAATAACATTATCTCATCTATGGTTAGAACTTCTTAATTATTCCAAGAGTTTTCTATTCCAAATTTTGAAGAAAAAACGTATTTTTAAAAACTGACTCGCTGACATTATCGAACCCTTAGGTTCATGGCTGCGCGAACTTAATCTCTCCACACATCCCTATCCTGTACTAATGTTTTTCAACGAACCCCTGTATAATCTACTTCCCTCAAATTATGGTTAATGTTATTCTCCCACCTCATTCTTGGTCTACTAGCTGGATGTTTCCATGCCCCTCTTTCATTCCCTATTCGTATCACATGTCCTGCCCATCGAAATCTACGAGACTTAACTGTTCTTATTACTTATTTTTTAAAACTTGACTTATTTTCTTGTCTTATAAATTACCATGTTTTACAACCATAAAGTACAATATGTAAGATTATGAATCAACAAACTATAGCTCATTGAGAAATAAGCTACAAAAATAAAATGTAAAACAAAATAACATTTAAAATTTGAAAGAACTAATAGAAATAAAGCGAAAATGGTAGTTCAGCTGTATATACACAGTAAGACACTCAACACTTTTGAAATTCATATTAAAGCATTTTTGGGGTTATGTAATAAGATGTTAATTATAAAATTGGTACCTGGTAAGTCACTCGTCGTGAACTAAATTATTAAACTTATCAAGTTATTACAATATGGAGGCCTTTCAAAAACAATGTTTCATCTTCTGCATTTTAACAGGTACCAGTTAAAATGCAGAAGATGGAACATTGTTTCCGAAAGGCCTCCATATTGGAATAACTTGATGAAGTTTAATAATTTAGTTGAGGACGACTGACTTACCAGGTACCAATTTTATATTTAACGTCTTATTATATAAGACACGTGTGGATGAGTGTAATTTAATTTTTAAAGAAGAATACATCAATCTGGAAATGTCTGTGGAATGGGAAGCATTAAAAATAAATATGTTAAGTCTATAACGTCCACCGCTGTGGTCTCGAGGTAGCGTGCTGCCTTGTCACGCAGCAAGCCCGGGTTCGATTTCCGGTCGGGACAGGTTCCTGGGTGAGATTTTTTCGGGGTTTTTCCTCACCTGTAAGATAAGCTTAGGGTCCAATGGTCCCCGGCCATCAACATCATCCTTACCATAATCATCATCATCCTTCACCGGTGTGGAAAGTATGAAAATGCTATGATTGCAGTGAAAGACCTGCCCTCGGGCAGAATTACTATGGAATGGAAGTCTATAACCTGTGAAATACAATGAATTGAACGGTAAAAACAAGTTATAGGTTATGTTGTAAATATAATATGCTTAAGACATGAATTGTTATGACTCAAACGACTTTTTTCTTTCGTTTACATTGTTATTCCTTTTTGTTTTACCTTTGTTAATCTTTTTTATATTAATCACACATACAAACACAAGACAGGACACACACCCAGACCCAAGGCGGAGATTTAAAATCCCCTACCCCGCCGGGAATCGAACCCGGATAGCCGGTGTGGAAGGTAGGGACTCTACCGACTACGCCACGGCGATGGCCTTCTAAAGCTCAGTGTCTCTGATTCTCTAAGGTTAAAATCGAGTTGACATGATATCGAGATATAGTACTTACGACGGCCTTCATTTTGATGTTTTCGTAGTCTTACAACTGATACAATTACAAACTTTAAACTCGTATTTATACCCCCTGGAATTCGTGCACTCGTGTTCACCTTGAATACAGTGGGTAGGCCTAATAAACGTGCATACATTTCTGGTATCAAATAAACTCAAGTTACCATCTCTAATCAGGTGTGTAATCTCTTGAGCATAAATAATAAGTTCAACTGACCATGAATTAATGTGCCACTTCATATACCTGAAATTATAATTTCTTAAAGAAAGAGTTTATAGAATTATTGAAAATAGATTATCCCCACTCTCAAATATTGCACTAATTACAAAATAATTGTGTAAGATTAAAATTTACTTGAATTTATTCACAGGACTAGCACTAAGAATAAATTTTCAATGTCCCAGTTTTCACCCTCTATCTCTGAGACAATCTTCTTCCCAAGAAGACATTCAAAATTCCACTTAGCTGATAAGACGTAAATAAATAACAGTTGAAGATGGTAAGAACCAGGTAAACCCCATTTTTTTCGAAAATGTGTTTGTGGTGTCAATAGATTCTCCATGGAAAGCACTATCATTTAGATATGTGAAACAGTAAAAGATGGAGTTGGGTTTATTTACCTCCAAAGTATGACATATCCCTCCATGGTATCTTTACCTTGTCGTGGTGGAGTGGCTTGCATGCTTAAATGATCCTGAGAGCTATGCCGGCGGTAGAATTGCTGCCGATAGGGTTACCCATGCCGGACTGGTCGAAGGTGATAAGCCAGACGAAAAAAGTACCTTGGTCGAAAGAGTGACGATCTTTCACCGTACAAATAGAACCGTCAAGAAATGCGGACATGGGTTCAACTGGGGTAAAATTTTCCGGAGGTCAAGTAGTCCCCCATTCGGTTCTCCGGGCGGGGACTACTTCAGGGAACCCATGCCAAAGGAGGGAAAGCGCCCAGTTGGTAGACCAAGAATGAGGTGGGAGAATAACATTAACTACGATTTGAGGGAAGTAGATTATACAGGGAATGATTGGAAAGAATTAGCTCAGGATAGGGATGTATGGAGAGCTTATGTCCGCGCGGCCATGAACCTAAGGGTTCGATAGTGCCAATGAGTAAGTAAGTATGACATATATGTAAGGAAGCATATGTGTTGTAAACTAAACTCAGATTTCTAGGTTTAAAGAAAAGTTGACTCATGATTTTTCCCTGTACATTTCAGTTAAGATAATACTGTACTTATGTAGTAGTTATTTCAAAACGTATTCAAAATAAATAAATGATTTATGATAATCAGAAAAAAGTATAATAATTTTGTATACAGTTATTAATAAAATCTATTTCTATAATTGCGAGTAGATATATAATTTCAGACTGTAAAATGAAAATTATTTTTATACAAGGTAAAACATATGAGGATGCTGGGTGGAACAAAACTCTACTGAAAAGATATCACAAGTTTTTTAGGGATGTTGGATGAGTTTTTGATGTAAGGAACTCAAGGTCTCTGGTGACCTATTACAGAGTAATCTGTTGGTGTGTCAGCATGTCCCTTTGGCCTTGAAAATTTGCGTACTGATAAAATAAAATAAAATAAAAATTCAACTAATAATAAACATCTATTAGTATTTTGTAACACCACAAAAACAGATTGAATTATTAAATGACATTGCAGAGAAAGTTGGTCTGCAAATTTATTTTGAAAAAAACTGAATATATTTCATGCAATAAACAAGCACCAAAATACCTGGAAACCAAATATGGAAAAATTAAATGAGTTTTACAATTTAAATATCTTGGTGAAATAATTCAGGAAAATGGAATTGAAACTAAAGACAATAAAAGTAGATGGAAAAAAATAGAAACAGCATTTCGGCTTACTCACAACACTTATAATAAAACATGCATATCTTTACATACAAAATTACGACACTATAACACTGTAATTAAACCAGAGTGTCTCTATGGAGCAGAAATATCAATTTTGAACAGAAACAAAGATAGTGAAAAAAGAATGCAAAATTATAAGAAAAGTTTTAGGTCCACAAGTCATAGATGAAGCATTTAGACTCAGAAGTAAAAAGGAAATAAAAATATATACAGACATTCATAGTGATATTAGAAAACGAAGGTTAAAATTTTATGGCCATATTAAACGAATGAACTCAAATAGGCTTACAAAACAGAAAATGGAATTCTACGAATACAGAAGTAAAGCTCCAGCAGATACTGTGAAGTGGATTGATGAAGTCAAAAAGGACTTAAAATTGGCAGGAATTACTAAAAAAGATATCCGAAACAGAGATATATTTAGAATTAAGGTGAATAAGTGGCAAGTTGACCAAGAGGACATATCTAGGCCCTTCCCCCACCCCTTGGGATACCTCGGTCGTCATGACCATACTCCCAAGTCCTAGAGTTCTTGTCCTCCATCCTATGTTCACGTCCACGTTCAAGTTCACGGTCCTTAAACCAACACCCCAGGGAGAGGGTGTTGGAGTTAGCAGTTCTGGGAATTGCTGAGCTACATAGTACATCAGGTCGCTCATTCCTGACGACTCCACAGTTGGTCCACGGGCTCCATGAGCCTAGCCGGGAGGACTGCTGTCGCAGATCCACCGACCATTCCCCTGTTCTGCCTCCAGGGACGTGTCCTGCAGCCGTTGTGAGACCGGCTAGGGCTACAAGCCCAACAGTGTGAGACTTTTAGTACATCCAGGTGCTCATCTCCTGGTGACCCCACAGTTTGTCGACGGGCCCGTAGGCCGAGCCAGGAACCAGTACAGTTGCTCCCCTCTGCACTGGTCCGAGCCGAGCCCTGGTGTGCCCCCAGGGACGCCTTCTGCAGCTGTTGTGGGCCAGCACGGAGCTCGCAAGCTCCAACAGATGAGCAAATAGTAAAACAAGGCGCTCAAATCTTGCCTACCCCACTAATGGTTCACGAGTCCCTTGGACTTGACCGGGAGGACTCTCTACCAGATCCACCGACCTTTCCCCCAGTGCACCAGCTGGGGACGTGTTTGGTTGCTGAAGTGGGTCCAGCCTGAGCATTAATACGTCAGGTCGCTCAACTCCTGACGACCTCACAGATTGTCCTTGGGTCACTCGGTCCCAGAGTCGGCGCTAAGTCCCCAACCCAAAGACCGCGCTTCCTCCTTTCCCGAGCTTATTGACCTGGTGGTAATTCCCAGCATTACGCCCGGTATTGTCCCAACCAGCCCGTTCGCAAGACTAGGCCAAGTCGTGCCGCTGCTGTGAGGCAGCGCACTGAGCAATGTAGGCATCCAGGGAGCTCATTGCCCATGATGCCCCCACAAAGGACCTCGGGATTTTAACCAAGAGAAGGGAGCTTCTGATCTCCACAATCTTCCACCGCCTCGCCACGACGGCCGCTGATCCCGCTGTGGGCCGGGATATTTGAGCTTTAGTACAACAGGGCGCTCGTCTCCTGTTGACCCCACTTATGGTCCGCGAGTCCATCGGACTTGGAAGGGAGGACTGACTAGCAGATCCACCGACCTTTTCCCCACTACGCCACCGAGGGGACGCGATTTGCTGCTGAAGTGGGCGCAGCACGAGCTATGTAGTACATCAGGTCGCTCGAGTCCTGACGACCTCACAAATGACCCGCGGGTCCGGTCTGGACCTAGCCGGGAGGAGTGCAAGCAAACCACCGACCGTTCCCCTATCCGCCACCCGGGGACGCGCCCTGTTGCTGTTGTGAGCACAGCTGGGGCCCGATAAACTGACCCCCAGGGTGACCAAGAGGACAAACCGAAGAAAAAAACTGGAACAACTTGGATGATAGAAAACAAGCTCATAGCAAAAGAATGAAAGAAATTTGGGTCAAAGGAAACGCCTCCAAGTACTTTGCGTAGTCCTACATGGGCTCATCCGCAATAAAAAAAATCATCTATAATAGGTATTTAGGTATCTATAGTAGGTAAGCTGTCAGAAACCATCGTTTCAGTGGTCTGGGATAAAAACAATTCACGATAGTATATTATATGTCTACTACATAATGACAACAACTATTCACACAAACATCAATAACCACAACAAGTAACCGGAGCTCATGGATTCCTTATATCAAAGCACTCAATCAAATCCTATGAAAAAACAGTGAACGTTTCTCTTTAGAGATTGTTTCAAGTATACACTAGTGAATAATAACAAAATATAGGCTATCGTTTGTTTGGTCACTAAGAGTTCTAACATTGAGATGTAACTAAACGGACTAAAACTGTTATCAAAATTAAAAAAGTTTCACGGAATAAAATTACAAGGCAAGAAGTGGCTTTATCTTGCTAAAATATAGCAACTTCAGTTTTTTTCATTTTTTTAAATTTTTTATGTAATCGAACATTGCATTTTTATTTTAATAAGTATGCAAGATAATGTTGCAAAATTACTATTCCTCGTTTTTTAAATACATAAGACCATTAAAAAAATATAATTTCGTAATATCCGAGTTGGAACGTAGATGTGAATATTATTATAACAAATTGAACTTTATGTCTATGGATCCTACTGTCATCATATTTGTATAAAGAATTATTGTATCGGTACTATTATATTGTGTATGTAATGTAAACATCTATTATGTATGAATCATAATTCTTATTGTATGTATAATTTAACCCTGGTGAAGTGGAAGAGAAGTCCTTGCGGTCTTAACTCCATCGGGTAAAATAAATAAATAAATAGACATACATTTTATATTATATACATTGTTTTTGTACATATTTTATGTATGAGTGTACCCATGTATGCATTTGTTTATATATTTTTGTTTATTTTAATTATTTATTCATGGAAAAATAATGCACATACGGCCACGCAGGCCCGTGCGCATTATAAATGTAAATGCATTTCCTCTCTCTTCAAAAAAGGCAATAAATTCCATTACTACTATTTACATTTAAAATCCAAGATAATGGAAGTTTCAAATATATGCACACACGAAAACACTCACATTACAAAAGCACAGCAGATTTTAAAGTTTATTTAACATTCTTGTTTCCTAAGACACGCACGCACACGCATATATATATGTGTGTGTGTGTGCTAGGGGTATTTTAGTATTTGAAACCAGTTTTCTCAGTTCATAATTTATTTGTGTGTGTGTGTGTGTGTGTATATATGTATATATATATGCTATTGTAATTCTGCCCCCGAGGGCAGGTCTTTCACTGCAATCTTTCATGCTATGCTTTGCGGCCTTACTAGGGAATTATAGGTGTGATAGTTTGCGTATATGTTTGTGTGTGTTCGTGTGTGTGTGTGTGTGAGAGAGAGAGAGGGAGAGAGAGAGAGAGAGAGAGAGGAGAGAGAGAGAGAGAGAGAGAGAGAGAGAGAGAGAGAGAGAGAGAGAGAGAGAGATATCCAGTATAATTCTATAACCGCTGCAACAATTTCAACCAAATTGGTACGCAAATAAATTAAGATCAGGAAAAATGGCTCTAAAGGTTAAATTCCCCTAGAACTCCTAAGGATAAGAGGGGAGTTTAAATGGAAACGTGATCGATACCTTAAATAATTCCAACCAAACTTGGTATGCATACAACTTGAAATCTGCAAAGGGTTCCTTGTGGGAGAGGGAAGGGGAGGAGAAGAGCCGAAGAATGGAATATCAAGAGTGAGAGAGATTAGTGTCACATTCATAGTTTTCTGATCGCTAATCTAATTTGTGACAATCGCGATTCCATGTAGCCAAATTTTGACTCTAGTACCCCTAAGGGGGTGCGAAGAGACGAACAAATAAGTGACAGAAATTACCGAGATTAGTGATAAACTATATTACATAAAACTATTTTTCTGCCAGTTATATTATATGGATGCTAAACATGGACTCTTACTGGGGAGGAAAGAAGATTACGAGTATTTGAGAATAAAGTTCTTAGGAAAATTTTTGGACAAAAGAGAGATGAATATGCAGGTGAATGGAGAAGACTACATAGCAGTGAACTACATGGTCTTTATAGGAAGCCAGATATAATAAGAACAGTTAAGTTTCGTAGACTGCGATGGGCAGGACATGTGGCACGAATGTGGAATTAAAGACGTGCATGGAAGATTCTTGTAAGAAAACCAGAGGAAAAACCCCCAGCTCGACTAAGAATGAGGTGTGAGAATAATATTAACTATGATTTGAGGAATTATCTAGGATGTGATATTTCATTTAATTATGATAATGATATAACTAATAAAATAGCAAAATTCCAGGGAATATGTGGTACGATAAAACGATCACTAAATAACAAAACAACAAGAGAGACCCAATTGAAAGTTTACAAAACGTTGGCAGTACCGGTGAACCGAAAGTGCCTTTTTTTCGGTTCAGTTATACATCTTTGTGCTTCTCCCTACTGAAGAACATTTGTGAAGCCTGCCAATGTTCCTGTGTTCCGTGTGGTTACCCCTTCCCTTTTTACCCTTTCCTCGCGCATCTCTACTGCGCACATCCCTTCCACTCGCGAACCTGATATATGCTCGGTTATCGCAACAGACTTCATCATTCGATCGGCCTAGCAAGTGGCGCTTAGTTATTCCAAAAGCGGATTCAATACGCGAATCCAGCTTTAGCTCACCATGCAGTTAAAGAACTTGAATTGGTGATCTGTATATAGACAAGTGGATTATGACTAAGAAGAAGTCGACTTTGAGTTAATCCAGCCATGGACAGAAGAAAAGGATTCCAGAAGGCTTGGATGTGTGAATGAGATTATGTGTATGGTATGTTATTCATTTGGTTATTTTCGTGAGCTATGCTCGATAGGATGATCAAGAGATATGTTTTGTTATTCAATTTATTACTTTGTTTTTACGCTTGAAACTTGTTTATATTAAAAGCTTATCTTTTAAGTTACGCCCTTTGTTCTTATTTAAGAGTTACTATCATTCTCTATCCTATAACGAAGTTAGTTCAGTCCATGCAAGTTATAGTCAGTATTCATAAATATGCATGTTCAATTAGGAAAGAAAGATGAATAGTTAGCCGCCTTCTATGGGCCCGAGGCAGGCTGTTTTCTTGTAGTTAACTTCATTAAATATCTGGAGCACTTTGCTAAAATACAGCATCACTATAACCCAGCGATCCCGGATGGTAGCATATAAATGATATTAGCAGAGCGGGGTTCCTTCTTATAAATCGCTACAAATGGTAGCAGAGCGTGGTTATACTCGCCACAAATGGTTTTTCAGAGCGTGGTTAAGGGTTTGGTTTTTTGGATTTAATTGCGTCCAAAATGGTAGCAAGGCATTCGCTTTGTGTTTTTTCATATAGAAAGATATGCTGTATTTAAGTTGAAGTTATTAAGCATTAGTTTACGTGTTTGTTTTATGTTACGTAAACATCAACTCATCTTTCTTTATACCAGAACAGAGACTGATTTATGTATGTAATACTACGTTGGCCTATAGTTGTTTACATCTTGTGTCTATTATACTTAGTAAACATGCCTAGCTGGGTAGATATAATATCCAAAGATAAGCTCGTTCGTGAATTATACCTGCTAGGTATAGAAGTTGAAGGTGATGTAAACACATTACGTCAGCGGCTTAAGGATCATATGAATTCTCTCTCCCAGCCTGAACAAATATTAATAAAACGTAAGTTCATTGTCGATAACGCTACTCAAGAGGATTATTTGGCAGAACAGCATAAGGATATGAGTGATCGTAGACTTAGCTCTATCAAAGATTTATCTAGTGGAACTGTCTCCAACCTTTCTTCTTTTATGGAGCAGAATAATCAGCGGATTTTCCGAGAGTTGATTGGAAAGGTAGATCCCTGTGATGGTGAAGATAAGGAATCGCTGGTGGTCTTCCTCATCAAAATTAACTCTATTTTCGAATTGAAATTGGTTCCCGATGAGTATTTTGTAAACTCGATTTAGAGTTGCATCGGAGGAATCTTATTGAAAATCTGGAGTGAAATTGTTAAGTTGAGATTCTCTTGGATGGAAAGTTTAGAACATGTGAAGTGTTCGTTGTTGCCTCCTAGATTGTTGGAAGACTTTTGGATTAGATTTGTGTCACGTCGATTCCAAATGCCTAAGGAATCTTTGTTGGAATTTATCGCCAATATACAAGGAGCTGCACTTGTGTTGAATCCTTTATTTTCTGAAGAAAAGTTAATGGATCTTATTCTGCAAAATATGTCCCCGGCTACTAGACAGCATTTGATTTTTGCTACAAGACCTCAGAATGTAGCCGAAATGTGTCTCTTAGCCAGGAAAGTGGCGGATTTTGAAATTGCTGAAAGACAGAGGGACTTTAGTGAAAGAAGTAAAACCGACAATTTAAGTAAATCTAATACTTCGACGAATCGTCCTTCTTGGCAGTCGAAAAAGAATCTTCAATGTTGGAAATGTCAGCGGTATGGGCATCTGTCTAGAGAATGTCAATCTTAGTTTACGTAGTTTACTTATATATGTGTATATGCTCGTTTAGGATAGTAGAATATAATACTGATGAATATAAGTATTTGGGCTGATGGTGTCATTCTTTTCGATGTTTGAGTTACTAGAATGAGTTTCTGTATAGGTGGTTCAGGTCTTACTAATGTGACGCAAACTAAATTCTAGAAAAAAGTAAGTAGAAGTTAGTCGGCGTCCATGACCACATTGTAAAATAACATCTTAGGCAGGTCAAAAATATATGTAATGCTATCGAGTAAATTCAAACATGTTTGTTATAAATGAAAAGAGCTGAATGTTAAAGCTAAATACTTTGTATAGTGACACATGTTAAATTAGCATATCTATGGTTCTGCTTTCCTGTTTGCGCCTGTTCTTTGTTTCAGTTACCTTTCCTTACACATTGGCAGTTCTACAGTCTGTATGCCTGGAGTGTTCGGCAGTCGAGCGCTTGGAGGATCCGGCCGACCCCCGAGTGCCCAGCTGACCGACATAGTGGCTTTGGAACTATGGATTCCTGGAAAGCGGTGGAACGGGATTGCGATCCGGCAATCCGATGATTATCGTCACCCGAGTCTTCACCTGGAACACCGCAATGTTGTGCTATGGCGGCTGAAGCAAATTGGAGTATATTTTTCAGCGCTGGAATAGTCTACATGAAAGCAGGTGTGGTGATCGTGATATTGGGGACGATGGAAGATTTGGTTCGAAGTTACCGCTGGAATCCAATAGGGTTTATGTTCCCCTCCCAACGTGGGATTGCTTCTCTGGACATTACTGTCAAGCCTATGGACTCTTTTCTGTTACCCGGAGGGTGTAGGGAGAGCTATTGAACCGAAAGTGCCTTTTTTTCGGTTCAGTTATACATCTTTGTGCTTCTCCCTACTGAAGAACATTTGTGAAGCCTGCCAATGTTCCTGTGTTCCGTGTGGTTACCCCTTCCCTTTTTACCCTTTCCTCGCGCATCTCTACTGCGCACATCCCTTCCACTCGCGAACCTGATATATGCTCGGTTATCGCAACAGACTTCATCATTCGATCGGCCTAGCAAGTGGCGCTTAGTTATTCCAAAAGCGGATTCAATACGCGAATCCAGCTTTAGCTCACCATGCAGTTAAAGAACTTGAATTGGTGATCTGTATATAGACAAGTGGATTATGACTAAGAAGAAGTCGACTTTGAGTTAATCCAGCCATGGACAGAAGAAAAGGATTCCAGAAGGCTTGGATGTGTGAATGAGATTATGTGTATGGTATGTTATTCATTTGGTTATTTTCGTGAGCTATGCTCGATAGGATGATCAAGAGATATGTTTTGTTATTCAATTTATTACTTTGTTTTTACGCTTGAAACTTGTTTATATTAAAAGCTTATCTTTTAAGTTACGCCCTTTGTTCTTATTTAAGAGTTACTATCATTCTCTATCCTATAACGAAGTTAGTTCAGTCCATGCAAGTTATAGTCAGTATTCATAAATATGCATGTTCAATTAGGAAAGAAAGATGAATAGTTAGCCGCCTTCTATGGGCCCGAGGCAGGCTGTTTTCTTGTAGTTAACTTCATTAAATATCTGGAGCACTTTGCTAAAATACAGCATCACTATAACCCAGCGATCCCGGATGGTAGCAGCTATAAATGATATTAGCAGAGCGGGGTTCCTTCTTATAAATCGCTACACCGGTACTGCTCTATGGTTCAGAAGCCTGGATACATAAAAAACAAGATCTAAGTAGGATAACGGCGGCAGAAATGAAATTTTTGAGATCTGTTAAAGGGTGCACTAAGGAAGACAGAATCAAGAACACAGAAATAAGACAGGAACTTGAAATATTTGCAATAACTGATAAAATAGGTGCATATAGACAAAAATGGAAGCAACACATAGACAGAATGAATGAAGATAGATATCCTAAACATATAACAAAATACAAACCTAAATGGGCTGAAGTCGGAACGGGCCAACAGACCTAATCCATGAATGCAGATGATGATGATGATGATTTGAGGAAAGTATATTATACAGGGGATGATTCGAAAACATTATCTCAGGATAGGGATTTATGGAGAAATATGTCCGCGCGTCTATGAACCTATGGGTTCGATAGTGCCAGTGATTTAGTTAGTGATAAATTATATTTTACAGGGTCAATTCACTGATTCGTAACTCGCAATGACAAGTAATTTAAGCCCATCTTTATTCCTTAGCATCTCTAAGCAGGAGAGGCAAGAAAGGATGAAAAATTAAATTTCAAACGTGACTGAGATTGGTGTCGAATTAATAGTTTTCGGGATCGCTTTGCTGATTGGATGCATTTAGGATGACGTTCAAGACCAAGTTTTATTCCTAATTACCCTAAGGTGATGAGGGTGTAAGAAGAGATGAAAAATATAATAAAAGCATGGACCGAGTTTCGTGTCGAACTCTAGTTTTGGGATCGCAAAACTGATTTCAGACAGTTTCGTTTCCAATTAAGGTTATGTTTGACACAAGTAAGGAGTGAGAACGGGTGAAAAATAAAATGACCAAACTGACCGAGAAAAGCGTTGAAATCACGTTTTCAGAGTAACTTATCTAATTGGCGACATTTGTGATGATATTTAAGCGAGGAGTGGGAAAAGGTGAAAAATAAAAATTCAAAAAGTGACCGAAATTAGTGTCGAGTCTAAAGTTTTCGGAGTCGCTATGCTGATTGATCACAGTCTCGATGATATTTAAGTCCACTTTTGACCCATAGTACGCCCAAGGGGTGAGAAAGTGTGACAAATAAAATGACAATAACGACCGAGATTGTCAAATCCATTATTTTCTAGACCGTTTCCTCATTGGTGACGATGTCACATAAGTCCAAATTTGACCACTATCATCCCTAGGGCATGAGAGGCAGTGAGAAATAAAATGTCCAGTTTTCGGAGTCACTAAGCTTATTGGTGGCAGTGGAAATATCGTGTAAACGAAGTTTGACCCCCTTGAAGGGTGGGAACAGGAGAAAAAGAATTACTATAACTACTGTGATTACTATCTAATGTACAGTTTTTGGGGTCACAGACCGGATGATATTTAAGTCTAAGTATCTCTAGCGGGGCGGGAAAGATAGACATGTATAAGTGGGCCCTAATCATAACGGATCGATATTTTGTCGAACCTGTGGATTTCGGAGTCACTGAGATTAATAGTGACACTCCCGATGTCGTTTAAGTTCATGTTCAGCCCTCATCTTTAAGCGGGATGGAAAGGGATGAAAAGTAAAATGTCAAAATTAAACGAAAGTAGTGTCGTATGTAAAGTTTTCAGGTCACTATGCTGATTGGTGCCTAGAAGATTCGGATAAATAAATATCCGACCAACAATGGGTAATTAGCTAGTTATTTAATAAAACATGCAAGTTTAGAAACATTACAAATATTCTGTGCAAAAAAAAAAGTATTTCAAAATACATATGAAATATATTTCATTTTTCTTTCTTCTTAATAGGATATACATGACACTTAGGTAACAGGGTGTTTACAATGAAAAAAGATACGATCTACTAACTTCAGGAGTGTAAAATTTCCACAGTTGTCAAGGTGAACATGGAGTCCGGAAATTAAGGGAGGTATAAATAAGAATCGAAACACAGAGGTGGTATCAGTTGCAAGCCAACACAATATCAAAATGAAGGCCATCGTAAGTATTAATAATTTTTATTAATTTATAGATTAACAGAATATTGAAATAAGATCTTCACATGCTTTATTGTGTATCTCCACAGTTTGCTGTCCTCGCTCTCTTCGTAGTGTTCGCCGTGGCTTTTGCCGCTGAACAACCCGCCAAGGATCTGAAGGGAGCCGAACAATTCTACTTGGGCTATGGCGCTCCCGTTGCAGCATATGGTGCCTACCCCTATGCCGGTCTTGGCTACTACTACCGTTAAGTTCGATTATTATTGCATCTACAAGACATGTGCCACTTTAGATTTAAATCTCATAAATAAATCCCACTAAGAATACTATGTTTAAGTTAATTGTTTAATTTAAAAGGGAAATTCTTTGCTCTGAAACATATCCAAGTTTCCCATCCTACATCATAATTATTTCATGTTAACCAAAACATACCTTCGTTAATCTAAGTTTGAAGAAGACGACATCCTAATCAATAGGTGTGCTTCTCCAAACTTTAATCTTGAAGTAGACCTAAATTTCATGGCGCATAGGCCTAAAAGACCTCTGGCATATCAGCCACCTGCTGCCCTCACATATGTCATTTGAAGAACTGGACATTCATCCAACGAGTATAGTGATGGCATGTGGTCAGGAGTATAGTCGCCCAACCGTTATAGTTTTTTTTTCAATTTGGAGCTGGTACCCAAATTCTTCACGATTGTCCATACTTACTCACTTACTGGCACTATCGAACCCGTAGATTCATGGCCGCGCGGACAAAAGCTCTCCATACATCCCTATTCTGAGCTAATGCTTTCCAATCATTCCCTGTATAATCTACTTCCCTCAAATCATATTTAATGTTGTTCTTCTACCTCATTCTTGGTTTACCAACTGAGCGTTTTTCCTCTGGTTTTCCTACAAGAAGCTCCAATGCACGTTTTTCATTCACCATATGTACAACATGTCCTGTCCATCGCAGTCTACGAGACTTAACTGTTCTTATTATATCTGGCTTCCTATAAAGACCATGTAGTTCATTATTAAGTAGTACGATGATGGTCCATACAGATCGAAATTCAAAGATAAAATGTATTCGTCCAAAGGGACTCGAAGCAGCGAAAACCCTTAGTTCCCTTCTTAGTTTACTTCGTCACCGCATGGAACATGTTGTATAAAGTAATTTAGAAGCAACGAGGATTAGAAAATTGACATTTTATTAATAGGAAATGTATCTTCATTCTGTTTCATGCCATTAACGCAATTTAACCTCTTACCTTATACGTGTTTATTCTCCACACGCACCATGACCTTACAGTGACACTGCCTGTCGGAAGAGGAATTGTTGATAAACCACTATAACGGCAGACGATCTCGATGTGCTGACCGTATGTCACTCCTATACTGGCCGGATGATCTTCCACCTGCGTAAAAAAATAGAAGTGCTACAGAGGCCAACATTCGACTGGTAGGCGAAGAGCCTTCTAAGCCTGCCGCGTCATGGAATTTTATGTTTTTTATCGTGCTTTTAATGTCATTTACCAATTTTATTGTTTCAATTCCCGTGTATGTTAGAGATAAGTAGCCACTTTCATTTCAATAGTTTTCCTATTTAGTTTGGTTGCATTTGTTATATCGCACTTTCATTTTTTGTGTTTTACTACTTTATTAATTACTTAACAAATTACCCAGATGAATTATGTATTGATGGGGTAAAGATATGGAAGAGCAGTAGTTTCTGTTATTTGGGATCAATTATAGAGAAAGATGGAACATCAAACAATGAAATAGCAAAAAGGATTAGTAATGGAAGAAAAACTATAGGAATGTTAAACTCTATACTATGGAGTAAAACCATCATTAACAGAACAAAACAATAAATCCATCCTAGAAAGTATAATGTTATATGGATCGGAAGTTTGGATAATGACACAACATGTCAACAGAATAACTTCAATTTAAATAGATTTTTGGAGAAGAGCTGCCAGAAAACCTCGACTGTAAAAAATTAGAAATACAGAAATTAGAAAATGGATGAATGCAGAAAGAAATATAATGGATGAGATTGAACACGGGAGGCTAAAATGGTATGGACACGTAAGAATAATGCAATATGGAAGACTACCAAAGGCCGTCTATACATGGAAAATTGAAAGAAGGAACAGAAACGGAAGACCAAGAACAACCTGGAAGAACAACATTCAAAATTCAATTTGGAAATTCGGTGTAACAGATGAAGACACAGAGGACAGAACGACGGAGAACTTTAATTAAGGAAAATTTGTGAATGTTTGTTGTAAACTGATAGTCTGTAAGTCCGTAGTCATTTATATATATTTTTTAATTCATGTTAATTACCAAGATTGGTTGGAGAAAACCCTCAATGATGAGGAAAATTCTCAAAATGAATGAATGAATTAATTAATTACGTTGTATTTATTGTTGAGTCCTATATGTTTTATGCAAGAGCGTCTATAGAGGGGAAGTGGCAAATTGGTACTTCACCTTACTTTTACCAGAATTATTTTTAATCTTTATTTCTTTATCACTAATGTTTGTATGAGTAGACACATATTTATGTTTTATTATACGAGGCGATATTAATCGTTGTGATACAGAGCGCCCGCGCTTCCAGCTGTCATTCTGGCCTACAGCCAGCGCTCAAGTGAAACATTTTTGTTTACCAGCTGATCGACTTCCGGGGTGGAGTTTAGCTCTCTGACCGCCATGACAACCGTGACATCACCCGCTGAGGTCTAGCGTTACATAATCCCCAAAGTGAAGAAGCGAAGCCACCTCTTCAAGGCTTTGTGCATGAAATTCTTTCCTATCGCGATATTCGGCTATTGTTTTGGTGGTTTAAATATGAATCCTGTCTACGATGTATTGTGTGTTTTATTAGAAACAGCTTTTTCACGTTGCAAATATGAAGATTAAGAGGAAGTTTTAAGTAATAGGCTTCCTACTGAAACTCTACATATTTATGGTACAAAAGGAGTTAAACATTCAGTTAAACGCCACAATATTAATTTCAAACGGTCATCGTTTAAACGAATTTCCATTGTTATGTTCCTCTACCTCTACAACAGCATCTGTGAAAAGAATCTTTTCTTGTCTGAAGCGTATAAAACATAGGCTACCTGTGGAATGCAATTTCAGAAGAGAGACTTTCTTCTTTGGGGAATATTACAATTCAGAAAGAACTTCTACTATAGTTAACGAAGACACACCCATCCCATGAATATATCACTGAGAAGTTTGCAGCCTTAAAGGACCGAAGGAACGATTTAATATATAAGAAATAGGCGAGTTTAATAATAATAATAATAATAATAATAATAATAATAATAATAATAATAATAATGATGATGATGATGATGATGATGATGATGATGATGATGATGATGATGATGATGATGATGATGATGATGATGATGATGATGATGATGATGATGATGATGATGATGATGATGATGATGATGATGATGATGATGATGATGATGATGATGATGATGATGATGATGATGATGATGATGATGATGATGATGATGATGATGATGATGATGATGATGATGATGATGATGATGATGATGATGATGATGATGATGATGATGATGATGATGATGATGATGATGATGATGTGATGATGATGATGATGATGATGATGATGATGATGATGATGATGATGATGATGATGATGATGATGATGATGATGATGATGATGATGATGATGATGATGATGATGATGATGATGATGATGATGATGATGATGATGATATGATGATGATGATGATGATGATGATGATGATGATGATGATGATGATGATGATGATGATGATGATGATGATGATGATGATGATGATGATGATGATGATGATGATGATGATGATGATGATGATGATGATGATGATGATGATGATGATGATGATGATGATGATGATGATGATGATGATGATGATGATGATTGATGATGATGATGATGATGATGATGATGATGATGATGATGATGATGATGATGATGATGATGTGATGATGATGATGATGATGATGATGATGATGATGATGATGATGATGATGATGATGATGATGATGATGATGATGATGATGATGATGATGATGATGATGATGATGATGATGATGATGATGATGATGATGATGATGATGATGTGATGATGATGATGATGATGATGATGATGATGATGATGATGATGATGATGATGATGATGATGATGATGATTGATGATGATGATGATGATGATGATGATGATGATGATGATGATGATGATGATGATGATGATGATGATGATGATGATGATGATGATGATGATGATGATGATGATGATGATGATGATGATGATGATGATGATGATGATGATGATGATGATGATGATGATGATGATGATGATGATGATGATGATGATGATGATGATGATTGATGATGATGATGATGATGATGATGATGATGATGATGATGATGATGATGATGATGATGATGATGATGATGATGATGATGATGATGATGATGATGATGATGATGAGATGATGATGATGGATGATGATGATGATGATGATGATGATGATGATGATTGATGATGATGATGATGATGATGATGATGATGATGATGGATGATGATGATGATGATGATGATGATGATGATGATGATGATGATGATGATGATGATGATGATGATGATGATGATGATGATGATGATGATGATGATGATGATGATTGATGATGATGATGATGATGATGATGATGATGATGATGATGATGATGATGATGATGATGATGATGATGATGATGATGATGATGATGATGATGATGATGATGTGATGATGATGATGATGATGATGATGATGATGATGCTGATGATGATGATGATGATGATGATGATGATGATGATGATGATGATGATGATGATTGATGATGATGATGATGATGATGATGATGATGATGATGATGATGATGATGATGATGATGATGATGATGATGATGATGATGATGATGATGATGATGATGATGATGATGATGATGATGATGATGATGGCGATGGCGATGGCGATGGCGATGGCGATGGCGATGCGATGGCGATGGCGATGGGCGATGGCGATGGCGATGGCGATGGCGATGGCGATGCGATGGCGATGGCGATGGCGATGGCGATGGCGATGGCGATGGCGATGGCGATGGCGATGGCGATGGCGATGGCGATGGCGATGGCGATGGCGATGGCGATGGCGATGGCGATGGCGATGGCGATGGCGATGGCGATGGCGATGGCCGATGGCGATGGCGATGGCGAGTGGCGATGGCGATGGCGATGGCGATGGCGGTGGCGAT